>CAUVYP010000800.1:602500-982500 GCA_963556195.1 Sepiola atlantica | reverse complement strand
GTGTTGGGTTAAACCGTTTACCAATAGAGAACTCATGACAACAGGAACAGATTAGGGGGAATCGGTCACAAATTATTTCAGGGTTGCCATGTCCAGTTAAACCTGTTTTTTTATAGAATTGTTTTTAAGAACACTGCAAAACCCCCCAAGGTAGAGGTAAACCCACTGGGGGAGTTGAAACTCTCACCCTAGTAGTTTATATGATACGACCAAATCTACTCCTGCTGACAATTTAAACCGACCATTGGCTCGACTCTCACCACAAAAACCTTGTGCAACAAGAGAATCATACTTACTCCCACTATTAACCCGTGTTTGGTTGAATTTCTTCTCTTTGACATTCAGAGCAGAGAAGAAACCGCATTGTGTCTGTACAGGTCGACCGGACACACGACGCTTTGCTGTAATTAGACCGTCGGATTCTCCAATCCGTACCAGTTCTGAGTTCATGGTTCATTGCCGGGGAAATGCCCCAACACAGGGAGAGACGCCGAGGAACCGGGAGAGGGAGGGACGCCAACAATGCACCCGTCTTAACCCGGAATGTAATCTTGAAGCCATGGCACTCCATACAGCTCTGAACAACGAGATGTTTTGCTTGAAGCGATGGGGTGGTAACGCCAGTGGATTATCAGGAGACGACAATTACGAAGCTACGTCGGACATGACGAGAGAAGAAAAAAGAGGAAGTTGCATAGACAGCGCAGAAGTAGAAGATATCGTGTCAACTCTACAATCATACTCTCTGACGGCAGACTCCCATTTGTATTGCTTTTCTCATCTCACTACCACGACTGACACCAGACGCAACTGTAATGACCCGTTGCCACCCGTATCTATGCCTTCACTACAAAGAGTGAAGGAGCAAAAACTACAGCCCTGTACCAGTAAAATGCTTACCTACATCGAGGCTATCAACGAGACTTACTGCGGATTGTGAGTACGGACAGACTCGAGAGGTGTGAAAACCTGACCCGAATTCCTAGGGCCATCGAAAGATCACTGAACAGCAGTATACAATATGAACTAAAAAACTAGACAATAATAATTACACAAACAAAACAAAAAAAAAACAAATAAAATTATTTTGAAAATAAAACATTAATGCTTTTTTTATTATGGTTTCTATGAAATTAAAAAAATAACAAAAAATATTTATTTACTGTAGCATTTTCATGTGTTCGTTTTCCGTTTCAGGTATTCGTTTTCCGTTTCAGGTAAAATATTTATTAAATAAATTAAACATTTCACCGTAATTTTGGCAAAAAGTGATTTCGATCGATTCAATGGGAAAATATCATAATTTAATTATCTCAATTAAATTTTCCTTTTTTTATTATAGAGATTGGTGTAGGGGGGTCACTTAGGTATTATTATTATTTAAACGACTCTTTAAATCTTAATACTTATTGCAGAAACGTTAAGAGACTAACGAAATTCTAATCGTATTAAATGTCGCCATAAAAAGTAATTTTTGAAATTCAATTTGTAAAATAAAGTTTTACACATTTATAAGATAATACAATGATTAATCTTTGCTGATTTCTGGAGTTGCGAAAATATTACATTAAAGAGGATTAATTGCGAAATTATCTTCGATGTTTGAACTTTTGGAAAAGACGTCGATGTAAAAAAAACGAATCTATAATCTTTATTTCCTCATTTATTCCAAATTGTCAATTTATTTTCTGCTTTCCGGAATGATGACAATCTTCAGTCATCTCCTTACTAATTCCTGCAATATTTAATATCATATAAAATAAGAGTAGTTATTGAAACGGTTAGCGCAGTTTTTATCGAATTAATAACGGTTTTCATTAATTATTTGATTTTTAAAATAAACAAATGTCAACATGATACAAAACTGATTTATCGTAATTTTATTTATATCGATAGGGATAACTTATGTCAACTTATATTTTAGATTTGTTTTCAACAATTCATTTTTTAAACAAAAAAGAGATTATTTATTTGTTTTGAAATGAAATGAAGAAAACTTACAGGTTTTACTTTCACGCTGGAAAGTGCTTAATTTATTTCTAACTGCCCGAGGAATGTCGACGGGGCTGCTCAGCAATTTTTGTAGGCAATAGAGCGTGTATACTAGTGTGCTGGCCTATCAAAACCACACATGACTTTGTTTGGAAGAAACAAAGAAAAAACACCACAAATGCAATTTCATTTGAGAAGTTATCAGACGAAACTCTATTTGACTCCACAAAAATAACACTTTTTTTGCAACACTTTTCCTCTCTTTCTTCCTTTTCCCTTTAGTTATATAAAATCTCTATATTAACTACGCCGTTGTTTATTCTTTTTATTGTCATATCACGTTTGTAAGGCTTTTCTTCCTATACAGCAACCCCGAAATGTTGTCCTTTATTTGAACGGGAAAAATCCCAATATTCTCATATTTCAAATCGAAGACAATTTTAAACATAACTCGATTAAGCTATTTCGTTTTTTGTGGTTGTTGTTGGTTGGATGAATACATATTCAGTTTTCATATGGTTGGTTAGATGATTGGTTAGGACGAAAGTCAGAATGAAGAACGTAACTTGGTAGACGGAAATTGAATATTGATAAGAAATTCGTCACCATCCTCCAAGAAAAAAGCCAACATCTCCACTACTAAATATGAATCAGATTTTAGTCATAAGGAACACTGGAACATAACGAGAATTGTATGGTAGGCTCGTTTTTGTCGATAACCAAATACTGTGTTCTTTTGTTCCATCCCAGCAGGCCGGTTGTGACGAAACGACCGGAACAGGATAACACATCCTATACTGACGCGATCAACTCTGGAAATGGTTTTAATTGTATTTTTACCGCCAAACTTTGTTGGGCGTATTTGTTTCGAGTCTGTGTAGTGTCATTCTAACTCCCACACACGAAACAAAACAAAAACTAAACAATTAAACAAAAACAAACTAGCATGTAATTCCTGAAATATTGATTTAATGTTATTTAGCTTTTTTTCAAATAATTAACGCCAATATTAGTTGAGTTTTGATTAACGTCCACTTTTAGGAACTCTTCCTCAGGGTTAGATCGAAATATCTTCTTAGGATTGTCGTCGATTTTTCATTGAGTTGTTCATCCTAGTGTTGAAAATAAAGTGTAATCACAACCTAAAACAATGGCCATTAAGTAAGAACGAGACTATAATCTCTTTTGAAGCATGGAAACGAAATCTCCACTATACTCTTCTTGTGAAAAACAATTTGGCTGCATTTCTATTTCATGGGTTTTCATGAAAAAAATCACTTATTCTATTACACGATTTGCAGAACGGCGGAGATGCATGGCTTCACAGAAAGATGTTCATCTTGAATTAATGCTTGGTGGAATTGTAACTTTTGCCCGATAGTTTCACGAAACGCTATTGGTAAAAATGCTACCTTAATTAGCTCTATATTACAGTCCATTTAACCTCATATTGACTTCCAATTGACATGTAGTCATTTTGTAGACTTTGCCGAATCCGGTTACAGACGTGGAAAAGATTTGAGCACCTCAATCAAAGATCGATGTGTTTTCTTAAGGATAACTGGATTCAGTCTGAAGTTCTTATAAATCACCACGGAAAGAGGTGGAAAAAACTTTCACCTACACTTTTACTTACACTCGAGAACTTTATAGTTCTCATATCGCCTCAACTCCTCAACATAGATATTCCAACTCTGATCAAGCAACGATATGATACCAAGTTCCAGTCTGCTTAGTTAAGCATCAGTCTGCCTGTTAGACAAACAAATGTCTCAGCTCCTGCAAATATTTATCTAACGAAAACACACAATTCATGTCTAGACAATACGACCGACCTATGTTGATGAGTAATCTGACAATGAAATTCCCTTTTCTGAAAAACCTAAGGATGAAAATCAATAGTATATATGCCACATCGGCAGCCAGCATGAAATATCTACAACCTGCCCAGTAAGCACCATTAATCGCCAAAATTGAGGAATTCTATGATTAATAATCGATTCAAAAATATCTAAACAAAGAAATAGTGCATCCTCAAGAGTATCGGAAAAGTTTATGTCCACGTAAAGCAAAATGGATTAAGTCCTCCACATTGACATCCCTGACCTCAATAATTTTGATGTAGAAGTTTTTTCTGGTATTCCTTTATGAACGCCAACGACATCGGTATACGGCCATGACAAAATATGGTAACTATTGGTGATTCAGTAATTGCTTCATCCACACATCTGACACAAACCGTGATACTTTCATTTACACCCACATTAATGGTGATTTGTCTATGATCACACATGGAACTCACCATCGCTTAGGTACAGTATCTAGATCCCACCTTTGCCAAGGAAACTAGGATTAAGAGGAATACACTGTCAGACCACGCCACTGAACCACAATAAGTACATAAAAGCAACCATTTTTGCCATAGTCACCAAACCACAGAATGCGACACAAGCACCATTTGTAACCCTTCGTGTGATATATATTCTTAAAGTGATGAAATAGTGGATTGCAGGGTTGTTAACTTCTCTGCATATTTCACTCGACCATCTGACTCATCACCAACTAAAACTGGTAGTGAGGTAACATGTCTTACAAGGCGAGAAAAGAGAACACTTCATGAAATTATACTGACTTGAACTGTATACAAAAAAGGTCATCACATCTACGAACTAGAAGAATTCCTTTAAGCACTTAGCAAAGTGGATATCCAGCTAAAGCAAAAGGATTAAATCCTCCACCCCCAACACCCTTGTCCTCAATGTTTTTGATGTGGAAGTTCCAGTGTGTTTGCTCAATGACATTAGTATACGGCTATCCAGGAATTAGGTAACTATTGGTGATTCAGTAAACCTCCCGTCACGTTCAAAACACATTTGACAGACACAGGCACGAATCATTTAGTCTGAATCCACATCGACAGTGGTTTAGCCGGGATCACACATAGAACTCAGCATCCATGTGGTACACTATCCAGATTATACACTTGCCAGAAACAAGTCACACTCACCCAGGTTATTCTGACTTGAATTATGTACCTTAAATGTTAACTATGAACTAAAGTAGGAACTGCTATGTTAAGAACCTGGTGGAGGTCATGTCTTCTATGGAGGAACTCATACGTTAAAAACCTGGTGGAGGTCTTGTCTTCTATGGAGGAACTCCTATGTTAAGAACCTGGTGGAGGTCTTGTCTTCTATGGAGGAACTCCTATGTTAAGAACCTGGTGGAGGTCTTGTCTTCTATGGAGGAACTCCTATGTTAAGAACCTGGTGGAGGTCATGTCTTCTATGGAGGAACTCCTATGTTAAGAACCTGGTGGAGGTATTGTCTTCTATGGAGGAACTCCTATGTTAAGAACCTGGTGGAGGTCATGTCTTCTATGGAGGAACACCTTTGTTAAGAACCTGGAAGATGTCCGGTCATCTATGGAAGAACCCTGCGTTAAGAACACAGAGGAGCTCCAGTCTCTCAGCTCACACTTACCATAGTAACTTCTCGTCGAGACTCTTACATCCATTTCTGTGGTCTTAACAAAGACTGTTAAAAAATTATCAAATCCCTATATCTAAGGTGGAAGATTTAAAGGCAAAATACACGTTTTGTAAGTCAAACCATGTTACTAATTAATTTTGTAAATGGAAAAGCAAGAACAGGTCCCAGGAACCACTATCATAAGTTGGTGAGCTTGTGTACTTATACTGCGTGTGGGATGAATCGAAAGTGCGAATCCGCAAAGTCATCACATTGTCAAGAAGTTCTCTGGCAAGCAGATTTGTGCCAACTCCTATAAAATGAAGAAGACAGAGTGCTCTTGTTCTATGTGATACGTCAGGGATTCCTAGTAGGAATAGGTCCAAGTCCCGAAAAAATGTCGACTTAACTCTGCGAAGAGCCAGCACAAAGAGAGAGAAAAATCAGTGAGATTTCTTAGACACCACAAAAACAACTAGGCCTTTTTTCTAAGGAGAATAGTTTTTTTTACTAATGGGGCACAGCTCAAAATTTAAATGGGAAATACTCTTGATGGGAGCTAACTCTGTCGTCCCTACAGTACACTCTACATGGACAGGTTCTACAACCCAAAAGAAATACTTAGATTGATTGCCATTTCAAAAAGACATTAAAGAATAAGGAGCAACTTGTGAATTCAAAATAAATGGGATAGAGGGAAAACAGGCAAAGCAAAACAATGAAAACAATTAACTATGAACAAAAAAACGTGTTCACAAGTATCCAGCAGGAAGTCGTGTAAATTCCAGTGGAGTTGCAATAATTGCTGGAGTGTCTACATTTAGCCAGGTAGCACCCAGAAACGCTGGCTTTATCTTATATACAGAAATATTTATTTTATGCGCACAATGTTTTGCTTTTTGAGGATCTTTGAATGTGCGATAGAATTGTCCTACTAATTCATTCGATTCTGGTTAATACGTAGTAGTCCTCACACTCTTGATTCCTAAAAGTTCCATCAGTTAGCAAAAGAGGTCTGACTCGACCTGCTGACCTTTGCTGTGATGACAGCAGGAACTAAAAAACGGGCTACACATAAAGAGACAAAAGTTTTTGCTGTAGTGTATGTCATGATGTCAGGCATAAGAAGGGCTTCACACGAGCGGAAGAAACGATCCACAAATGTCAATAGGTAGTTTTGCCTTTGGCACATTGTGAGTGGGTATGTGATGTCCAAGTGCACATGTGTAAAACGTTCAGTACGAAGCAGAAAAACGGTGAGAGTGCATATATGTCTTCCAACTTTGGCCTTTTGACATGGAACACAATTGTGAATAGTGCCAGATAGCAGCTTTCATGTGAGGCTAGACCAATCCACTGGTGAACGAGTAAATTAAGGCATTAGCTTCAAGATAGAAAATGTTATTGAGTAGGAAAAACAGTGTTTATTTTAAGGATTAGGGAACAAATGGGCATATTTCGGTGCTGATGTCACAGATAACTTCCAGCTGGGTATTTCGAAACACCTACTCTGGACAGCTTTAAGGATGTATCCTCATCATTTGAAAAATTCTGCAGTTGCTGGTCGTTTTTCTGCTCTCCGAAAAATAACTTTTAATCAACGCACATGACCAATCGGAGAGCATTTATGCCATGAGACATGGTGTGTGCCAGGAGGTTGTCAGTTTCTTTGATGAAGCTGACAGCTGATGTAAATTGTAACAAGTAATACAAGTGTCTTGTCTCATGTAGGGAATATTTGTTTGAACATAAAGCTTCATCTCTCCAATTGAACAGTTAACTTTATCTTTCTCGTGGTCTCTTTGTCTTACCGGATTCCAGGACAATAACTTATCTAGTCTGGTGAAGTATCCAGCTGTGCTGATATTTGAGGTAACATTACTTGAAGAAGGTGCACCATTCCTTGTATAAACAAGTGTATTAATGTGTTGAAAGGATCTTATTGTAGATTAAAACTGAATTTGGTCAGGGTTTATTTGTAGGGAGACGTATCCTCATGTCAGCTTGTCATGACAAACCCTTGTACAAAGAGACCAAAGGTACTCAAGGAGGCTGGTGTATAGTAGGCAGTGTGCATTTGCATGTCTTTACAAAGGTTCATGCACCCAGTCTGTCTTTGCATGTTAATCTTGATTCCACAGACTTCCCAAGAATATGGTTTGTATACAGTGTATGTCCGCATGTGAATGTTTAATTTGCCTTGAGTTAATGTTTTTTCGTACAACATATCAACTCTTTTGGGGTTATTTAATTCAAAATCCAGCATTTATGTTAAAGGATTTTATGCTTCAAAATATTTATTCATGGTGTTTTGTTATACGGCATATCAATACTTTTAGGGCTATTTAATGCCCAATGCATTTATTTTATTAAAAGTTTTAATTTCTTAAATTATTTATCTATGTTTTTTTGTTTGGTTGTTTTTTATATAACATATCGACCTATTACGAATCCAGTATTTTGGTAAAGTGTTTATGCTAAAAATTCTATACATTCTCAAATATTTATTCATAGTGTTTTATTTAGTTGTTTTGTAGAGAAAAATTGCTGTTTTTTATTTGGCTTTGCAGAAGATGATTGACTTTTGCATAACTGTTATATTAATACTATTGTTGTATTAGTATTGATATTGTTGTGAACATATGTGTTTGTGGATGTATTGTAAATTCTTCTGCGTGTATTGTTGATAAGACGGGTTTAAAATCGAGGTTTGTATTTTATAAGCACTGAGACTTGTGTTCTCATAGATTCACGCTCTCTTGAACTAAATGTCTCGTTGTAAGCAATTGTACCTATGTGGGTTCAGTGTTATTAAAGGTGGTTTTCGTTTTGATGAGTTGAAATGGAAGATTTCTCTACATAATTTATCGGTTTAATTCTTCTTTCTATATTTTGTTTTGGCATATACTATCAACTATCAAGAATACACTTTTCCTCTTAAGTCTACTTTCTCTCCTGTCTCCAATGTCTTGAATAAGAAGTAGTCTCTTTCTATATAATTAAAGGTTTCGGTTCAGTGTGTTTAAGCATGTGAACTTTCAAAGTCAAATCAAATGATGATCCACACACTTCACAAGAATAAGGTTTCTCCCCAGTGTGTGTTCGCATGTGAACTTTCAAAGAGTCCTTTCCTGAAAAGGATGATCCACACACTTCACAAGAATGAGGTTTCTCCCCAGTGTGTGTTCGCATGTGACGTTTTAAATGTTGCCTTCGAGAAAATGCTGATTCACACACTTCACAAGAAAAAGGTTTCTCCCCAGTGTGTGTTCGCATGTGAAGTTTCAAACGTTGCTTTATTGAAAATGCTGATCCACACACTTCACAAGAAAAAGGTTTCTCCCCAGTGTGTGTTCGTATGTGAACTTTCAATTTATCTTTTACTGAAAATGATGATCCACACACTTCACAAGAATGAGGTTTCTCCCCAGAGTGTGTTCGCATGTGAAGTTTCAAATGATGCGTTTGGGAAAATGTTGATTCACACACTTCACAAGGAAAGGGTTTCTCCCCAGTGTGTGTTCGCATGTGAACTCTCAAATTTTGCTTTTGTGAAAATGCTGATTCACACACTTCACAAGAAAAAGGTTTCTCCCCAGTGTGTGTTCGCATGTGACCTTTCATTTTTTTCTTTTCTGAAAATGAAGATCCACACACTTCACAAGAAAAAGGTTTCTCCCCAGTGTGTGTTCGCATGTGAAGTTTCAATTTATCCTTTACTGAAAATGATGTTCCACAAACTTCAAAAGAATGAGGTTTCTCCCCAGTGTGTGTTCGCATGTGAACTTTCAAAGACTCCTTTCGTGAAAATGATGATTCACACACTTCACAAGAAATAGGTTTCTCCCTTTTTTTTTCATTTTAATTTAGTTTATCTAAAGAGATCAAGGGGCCTACTCTTGAGGCTAACACTTGATTTCCCTATGAGTAAAATTTATATCCGAGGGCTCTCTTAAGGATAGATGTGGTTCCTTTTAGGGCTGCTATCTGTACTTCCCTACAATTTGGTTTTCCGGGGATTGTTTCTAAGTATTTACTTAGATTTTTTTTTCACCAGACCAGTTGCCCCCACTACAACCGGTATGATGTTTATTTCATCGAGGGACCATGTTATTTTTAGATCATTTTTGAGATCTTGGTATTTTGTTATTTTTTCCCGTTCGGCTCTATTGAGACCGTAGTCATTTGGGACGGTTACATCAATGATGAGAGCAGTTTTATCTGGTTTGTTCCAGATTACAATGTCTGGTTTGATGGCCTTGTCTTTTATGTATCTGCCCGCCTGTATGTCTTTATCATAGAACACTGTCACTTTTCCATTCGATGTTATGGGTGGGGGTTCATGTTCCCAGCTGTTCAGTGATCTTTCTAGCTGCATCTCTCCGCAGATCTTCCAATGTAGGTATTTACATACTTTGTTGTGGCGGGCAGTGTAATGGCCATCAGCCAAAAGGATCTTGCATCCAGACATTAGGTGGCTTGGACTTTCGATGGCAGAGTGGCAGAACCTGCACTGGTCAGTTTTTTGTAGACCCGCCATTTTCTTAAATCCATTAGTAAGTAGGCCTTGGTCTTGTGCTGCTATAATTATCCGTTCCTCATCGAACGGGAAGTTGCCACTCTTGAGCCATTGTAGTGAAGCCTCCTTGTCGATATAGCTCTGTTTGAGTTCTTCAATGAACTTTCCTGCTCTTTTATTATTTCGCCATCCTTCTAGTCTGGTCTTCAGCTTCTTTTTTCGTGTACTCCTCCCTCTTCTTGCGCGCGATCAGGGTTGCTGGGTTGTTATCATCTTCGCTAGTGTTCTCCAGTGTGTTACCACTGAAATTATCGGCTAGTTTTGTTGTTGAGGTCTGCTGAGGAAGGTATTTGGTGTGATGTTCATTCACCATTCTCATTTTTTGATCACAGGAGTTCTTTATATATTGTCCTACACTGACCATTGAGGCTCGGTAGGCATGATTGATCTCAATGAGGCCCAGACCACCTTCTCTTCGCGGTAAGTAAAGTCTGTCCATACACTGATGTCGGTAAATGACTTTATTTAAGGCAAGCATTTTCCGTGTTTTTGTGTCTAGTTTGTTGATGTAGCCTTGTGGCCAATCGATAATGCCGAACCCGTAGGAGACGACAGGTATTGCCAGTTGGTTTATGGCAGTTATTTTATTTTTTGATGAGAGTTCAGATGTGAGGATTTTTTTCAGGCGCTTAGTATATTCTCTCTGTACCTTCTCTCTCATCTTTCCGTGCTCTAGCGTCTCATTCTCTTCTACTCCAAGGTATTTATAGACAGCATCTTCTCCTAGGTCTTCAATAGAGCCAGTTAATATTAAGATGTTCTGATGCTGTCTTTTTCCCTTTCTTTATTGTGCATTTAGCGCATTTTTCGAATCCAAACTCCATGCAGATGTCTTCTGTGTAATTTTTTACAATTTCTATCAGAGAGACTAGTTGTTTCTCAGATTCTGCATAGAGTTTGAGATCGTCCATAAAGAGGAGATGATTTATTTTTTTATTTTCATCCTTCTTTCTGCCTCGGCTAAGGTTGTATCCAGCATTGGATCGTTTAAGCAGCTTACTCAGTGGATCCATTGTGAGGCAAAAAAGAAGCGGTGAGAGGCTGTCTCCTTGGAATATTCCTCTCTGAATCTTAACGTTTGGAGTCTGAATTTTTCCTTCCATATGGTGAAGCGTGATTGATGTACGCCACCTGGTCATTTGCATTTGGAGGAATGACCTAATATCTTCAGGACATTGTACAAGTCCAAACAGCGGAGTATCCAGGAGTGAGGTATACTATCAAAGGCCTTTTTGTAATCAATCCAGGCCATTGAGAGGTTTCTCTGCCTCTTTTTACAGTCCTCCAGGATTGTTCTGTTTACAAGGAGTTGGTCTTTTGTGCCAAGTCTTTTCCTGGTACATCCCTTCTGCTCACTTTCAAGGTAGTCGCCGGCAGCTAGATGTTCATATGTTGCATCAGCAATAATCCCTGTTAGCAGCTTGTAGGTTGTAGTTAGGCAGCAGATAGGCCTGTATTTGTTAACCAAATGGGTCTCCTCACTTTTGGGAATAAGGGACGTGTTGCCTACAGTAAGCCATTCCGGTGGATCCTCATCACCAGTGATGATTCTATTGAATGCCTTGGCATAGTGATGATGAAGTGCTGTCAGTTTTTTCAGCCAGAAATTTGGGATATTTTCAATTCCTGAGGTCTTGAAATTACTATATTGGGCTACTTTCCTGCAGACAACTTCTTTGGTAATTTCCAGGGCTGGCATCTTTGGTTTCTCCTTGTTGTCCTCTTTAATGGTGTTGATCCATTCTTTTTCCTGGTGTTGTTTGGGGTCCTCATAGAGTGGCCTCCAGTAGTTTTCAACTTCTTCTTGGGTAGGTGGAGAGCAGACTTTTATTTCGTCTCCTATGAGGCTCCGATACACCATCCTAGGATTAGTCGCAAAGAGTTGATTTATTCTTTTTGACTCATATTTTTTTGTTTTGTTTTTTATTTGTGCAGCTAAGGCTTTTATTTCAGCTTGATTTTCTGCTATCTTAGCTCTAAGCTGCGGTGGGCTTTGAAGGGAATACTTGGTTTTAAGTTTCTTCACCTTCTTTCTCCCTTTTTTTTTCATTTTAATTTAGTTTATCTAAAGAGATCAAGGGGCCTACTCTTGAGGCTAACACTTGATTTCCCTATGAGTAAAATTTATATCCGAGGGCTCTCTTAAGGATAGATGTGGTGTGTGTTCGTATGTGAACTTTCACATATGCCTTATTTGAAAATGACAATCCACACACTTCACAAGAAAAAGGGTTTTCCATTTTTGGTTTCAGTTTAATAAATGTATAAGAATCACTGTCATCATTCAAATATCAATATATCCATCTCATTAACCATTACCCTTGAGTAGCCTTGAGTAGCCTTTGTGATGACACATTTAAAAGAATTGCTATATTTACATCAGGAATGATGAATTATATATATTCATTAATTGTATTTACTTTTTCTGCTTAACTTCAACTAACATCTGTGAATAAAAAAGAATATGATAATATTGGATAACATTTAGACATATATGTCAATATATATATATATACATTCAAATACGCATACATATATGCATTCACATATATACATAAATGTATGCATTAATATACACATACGTATATGCATACATATATGTATGCATTTGAAACAGTGATATCTTCATAAACTATTTTTTAAGCAGAAATATTCTTTCAATCACAGTAATTGATACATCATGAAATCTGATCACTGTATGGCTAGCACTTCACTTCCCTTGAAATATATTTACCTTTTTTCACTTTTATGAGTCATATTTTTAACGCCATGTTGGATAGTCATGCAATGTGCTCGTCTCAACCGGGTAGAAGTATTGATGCATGCATGACATGTGAATGCAAGATACAACAGATTGTGCAGATATACATGCGATCACTGACTAATTATTTCTTGTTGCATAACTTTTATATTCTATATTTTATTTTATGGTTAAGCGATAATTAAAACTGAATTAAAATATACTAGAATAGTTTGTCCTTATATTTCGGTCAACAGTAAACCACACAAAAACAATACAACAGTAACCTATTTTTATTTCCCCACAAGTCTTACAAAATGAACATCTAGCCTATATATGCTTTTATATATATATATATATATATATATATGAATATTATATTATGCCTTCATGAGTCTTATTCTTACAGATTAAAATATGTTTACTATAATGTTGTCTGTTGACCAGAAATGCAGAATAAGAAACTAATTTAACATAAGAATAGTAAATATTTATGAGAAGAAATTGATAATTAGCACACAATAAACTACATTGTCAAGTAATAACAAAAGATAACATTATGTCGTTCAATATTTATGACAAACTTATAAATAGTTTTAAGATATCTTTTTAAACTTTTAACATGGAATTTCTGATTCGCAATTGACGAATATAATTATTTCTGTGACAATAATTATGTGTAATAATTGAATTTAACTTTAAAAATCCTATTTTCAAAAAAGCAATCATACATTTGCAAGTGTAATAATGAAATTTGTCTTTTAAAACTTTATTTTTAAAAAGAAAATCCGACATTTACAAATCCAATAATTAAATTGAAGTATTACAATTTGTTCAAAAAGAATAATCCTACATTTACAAGTGAAATCATTTTATTAAACTATAAAAATCGTATTATTTAATGAATAATCCTTCATTTATAAGTTTAATCATGAAAATTAGTCAAAAAATTAGATTTTAAAAAAATTAGATGAAAAAAGTTAAATTCAACTTTCAAAATCATATTTTGAAAAAGAATAATCCTACAATTTCCAGTGTAATAATCAAATTTAATTTTTGAAATTCTATCATCTAACAAATAATTCTTCATTTGTAAGTGTAAAAAGATACCCTCTTCTGTTTAATTCCTTCCTCAAAAAGGTGACTCTCCTCCTTCTGTAGCCATTCGAGGTCAAGCGGCCGACTGACGTAATACTTCCCAATGTTAATCCGATAGAAAGATTAGCACTTTATTTTATTTATTCTTTATTTTCTTGTTTCCCTACTCTTAGCTACTCGCATACAATTATCTCAAAATTTTAATGTGTCTTATATGAATGTACTTAATTCTGTTTGTCTTAAATGTGTTTAATTATTGATATATACTGTCTTATTGCCTTCCTATGAATTTCATACTGATTGACTTTACATAAGTTACTTATATATCTTATACCGTTCCCCTACAACCCACGACTGTACTCTGCTAAACTCTGTCCCTGAAAGCATAGATAGAGCACTATCAATTGACTCAAATGCCGAGATACATGTATTTGAAGATTTTAATGCCCACCACCGTGACTGGTTGGGATTCTCCAGTCTTACTGATGCAGCCGGCAACTTTACATATAATTTCTCCTTAGCTCACTCCCTCTCTCAGACTGTCGATTTTCCGACCTGCATCCCCGATCAAGTAGACCAACAAGCCTCACTTCTAGACCTGTTATTGACCTCAATGCTGATCAAATTGTGCTAATGATACATATCACCCTAAAGAGTCGTCCAAAAGCTGATGAACCGTTGCTCAAAATAACAGGATACTACGAGCAGGCTGGTTTTGAGTCGATCAAGATCACATCAGCGACGCCCCATGGAGGGAAACCTTCTCACTCCCTGCATACCAGTGTGCAAATGAATTAACTGAATGTGTCAAAGCAGGCATTGAAGCCTATGTCTCCATGCGAAAATTCTTTAGCAAGCCCCACTTTCTCCAATGGTTCACCTCAAAATGTGCAGCTGCCATAGCTAAGAGGCAATAAGTGTTCCGTAAATCCGGCCGCCATAAGTCAGCTACTAATAGTCATGAATTTATAGAGTCAAGAAATAAATGTATATGCGAAGCAAACAAAAAACACATTCAGTCACAGAAACTAGGTACTCGTGATTTCTGGAAAATCTACAATAGTGTACTGAACAATTGTCAATCAACGATTCCCCCACTATCAAACAACAATGATGTTGTTTTCACGGCCACTGATAATACTGAACTACTTGCCCAGCGTTTCGCCTCAAACTACTTTGGACTCAGATAACCACTTCCTCCCAAAATTTTCATTGCGGACCGAAGCCAGGTCAGAGACATCATTGAAAACCTTGACACCTCCAAAGCTTGTGGGCCTGATCTTATACCTGTAAGAGTAATAGAGACATGCTCTGCTCAACTGGCCCCTGTCCTCTCCAAACTTTACAATAAATGCCTAGCTGAATCTTGCTTCCCTGATAGCTGGAAAATTGTCTCTGTAGCACCAGTCTACAAGAATTCTGGGAATAGAACCGATCCTCAGAACTACTGCCCAATCAGTCTACAGTCGATCTTTCTTAAAATCTTTGAATCCTTAATCAATCTAGCAATAGTATGGCACTTAGTTAATGGTAAACTTCTTTCTGACCACCAGCATGAATTTAGACAAGCACGATCTACTGCAGACATCCTAACAGTCATCTCTGAACGCATGTATCATACACTCGACAAGGCAGAAGCTAGAGCAGTAGCGCTTGATATATCTAAGGCATTTGACAAGGTATGGCATAAAGGGCTTCTTCTGAAAATACGCTCATACGGTATTACTGGGCAATTACTTAATATAATTAGTTCTTTCCTAACCAAAAGAAAAATTCAGGTTGTCCTCGATGGCCGTTAATCTAAGCAACATGACATAAATACTGGTGTACCCCAGGGATCTATCGTTGGATCTTTATTGTTCCTGATCTATATAAACGATCTCCCTGATGACATAGTATCTGAGATTGGTTTATTTGCTGATGATACAACGCTTTACTCTCGCCATGTTGCAAAACAGATGCGATCATATCCGAGGCAATGACTGAATCCTTAGAAAATGACCTCCAAGCCGTAGTAGATTGGGCTCATAAATGGTTGGTAACTTTTAATGCCACAAAGACAATAACTACAAGAAACCTCTCCAATCACCGATTGTCATGACAAATGACACTCTACCTGAGAGGTCATCATTCAAACTCCTCGGCCTAACCTTCGCAGGTAACATGAATTGGAACAAACACATTGAAGACATCGCCAAGCCTGCAGCAAAGAAGGTGGGCTCCCTCTTTCGTGCTAGTAAACTCCTCACACCTGACATTATCATGTATCTCTACAAAGCCACAATCTGCCCATGCATGGTATATTGTTGCTACATCTGGGCTGGTGCATCATCTACTAGTCTCTCCCTCCTTGTCAAGGTCCAAAAGAGTCGCCAACCTAATAGGTCCCTCACTGTCAACCAAGCTCCAGTCCCTGTTCCATCGCCGATGAATTGGCTACTCTGGTGCCCCCTCGATGGAAATTCACTAGACCAACTCGACAATCAACTAAATCCTATCTATTCACTGTGGAAGTCCCAAGATGCTGAAGAGGTTTCTACTCAAATAGCTTCTTTCCTGCTGGCCTCTGAAACTCCTTCAGTCGCTGTCACATGATGTATGACATATTTCTGTGCAGATGAAACTGGCTCAAATTTACAGTGTCATTCATTACAATTTCTAGAGTGTTGCAGAAGATCGTCAGGGGCAAGATGAAACCCTGTCTCAAACTCACTTCAAACTTGAACCAGTCTATTAAGTATGTATCAGAAAATTATGTATCATCATACATGTGTTCAAGGATATCTTTTTTGCCAATCGTCAATAAATTTGATTTTTTTTCCAACTTCCAAATTTCTACAGAGATTTTATGGCGCATATCTACCATCCTTTCACAACATTCTTTAAGTTCAACAAAAAGAGTTTATTTCTGCCTGACCTTCAGACTCAAGAATGTGAAGTATATTTTCATTGTGAAAGAATACAATACTGAGATGTGCTTAGAAATGTTATTTCCATAAAGTGATTTCTTGATCTATTTGTACCACATTTTCACCATTATAATTTGTAATTAACAAATTTAACAAATAAAACAAAAGAGATTTCTAGTTTATGTTTTTGATGTAATATCCACAAATTCCATGTATCTAGGAGATTTCAGACGGATTACTGACACACTCCTTATTCATCCGAACTAAGGATCAGATATCTCTGGTTTGCATATTCATTTTAAATGTTGTTCAGAAACTGCTATGATTAGGAACTTTCTCAGGGTTTCCTGTGTATTTCAAAACACCTTGTCATAGAGTGTCTACAGTAACAGAAGTCACATTGACCGGGTACCAGATGTTTTCCACATAGTAGATTCTTCTTTTTAAGTGTTTAAATTGAGAAACCATTTACTTAATCCATGGCAGAAGCTTGCTCTTGTTCTGTCAGCCATTGCCTGGTAGAAGTATTGCACAAATGCAAGCACAACAAAATGAGAGAAGTAAATAAGTGTAGAACATTTTTTTTAAATACTGAAAAAGAATATATCAGCTTTGTAGGTGTGTCTTGTGTAGTTTCTGACTTTTATGTGGACACACACAAACAAAATTTCGGAGAGAGATAACTACAAGATCTTACCATGTATTTTCAAAAGATGACATTTTCGAGTAAGGGAAAGCTTTGTAACTGTGTCTTGTAATGTTTCTGACTTTTATAAGAACACACACACAACTTTTTACTCGTAGATATTCGAAGGTAAAGAAAAAATTATTTCATAAGAAATAAAATAAAATCAATGAAATAGTAAAACTTGGGTTATCTCCTTTCTTTATTTTATATATTGGCCATGTTTCTTTTCTTTGTAAACTTGTTTGGTCAGCGTTTTGTGTGTATGATGAAACTTGCTATAACTAACTGCATTCAAAATTTGTTTTAAATTTTTACGAAAACACTTTTTTTCCATAAAAATTGCCTGAGCACAATGACAGCCTGGCCAACCCTATTTCACAGTAAATAATAAGCAACTGCATTCGCACAAATGTGGGATAAAATAAATTATTTAAGAGAAATTGTATGTTTTGTCCTAAAAATAAATTATAATTTTTTTAACATAAACACATTTTTACTTTTATTCTGAACGTTTTACCTGTCATGATCATATTCTTTGTGATGATTTTTCTTAAATATCGACTAGTAATGTTTGACTTCTTTATTTTTACTTTTAATTCAATTACATTCTGTTAAAACGTGTTCTCCCTGTGTAAAACGAATGCTCAAAGTTATTTTTATATTTAAAAAATGCTCATTGAAACAAGCAAACTGTTTGTGCAAAAAGTAATAAAAATAAATTGTTTAAGAGCGTGGGAGCCCTGCTAAAACCCAGCTAATAATAAGCGACCATACATTAAACAACTACGATTAAGGGTCCTTTATTTCTATTTTTCGTTTCAGATATTCCGGTTTTATTTCGGCTATTATACGATTTTACCGAGTCAGTTAGAACTCATCTATATAAATAACCTTTTTTAATAGTCTTAAAAATATCAATAATTGTATCCTAGAAAATGTGTGGCTCTCCAGAAGGGGTAACGACCGGACTGATTTCTGGTTCATCCTGCAGTAAATTTCAAGTACCGGTGATCATAAATTATTAAAGAAACTTTTTTTTAACGGCAAATTTAGAATGGTATTTTCATTATAATAACATAAGTTGTTACAAATAAAGATTCAAATATATTTTTTTAATATTTCAATAAATTGTTATAATGTTATGTTATATTGTTATGTTATATTGTTATGGTATATTGTTATGATATATTGTTATGTTATATTATTATGTTATATTGGTGTGTTATATTGTTAGGATATATTGTTATGATATATTGTTATGATATATTGTTATGTTATATTGTTATCTTATAATGTTATGTTATATTGTTATGGTATATTGTTATGTTATATTGTTATGTTATATTGTTATGATATAACATCATAACAATATAACATAACAATATAACATAACAATATAACATATTGTTATGATATAATGTTATGTTATATTGTTATGTTATATTGTTATGTTATAATGTTATGTTATATTGTTATAATGTTCTGTTATATTGTTAGGATATATTGTTATGATATATTGTTAGGATATATTGTTATGATATATTGTTAGGATATATTGTTATGATATATTGTTATGTTATATTGTTATAATGTTATGTTATATTGTTATGTTATATTGTCATGTTATAATGTTATGATATATTGTTATGTTATAATGTTATGTTATATTGTTATGTTATGTTATATTGTTATGTTATATTGTTATGATATATTGTTGTGTTATATTGTTATGTTATATTGTTATGTTATATTGTTATGTTATATTGTTATGACATATTGTTATGGTATATTGTTCTAATATATTGTTATGATATATTGTTATGATATATTGTTATGTTATATTGTTATGTTATAATGTTATGTTATAATGTTATGTTATATTGTCATAATGTTATGTTATAACATATTGTTATAATGTTATGTTATATTGTCATAATGTTATGTTATATTGTTATGATGTTATGTTATATTGTTATGTTATATTGTTATGTTATAATGTTATGTTATATTGTTATATTGTTATGTTATAATGTTATGATATATTGTTATGACATATTGTTATGTTATATTGTTATATTGTTGTGTTATATTGTTATGTTCTATTGTTATGTTCTATTGGTATGTTCTATTGTTATGTTCTATTGGTATGTTATAATGTTATGTTATATTGTTATGTTATATTGTTATGTTATATTGTTATGTAATAATGTTATGTTATAATGTTATGTTATATTGTTATAATGTTATGTTATATTGTTATGTTATATTGTTATGTTATAATGTTATGTGATATTGTTATGTTATATTGTTATGTTATAATGTTATGTAATAATGTTATGTTATATTGTTATTATGTTATGTTATATTGTTATGTTATATTGTTATGTTATATTGTTATAATGTTATGTTATATTGTTATGACATATTGTTATGTTATATTGTTATGTTATATTGTTATGATATATTGTTATGTTATATTGTTATGTTATATTGGTGTGTTATATTGTTCTGTTATATTGTTATGTTATATTGTTATGTTATATTGTTATGATATATTGTTATGTTATATTGTTATGTTATATTGTTAGGATATATTGTTAGGATATATTGTTATGTTATATTGTTAGGATATATTGTTATGTTATACTGTTATAATGTTATGTTATATTGTTATGTTATATTGTTATAATGTTGTGTTATAATGTTATGTTATATTGTTATGTTATATTGTTATGTTATATTGTTATGTTATATTGTTATGTTATATTGTTATGGTATAATGTTATGTTATATTGTTATGTTATATTGTTATGTTCTATTGTTATGTTATATTGTTATATTATATTGTTATGTTATAATGTTATGTTATATTGTTATGTAATATTGTTATGATATATTGTTATGATATATTGTTATGATATATTGTTATGTTATATTGTTATGTTATATTTTTATGTTATATTGTTATAATGTTATGTTATATTGTTATGATATATTGTTATGTTATATTGTTATGTTATATTGTTATGTAATATTGTTATGATGTTATGTTATATTGTTATGTTATATTGTTATGTTATATTGTTATGTTATATTGTTATGATGTTATGTTATAATGTTATGTTATATTGTCATAATGTTATGTTATATTGTTATGATGTTATGTTATATTGTTATGTTATATTGTTATGTTATATTGTTATGTTATGTTATATTGTTATGATATATTGTAATGTTATATTGTTATCTTATAATGTTATGTTATATTGTTATGACATAATGTTATGTTATATTGTTATGTTATAATGTTATGTTATATTGTTATGTTATATGGTTATGTTATATTGTTATGATATACTGTTATGATATATTGTTATGTTATATTGTTATGTTATATTGTTATAATGTTATGTTATATTGTTATGTTCTATTGTTATGTTATATTGTTATGTTATATTGTTATGATATATTGTTATGTTATATAGTTATGTTATAATGTTATGTTATATTGTTATAATGTTATGTTTTATTGTTATGTTCTATTGGTATGTTATTTTGTTATGTTATATTGTTATGTTATAATGTTATGTTATATTGTTATGTTATATTGTTATGTTATAATGTGATGTTATAATGTTATGTTATATTGTTATGTTATATTGTTATGTTATAATGTGATGTTATAATGTTATGTTATATTGTTATACTGTTATGTTATATTGTTATGTTATATTGTTATGTTATAATGTTATGTTATATTGTTATGTTATAATGTTATGTTATAATGTTATGTTATATTGTTATAATGTTATGTTATATTGTAACGTTATATTGTTATAATGTTATGTTATATTGTTATAATGTTATGTTATATTGTTATGTTCTATTAGTATGTTATATTGTTATGTTATATTGTTATAATGATATGTTATATTGTTATGTTCTATTGGTATGTTATATTGTTATGTTATATTGTTATGTTATGTTATATTGTTATGTTATATTGTTATGTTATATTGTTATGATATATTGTTATGATATATTGTTATGATATATTGTTATGTTATATTGTTATGTTATATTTTTATGTTATATTTTTATAATGTTATGTTATAATGTTATGTTATATTGTTATGTTATAATGTTATGTTATATGGTTATGTTATATTGTTATGTTATAATGTTATGTTATAATGTTATGTTATAATGTTATGTTATATTGTTATGTTATATTGTTATGGAATAATGTTATGTTCTATTGTTATGTTATATTGTTATGTTATATTGTTATGTTATATTGTTATAATGTTATGTTATATTGTTATGTAATAATGTTATGTTCTATTGTTATGTTATATTGTTATGTTATATTGTTATGGTATAATGTTATGTTATATTGTTATGACATATTGTTATGTTATATTGTTATGTTATATTGTTATGTTATATTGTTATGGTATAATGTTATGTTATATTGTTATGTTATATTGTTATGACATATTGTTATGTTATATTGTTATGTTATATTGTTATGTTATATTGTTATGGTATATTGTTATGTTATATTGTTACGTTATTATGTTATGATATATTATGTTATATTGTTATGTTATATTGTTATGTTATATTGTTATGATATATTGTTATGTTATATTGTTATGTTATATTGTTATGTTATATTGTTATGTTATAATGTTATGTTATATTGTTATGTTATATTGTTCTAATATATTGTTATGATATATTGTTATGATATATTGTTATGATATATTGTTATGATATATTGTTATGTTATATTGTTATGTTATATTTTTATGTTATATTGTTATAATGTTATGTTATAATGTTATAATGTTATGTTATAATGTTATGTTATATTGTTATGTTATATTGTTATGTTATATTGTTATAATGTTATGTAATAATGTTATGTTATATTGTTATGTTATATTGTTATGTTATATTGTTATGGAATAATGTTATGTTCTATTGTTATGTTATATTGTTATGGTATATTGTTATGTTATATTGTTATAATGTTATGTTATATTGTTATGTTATATTGTTATGTTATAATGTTATGATATATTGTTATGTTATATTGTTATGATATATTGTTATGTTATAATGTTATGTTATATTGTTATGATGTTATGTTATATTGTTAGGATATATTGTTATGTTATATTGTTATGATGTTATGTTATATTGTTATGTTATATTGTTATGTTTTATTGTTATGTTATATTGTTATGTTATATTGTTATGTTATAATGTTATGTTATATTGTTATGTTATAATGTTATGTTATATTGTTATGTTGTAATGTTATGTTATATTGTTATGTTATATTGTTATGTTATATTGTTATGGTATAATGTTATGTAATATTGTTATGTTATAATGTTATGTTATATTGTTATGTTATATTGTTATGGTATAATGTTATGTTATATTGTTATGTTATATTGTTATGTTATAATGTTATGTTCTATTGTTATATTGTTATGTTATATTGTTTTGTTCTATTGTTATGTTATATTGTTATATTGTTATGTTATAATGTTATGATATATTGTTATGACATATTGTTATGTTATATTGTTATATTGTTATGTTATATTGTTATGTTATATTGTTATGTTCTATTGTTATAATGTTATGATATATTGTTATGATATAATGTTATGTTATATTGTTATGTTATATTGTTATGTTATATTGTTATGTTCTATTGTTATGTTATATTGTTATGTTATAATGTTATGTCATATTGTTATGTTATATTGTTATGATATATTGGTATGTTATATTGTTATGTTATATTGTTATAATGTTGTGTTATATTGTTATTTTATAATGTTATGTTATATTGTTATGTTATATGGTTATGTTATATTGTTATAATGTTCTGTTATATTGTTATGTTATAATGTTATGTTATATTGTTATGTAATATGGTTATGTTATATTGTTATGATATATTGTTAGGATATATTGTTATGATATATTGTTAGGATATATTGTTATGATATATTGTTAGGATATATTGTTATGATATATTGTTATGTTATATTGTTATAATGTTATGTTATATTGTTATGTTATATTGTCATGTTATAATGTTATGATATATTGTTATGTTATAATGTTATGTTATATTGTTATGTTATATTGTTATAATGTTATGTTATATTGTTATGTTATAATGTTATGTAATAATGTTATGTAATAATGTTATGTTATATTGTTATGACATATTGTTATGTTATATTGTTATGTTATAATGTTATGTTATATTGTTATGTTATATTGTAATAATGTTATGTTATATTGTTATGTTATAATGTTATGTTATATTGTTATGTTATATGGTTATGTTATATTGTTATGATATATTGTTAGGATATATTGTTATGATATACTGTTATGATATATTGTTATGATATATTGTTATGTTATATTGTTATGTTATATTGTTATGTTATATTGTTATGTTATATTGTTATGTTATATTGTTATAATGTTATGTTATATTGTTATGTTATATTATTATGTTATAATTATATGTTATATTGTTATGTAATAATGTTATGTTATATTGTTATGTTATAATGTTATGTTATATTGTTATGTAATATTGTTATGTTATATTGTTATGTTATATTGTTATGTTATATTGTTATAATGTTATGTTATATTGTTATGTTATATTGTTATATTATATTGTTATGTTATATTGTTATTTTATATTGTTATGTTATATTGTTATGTTATAATGTTATGTTATAATGTTATGTTATATTGTTATGATATATTGTTATGTTATATTGTTATGTTATATTGTTATGTTATATTGTTAGGATATATTGTTGTTATATTGTTATAATGTTATGTTATATTGTTAGGATATATTGTTATGTTATATTGTTATGTTATATTGTTATAATGTAATGTTATATTGTTATGTTATATTGTTATGTTATTATGTTATGATATATTGTTATGTTATATTGTTATGTTATATTGTTATGTTATAATGTTACGATATATTGTTATGTTATATTGTTATGTTATATTGTTATGTTATATTGTTATGTTATAGTGTTATGATATTTTGTTATGTTATATTGTTATGTTATATTGTTATGTTATATTGTTATGTTATATTGTTAGGATATATTGTTTTGTTATATTGTTATGTTATATAGTTATAATGTTATGTTATATTGTTATGTTATAATGTTATGTTATAATGTTATGTTATATTGTTATAATGTTATGTTATATTGTTATGTTATATTGTTATAATGTTATGTTATATTGTTATGTTATATTGTTATGTTATAATGTTATGTTATATTGTTATGTTATATTGTTATGATATATTGTTATGTTTTATTGTTATGTTATATTGTTATGTTTTATTGTTATGTTATATTGTTATGTTATATTGTTATGTTATATTGTTATAATGTTATGTTATGTTATATTGTTATGTTATAATGTTATGTTATATTGTTATGTAATATTGTTATAATGTTATGTTATATTGTTATGTTATAATGTTATGTTATATTGTTATGTTATATGGTTATGTTTATTGTTATGATATATTGTTAGGATATATTGTTATGATATACTGTTATGATATATTGTTATGATATATTGTTTTTTTTTGTTTTTTTTTAACATAGTTCACCCCAAACAAGGCAGGCCGCCACTGTAGACGTAAGGGGCTACTGAGAAAAAGAAAAGGGGAGAAGGTAGGGGGTGGTCAATCTAGATTGGGATCAGCGCAGCGAGGTGTCTGTTTACATTAGATTTAAACTTCTGCATGTCTGTACTGTCGGGGAAACAGGGGGCAGGGAGGGAGTTCCAGAGGCTAGCAGTACGAGGAAAGAAGCTATTTGAGTAGAAGGCTCTCCGACATCTGGGGACCTCCACAGTGAATGAATGAGATTTAGTTGATTGACGGGTTAGTCTAGTGAATTTCCGTCGAGGGGGCACCAGAGTAGCCAATTCATCGGAGCATAATCCATTGAAGTATTTGTAAAACAAGCACAAGGATGCTACATTGCGGCGATGGGACAGAGGCTGGAGCTTGGCTGACAGTGAGGGACCTATTAGGTTGGCGATTCTTTTTTGGACTTTGTCAAGGAGGGAGAGACTAGTAGATGATGCACCAGCCCAGATGTGACAACAATACTCCATGCATGGGCGGATGGTGGCTTTGTAGAGATACAGGATAATGTCAGGTGTGAGGAGTTTACTAGCACGGTAGAGGGAGCCAACCTTCTTTGCGGCAGCCTTGGCAATGTCTTCAATGTATTTGTTCCAATGCATGTTACCTGTGAAGGTTAGGCCGAGGAGTTTGAATGATGAACTCTCAGGTAGGGTGTTATTTGCCATGACAATCGGTGGTTGAAAAGGTTCCTTGTAGTTATTGAAGGAAAGGAGTTTTGTCTTTGCGGCATTAAAAGTTACCAACCATTTATGACCCCAATCCACTACAGCCTGGAGGTCATTTTCTAAAGATTCAGCCATTGCATCAGATATAATTGCGTCGGTTTTGCCAACATGGCGAGAGTAAAGGGTGGTGTCATCAGCAAATAAACCAATCTCAGACTCTATGCCATCAGGGAGATCGTTTATATAGATCAGGAACAACAAGGGTCCAAGGATAGAGCCCTGGGGTACACCAGCATTTATGTCATGTTGCTTAGATGAACGGCCATCGAGGACAACCTGGATTTTTCTTTTGGCGAGGAAGGATCTAATTATATTAAATAATTGCCCAGTAATACCGTATGATCGTATTTTCAGGAGGAGCCCTTTATGCCATACCTTGTCAAAGGCCTTGGATATATCAAGCGCTACTGCCCTAGCTTCACCTGCCTTGTCGAGTGTGTGATACATGCGTTCAGAGATGACCGTTAGAATGTCTGCAGTAGATCGTGATTGTCTAAATCCATACTGGCGGTCAGAAAGAAGTTTAGCATTAACTAAGTGTCGTACTATTGCTAGATTGATTAAGGATTCAAAGATTTTAGCAAAGATCGGAAGCAGACTGATTGGGCGATAGTTCTGGGGATCGGTTCTATTTCCAGAATTCTTGTAGACTGGTACCACAGAGGCAATTTTCCAGCTATCGGGGAAGCAAGATTCAGCTAGACACTTATTGTAGAGTTTGGAGAGAACAGGGGCCAGTTCAGCAGAGCATTTCTTTATTACTATTGTGGGTATAAGATCAGGCCCACAAGCTTTGGAGGTGTCAAGGTTTTTTATGATGTCTCTAACCTGAGATGGAGTGATGACCAGGTTATCAAGTGTGGCTTCGGTCAGCAAAGGGAATTCGGGGAGGGGGTGGTTATCTGAGTCCAAAGTAGAGTTAGAAGCGAAGCGCTGGGCAAGTAGTTCAGCCTTATCAGTGGCCGTGCAAGCGACATCATTGTGGTTTGATAGTGGGGGAATCGTTGATTGACCATTATTCACTACACTATTGTAGATTTTCCAGAAATCACGAGTACCTAATTTCTGTGTCTGGATGCGTTTTTCCGTTAACTCATTAAACCTTCTCTTCGCTTCACCTATCACGGCCTTGCAATTATTTCTTGACTCTATAAATTTATTTCTATTAGTAGCTGACTTATGTCGGCAAAATTTACGGAATGCTTGTTGTCTCTCAGAAATGGCAGCTGCACATTCCGAGGTGAACCATTGAGGAGAGTGAGGCTTGCTAAAGTATTTTCGCATGGGGACATAGGCTTCAATGCCTGCTTTGACCCATTCAGTTAATTCGTTTGCACACTGATTGGCAGGGAGTGAGAAGGTTTCCCTCCATGGGGCATCACTGATGTGATCTCTGATTGACTCAAAATCAGCCCGCTCGTAGTATCTTATTGTTTTGAGCAACGGTTCATCAGCTTTTGGACGACTTCTTAGGGTGATATGTATCATTAGCACAATGTGATCAGCATTCGCGAGTGGGCTATGAGCTTTCGTCACACAAGCCTCGGGCATTGAGGTCAAGAAAAGGTCTAGAAGTGAGGCTTGTTGATCTATTCGATCGGGGATGCGGGTCGGAAAATCGACAGTTTGAGAGAGGGAGTGAGCTAAGGAGAAATTATACGTAGAGTTGCCGGCTGCGTCAGTAAGGCTGGAGAATCCCAACCAGTCACGGTGGTGGGCATTAAAATCACCAAATACATGTATGTGGGCATTCGAGTCAATTAAGAGTGCTCTATCTATGCTTACAGAGACAGAGTTTAACAGAGTACAGTCCTGGGTCGACGGGGAGCGGTATAAGAAATATAAGTAACTGATGCTGTGATGTAAAGTCAATCTAAAGCACATGTAGTCGTGGTCAACTGATTCAAACCTATGTTCTCTAGTCAGGGGGAGGGTGTTCCGAACATAAACTCCTAGCCCGTGCATATGTTTGTCAGAGTCTTTACGGTAGAGTGGGAGGTAGTCAGTCATGTCAAAGTGGTGAGAGGAGATTGAGGATTGGAGGTTAGTTTCACTTAGAGCTAGGATATCCGGGGAGTTTGTCAGGAGAAAGGATTCTACGTCGTTGATATTGGTTCTAAGTCCCCGGATATTTGTGAATGCGAGCCTCAAGGGCGGAGGCGAAAGTGTTTTTTGTTGGGTGTCTGGTTTAGGTTTGCTTTTATTTTTTTGTAATGACATGTTTGTTTTGATTATAGAGTGGGTTGGTCAAGGTGGGTACTTGTTTGGTGCCAATAAGCTCACACAACCAGTCCATTAGTCTGAACCTGGTCCATGGGGGTTGTGGCCTCGGGAAAGCCCACCGGAGATAATTGCAGGGTCCCTTTCCATGCGCGACATGGCACATACAACTACCCACGGTATTATGCAACTGATGATGGAGCAGCCGTTCTTGGCGCTACTCAAGAGTTTGGGCTCCTGTCCTTTCAGTCGGAAACAGCAGCCAGACAAGCTGTCTAACCTGTACCCTCAACCTGTTGGAACAAGAGAGACCCAGACTGGCCATGTAAGACTTAATGACGAAAAAAATTTTCCCCAAGTTGCCCAAATAGAGAGAAAGAGAACGGCGTTCATTGACCTAGTAAGGAAACAAGGTTAGGCACTGGGTGTTTAGAGGCGTCCCAGCACTGTTACCTCTGCGCCTGACTAATAGACAAGGAAGGAGTGCTAGGGCCGGCTATAGGCAGAACCTATCTACTCCTTAAGCAATTGTAGGTTCGCAAACCGGATATTTTGTTCGAGATTCCAACTCTAGGAAGGTTGTCGATCAGGACTAAGGAGGCCTCCCTCCCCAACGGTTTACTGCCACGACGTAAGTAGCAAGGTTTTTTGTCAGAGGTTTCCTTCTCTTAGATGGATAGCCTTACAAGGTCTAACGGGTCCAACACTCCGAGAAGGGTGTAAATATCCTGCGCCCGATTACTAGTCGGGTATTTCCTGTCCCCCGCAGGTGTTAAAAAAAAAAAAAAAAAAAAAAAAAAATCCAATATTACGTATGTATATATATGTACATATGTAGATAGTATAAGTTCATTGTATACTAAAAAGAGAACAGAGAGTTAAAGATAGGTTTCCCTCCCGCAAGTAGGTATAAATAAGAGGAATAAGAATCGAGTACTAAGGAACGGTCGAGGGAGTTAAGACAGTAAGGAAATTTTAGACTTAGCTGTTTTTTTTTCCTTTCTTAAACCCGGTCTGCAAGCTACATTTGAGTTGGGGATATTTATCTCTCGACGGACGCTGATATAAATGGACTAATGGACTAACACGTGGCTTTTTAAAACACAGTCAAAATGGCTACAGTGGGGGGTTTTCATTTTCTTAAACTACATTGATAGTGGATATCCCCCCCCACACTTTTAATCTTCAAACGCATTGACCCCTCCAGAGAAAGTACTCGAAGAATTACTAGCATGGATGTAAAAACGAAAGAAAGACACGTAAAGCGTCGTGGACAACAGAGAGAACAATATAGATGAAATAAATAAAATAAAATAAGCGAAAAAAAAAAAAAAAAAAAAACCTGCGAAGAAAAAATTCTTTTACTAGACTTGGCAACGCAAAGATATTAGCAAGAACATAGAAAACAGGAAAGAAACGCAGAGTACTTGCGAAAAAGAAAAAAAAAGTATATTCTTTTGTTATATTGTTATGTTATATTGTTATGTTATATTGTTATGTTATATTATTATGTTATACTTATATGTTATATTGTTATGTAATAATGTTATGTTATATTGTTATGTTATATTGTTATGGTATATTCTTATAATGTTATGTTATATTGTTATGTTATATTGTTATGTTATATTGTTATGTTATATTGTTATAATGTTATGTTATATTGTTAGGATATATTGTTATAATGTTATGTTATATTGTTATGTTATATTGTTATGTTATTATGTTATGATATATTATGTTATATTGTTATGTTATATTGTTATGTTATAATGTTATGATATATTGTTATGTTATATTGTTATGACATATTGTTATGATATATTGTTATGTTATATTGTAATGTTATATTGTTATGTTATATTGTTAGGATATATTGTTATGTTATATTGTTATGTTATAATGTTATGTTATATTGTTATGTTATATTGTTATGATATATTGTTATGTTATAATGTTATGTTATATTGTTATGTTATATTGTTATGATATATTGTTATGTTATATTGTTATAATGTTATGTTATAATGTTATGTTATATTGTTATGTTATATTGTTATGATATATTGTTATGACATATTGTTATGATATATTGTTATGTTATATTGTAATGTTATATTGTTATGATATATTGTTATGATATATTGTTATGTTATATTGTTATGTTATATTGTTATGTTATAATGTTATGTTATATTGTTATGTTATATTGTTATGTTATATTGTTATGTTATATTGTTATAATGTTATGTTATATTGTTATGTTATAATGTTATGTTATATTGTTATGTTATATTGTTATGTTCTATTGTTATGTTATATTGTTCTGTTATAATGTTATGTTATATTGTTATGTTATATTGTTATGATAATTTGTTATGTTATATTGTTATGTTATATTGTTATAATGTTATGTTATATTGTTATGTTATATTGTTATGTTATAATGTTATGTTATATTGTTATGTTATAATGTTATGTTATATTGTTATGTTATAATGTTATGTTATATTGTTATGTTATATTGTTATGTTATATTGTTATGGTATAATGTTATGTTATATTGTTATGTTATATTGTTATGTTATATTGTTATGGTATAATGTTATGTTATATTGTTATGTTATATTGTTATGTTATATTGTTATAATGTTATGTTATATTGTTATGTTATATTGTTATGGTATAATGTTATGTTATATTGTTATGTTATAATGTTATGTTATAATGTTATGTTATATTGTTATGATATATTGTTATGATATATTGTTATGTTATATTGTTATGTTATATTGTTATGTTATATTGTTAGGATATATTGTTATGTTATATTGTTATGTTATATTGTTATAATGTTATGTTATATTGTTAGGATATATTGTTATAATGTTATGTTATATTGTTATGTTATATTGTTATGTTATTATGTTATGATATATTATGTTATATTGTTATGTTATATTGTTATGTTATAATGTTATGATATATTGTTATGTTATATTGTTATGTTATATTGTTATGTTATATTGTTATGATATATTGTTATGTTATATTGTTATGTTATATTGTTATGTTATATTGTTGTTATATTGTTAGGATATATTGTTTTGTTATATTGTTATGTTATATAGTTATAATGTTATGTTATATTGTTATGTTCTATTGTTATGATATATTGTTATGTTATATTGTTATGTTATATTGGTATGTTATATTGTTATGTTATAATGTTATGTTATAATGTTATGTTATAATGTTATGTTATATTGTTATAATGTTATGTTATATTGTTATGTTATATTGTTATGATATATTGTTATGTTTTATTGTTATGTTATATTGTAATGTTATATTGTTATGTTATATTGTTATGTTATAATGTTATGATATATTGTTATATTATATTGTTATTATGTTATGTTATATTGTTATGTTATATTGTTATGTTATAATGTTATGATATATTGTTATGTTATATTGTTATGTTATAATGTTATGTTATATTGTTATGATGTTATGTTATATTGTTATGTTATATTGTTATGTTGTAATGTTATGTTATATTGTTATATTGTTATGTTATAATGTTATGATATATTGTTATGACATATTGTTATGTTATATTGTTATATTGTTGTGTTATATTGTTATGTTCTATTGTTATGTTCTATTAGTATGTTCTATTGTTATGTTCTATTGGTATGTTATATTGTTATGTTATATTGTTATGTTATAATGTTATGTTATATTGTTATAATGTTATGTTATATTGTTATGTTATATTGTTATGTTATAATGTTATGTTATATTGTTATGTTATATTGTTATGTTATAATGTTATGTAATAATGTTATGTTATATTGTTATTATGTTATGTTATATTGTTATGTTATATTGTTATGTTATATTGTTATAATGTTATGTTATATTGTTATGACATATTGTTATGTTATATTGTTATGTTATATTGTTATGATATATTGTTATGTTATATTGTTATGTTATATTGGTGTGTTATATTGTTATGTTATATTGTTATGTTATATTGTTATGTTATAATGTTATGTTATAATGTTATGTTATATTGTTATAATGTTATGTTATATTGTTATGTTATATTGTTATAATGTTATGTTATATTGTTATGTTATAATGTTATGTTCTATTGTTATGTTATATTGTTATGTTATATTGTTATGTTATAAAGCTTATGTTATATTGTTATGGTATAATGTTATGTTATATTGTTATGTTATATTGTTATGATATATTGTTATGATATATTGTTATGATATATTGTTATGTTATATTGTTATGTTATATTTTTATGTTATATTGTTATAATGTTATGTTATAATGTTATGTTATATTGTTATGTTATATTGTTATGATATATTGTTATGTTATATTGTTATGTTATACTGTTATAATGTTATGTTATATTGTTATGTTATATTGTAATGTAATAGTGTTATGTTATATTGTTATAATGTTATGTTATAATGTTATGATATATTGTTATGTTATATTGTTAGGATATATTGTTATGTTATATTGTTATGATGTTATGTTATAATGTTATGTTATATTGTTATAATGTTATGTTATATTGTTATGACATATTGTTATGTTATATTGTTATGTTATATTGTTATGTAATATTGTTATGATGTTATGTTATATTGTTATGTTATATTGTTATGTTATATTGTTATGTTATAATGTTATGTTATATTGTTATGTTATATTGTTGTAATATTTTTATGTTATATTGTTATAATGTTATGATATATTGTTATGTTATATTGTTATGTTATATTGTTATGTTATATTGTTATGTTATATTGTTATAATGTTATGTTATAATGTTATGTTATATTGTTATGTTCTATTGTTATGTTATATTGTTATGTTATAATGTTATGTTATAATGTTATGATATATTGTTATGTTATATTGTTATGATATATTGTTATGACATATTGTTATGATATATTGTTATGTTATATTGTAATGTTATATTGTTATGATATATTGTTATGATATATTGTTATGTTATATTGTTATGTTATATTGTTATGTTATAATGTTATGTTATATTGTTATGTTATATTGTTATGTTATATTGTTATGTTATATTGTTATAATGTTATGTTATATTGTTATGTTATAATGTTATGTTATATTGTTATGTTATAATGTTATGTTATATTGTTATGTTCTATTGTTATGTTATATTGTTCTGTTATAATGTTATGTTATATTGTTATGTTATATTGTTATGATAATTTGTTATGTTATATTGTTATGTTATATTGTTAGGTTATATTGTTATAATGTTATGTTATATTGTTATGTTATATTGTTATGTTATAATGTTATGTTATATTGTTATGTTATATTGTTATGTTATATTGTTATGTTATATTGTTATGGTATAATGTTATGTTATATTGTTATGTTATATTGTTATGTTATATTGTTATAATGTTATGTTATATTGTTATGTTATATTGTTATGGTATAATGTTATGTTATATTGTTATGTTATATTGTTATGTTATAATGTTATGCTATATTGTTATGTTATATTGTTATGTTATAATGTTATATTATATTGTTATGTTATATTGTTGTTATATTTTTATGTTATATTCTTATAATGTTATGATATATTGTTATGTTATATTGTTATGTTATATTGTTATGTTATATTGTTATGTTATAATGTTATGTTATATTGTTATGTTCTATTGTTATGTTATATTGTTATGTTATATTGTTATGTTATAATGTTATAATGTTATGTTATATTGTTATGTTATAATGTTATGTTATATTGTTATGTTATAATGTTATGTTATATTGTTATGTTCTATTGTTATGTTATATTGTTCTGTTATAATGTTATGTTATATTGTTATGTTATATTGTTATGATAATTTGTTATGTTATATTGTTATGTTATATTGTTATGTTATATTGTTATAATGTTATGTTATATTGTTATGTTATAATGTTATGTTATATTGTTATGTTATAATGTTATGTTATATTGTTATGTTATAATGTTATGTTATATTGTTATGTTATATTGTTATGTTATATTGTTATGTTATAATGTTATGTTATATTGTTATGTTATATTGTTATGTTATAATGTTATGTTATAATGTTATGTTATATTGTTATTATGTTATGTTATATTGTTATGTTATATTGTTATGTTATATTGTTATAATGTTATGTTATATTGTTATGACATATTGTTATGTTATATTGTTATGTTATATTGTTATGATATATTGTTATGTTATATTGTTATGTTATATTGGTGTGTTATATTGTTATGTTATATTGTTATGTTATATTGTTATGTTATAATGTTATGTTATAATGTTATGATATATTGTTATGTTATATTGTTATGTTATATTGTTAGGATATATTGTTAGGATATATTGTTATGTTATATTGTTAGGATATATTGTTAGGATATATTGTTATGTTATACTGTTATAATGTTATGTTATATTGTTATGATATATTGTTATGATATATTGTTATGTTATATTGTTATGTTATATTGTTATGTTATATTGTTATAATGTTGTGTTATATTGTTATGTTATATTGTTATGTTATAATGTTATGTTATATTGTTATGTTATATTGTTATGTTCTATTGTTATGTTATATTGTTATGTTATATTGTTATGGTATAATGTTATGTTATATTGTTATGTTATATTGTTATGTTCTATTGTTATGTTATATTGTTATGGTATAATGTTATGTTATATTGTTATGTTCTATTGTTATGTTATATTGTTATGTTATATTGTTATGTTATAATGTTATGTTATATTGTTATGTTATATTGTTATGTTATAATGTTATGTTATATTGTTATAATGTTATGTTATATTGTTATGATATATTGTTATGATATATTGTTATGTTATATTGTTATGTTATATTGTTATGTTATATTGTTATAATGTTGTGTTATATTGTTATGTTATATTGTTATGTTATAATGTTATGTTATATTGTTATGTTATATTGTTATGTTATATTGTTATGTTATATTGTTATGGTATAATGTTATGTTATATTGTTATGTTATATTGTTATGTTCTATTGTTATGTTATATTGTTATATTATATTGTTATGTTATAATGTTATGTTATATTGTTATGTAATATTGTTATGATATATTGTTATGATATATTGTTATGATATATTGTTATGTTATATTGTTATGTTATATTTTTATGTTATATTGTTATAATGTTATGTTATAATGTTATGTTATATTGTTATGTTATATTGTTATGATATATTGTTATGTTATATTGTTATGTTATACTGTTATAATGTTATGTTATATTGTTATGTTATATTGTAATGTAATATTATTATGTTATATTGTTATAATGTTATGTTATAATGTTATGATATATTGTTATGTTATATTGTTATGATATATTGTTATGTTATATTGTTATGTTATATTGTTATGATGTTATGTTATAATGTTATGTTATATTGTTATAATGTTATGTTATATTGTTATGACATATTGTTATGTTATATTGTTATGTTATATTGTTATGTAATATTGTTATGATGTTATGTTATATTGTTATGTTATATTGTTATGTTTTATTGTTATGTTATATTGTTATGTTATATTGTTATGTTTTATTGTTATGTTATATTGTTATGTTATATTGTTATAATGTTATGTTATAATGTTATGTTATATTGGTATGTTATAATGTTATGTTATATTGTTATAATGTTATGTTATATTGTTATGTTATAATGTTATGTTATATTGTTATGTTATAATGTTATGTTATATTGTTATGTTATATTGTTATGATATATTGTTATGTTATATTGTTATGTTATATTGTTATGTTATATTGTTATGTTATATTGTTATAATGTTGTGTTATATTGTTATGTTATATTGTTATGTTATAATGTTATGTTATATTGTTATGTTATATTGTTATGTTCTATTGTTATGTTATATTGTTATGTTATATTGTTATGTTCTATTGTTATGTTATATTGTTATGGTATAATGTTATGTTATATTGTTATGTTCTATTGTTATGTTATATTGTTATGTTATAATGTTATGTTATATTGTTATGTTATATTGTTATGTTATAATGTTATGTTATAATGTTATGTTATATTGTTATAATGTTATGTTATATTGTTATGTTATATTGTTATAATGTTATGTTATATTGTTATGTTATAATGTTATGTTCTATTGTTATGTTATATTGTTATGTTATATTGTTATGTTATAAAGCTTATGTTATATTGTTATGGTATAATGTTATGTTATATTGTTATGTTATATTGTTATGTTCTATTGTTATGTTATATTGTTATGTTATATTGTTATGTTATAATGTTATGTTATATTGTTATGTAATATTGTTATGATATATTGTTATGATATATTGTTATGATATATTGTTATGTTATATTGTTATGTTATATTTTTATGTTATATTGTTATAATGTTATGTTATAATGTTATGTTATATTGTTATGATATATTGTTATGTTATATTGTTATGTTATACTGTTATAATGTTATGTTATATTGTTATGTTATATTGTAATGTAATATTGTTATGTTATATTGTTATAATGTTATGTTATAATGTTATGATATATTGTTATGTTATATTGTTAGGATATATTGTTATGTTATATTGTTATGTTATATTGTAATGATGTTATGTTATAATGTTATGTTATATTGTTATAATGTTATGTTATATTGTTATGACATATTGTTATGTTATATTGTTATGTTATATTGTTATGTAATATTGTTATGATGTTATGTTATATTGTTATGTTATATTGTTATGTTTTATTGTTATGTTATATTGTTATGTTATATTGTTATGTTTTATTGTTATGTTATATTGTTATGTTATATTGTTATAATGTTATGTTATAATGTTATGTTATATTGTTATGTTATAATGTTATGTTATATTGTTATAATGTTATGTTATATTGTTATGTTATAATGTTATGTTATATTGTTATGTTATATTGTTATGATATATTGTTATGTTATATTGTTATGTTATATTTTGATGTTATATTGTTATAATGTTATGTTATATTGTTATGTTATATTGTTATGTTATATTGTCATGTTATTTTGTTATGGTATAATGTTGTTATATTGTTATGTTATAATGTTATGTTATAATGTTATGTTATATTGTTATGTTATATTGTTATGTTATATTGTAATGTTATATTGTTATGTTATATTGTTAGGATATATTGTTATGTTATATTGTTATGTTATAATGTTATGTTATATTGTTATGTTATATTATATTGTTATGTTATATTGTTATGTTATATTGTTATGTTATATTGTTATGTTCTATTGTTATGTTCTATTGTTATGTTATATTGTTATGTTATAATGTTATGTTATATTGTTATGTTATATTGTTATGTTATATTGTTATGTTATATTGTTATGATATATTGTTATGATATATTGTTATGATATATTGTTATGATATATTGTTAGGTTATATTGTTATGTTATATTGTTATGTTATAATGTTATGTTATATTGTTATGTTATATTGTTGTTATATTTTTATGTTATATTGTTATAATGTTATGATATATTGTTATGTTATATTGTTATGTTATATTGTTATGTTATATTGTTATGTTATATTGTTATGTTATATTGTTATGTTATATTGTTATGTTATAATGTTATGTTATATTGTTATGTTCTATTGTTATGTTATATTGTTATGTTATATTGTTATGACATATTGTTATGATATATTGTTATGTTATATTGTTATGGTATATTGTTATGATATATTGTTATGATATATTGTTATGTTATATTGTTCTGTTATATTGTTATGTTATATTGTTATGATATATTGTTATGATATATTGTTATGATATATTGTTATGATATATTGTTATGTTATATTGTTATGTTATATTGTTATGTTATATTGTTATGTTATAATGTTATGTTATATTGTTATGTTATATTGTTGTAATATTTTTATGTTATATTGTTATAATGTTATGATATATTGTTATGTTATATTGTTATGTTATATTGTTATGTTATATTGTTATGTTATATTGTTATAATGTTATGTTATAATGTTATGTTATATTGTTATGTTCTATTGTTATGTTATATTGTTATGTTATAATGTTATGTTATAATGTTATGATATATTGTTATGTTATATTGTTATGATATATTGTTATGACATATTGTTATGATATATTGTTATGTTATATTGTAATGTTATATTGTTATGATATATTGTTATGATATATTGTTATGTTATATTGTTATGTTATATTGTTATGTTATAATGTTATGTTATATTGTTATGTTATATTGTTATGTTATATTGTTATGTTATATTGTTATAATGTTATGTTATATTGTTATGTTATAATGTTATGTTATATTGTTATGTTATAATGTTATGTTATATTGTTATGTTCTATTGTTATGTTATATTGTTCTGTTATAATGTTATGTTATATTGTTATGTTATATTGTTATGATAATTTGTTATGTTATATTGTTATGTTATATTGTTAGGTTATATTGTTATAATGTTATGTTATATTGTTATGTTATATTGTTATGTTATAATGTTATGTTATATTGTTATGTTATAATGTTATGTTATATTGTTATGTTATAATGTTATGTTATATTGTTATGTTATATTGTTATGTTATATTGTTATGGTATAATGTTATGTTATATTGTTATGTTATATTGTTATGTTATATTGTTATAATGTTATGTTATATTGTTATGTTATATTGTTATGGTATAATGTTATGTTATATTGTTATGTTATATTGTTATGTTATAATGTTATGCTATATTGTTATGTTATATTGTTATGTTATAATGTTATGTTATAATGTTATGTTATATTGTTATGTTATAATGTTATGTTATATTGTTATGTTATATTGTTATGTTATATTGTTATGTTATATTGTTATGTTATAATGTTATGTTATATTGTTATGTTATATTGTTATGTTATATTGTTATGGTATAATGTTATGTTATATTGTTATGTTATATTGTTATGTTATAATGTTATGCTATATTGTTATGTTATATTGTTATGTTATAATGTTATGTTATAATGTTATGTTATATGGTTATGTTATAATGTTATGTTATATTGTTATGTTCTATTGTTATGTTCTATTGTTATGTTATATTGTTATGTTATAATGTTATGTTATATTGTTATGTTATATTGTTATGATATATTGTTATGTTATATTGTTATAATGTTATGTTATATTGTTATGTTATATTGTTATGTTATAATGTTATATTATATTGTTATGTTATATTGTTGTTATATTTTTATGTTATATTCTTATAATGTTATGATATATTGTTATGTTATATTGTTATGTTATATTGTTATGTTATATTGTTATGTTATAATGTTATGTTATATTGTTATGTTCTATTGTTATGTTATATTGTTATGTTATATTGTTATGTTATAATGTTATGTTATAATGTTATGATATATTGTTATGTTATATTGTTATGATATATTGTTATGACATATTGTTATGATATATTGTTATGTTATATTGTAATGTTATATTGTTATGATATATTGTTATGATATATTGTTATGTTATATTGTTGTTATATTGTTATGTTATAATGTTATGTTATATTGTTATGTTATATTGTTATGTTATATTGTTATAATGTTATGTTATATTGTTATGTTATAATGTTATGTTATATTGTTATGTTATAATGTTATGTTATATTGTTATGTTCTATTGTTATGTTATATTGTTCTGTTATAATGTTATGTTATATTGTTATGTTATATTGTTATGATAATTTGTTATGTTATATTGTTATGTTATATTGTTATGTTATATTGTTATAATGTTATGTTATATTGTTATGTTATAATGTTATGTTATATTGTTATGTTATAATGTTATGTTATATTGTTATGTTATAATGTTATGTTATATTGTTATGTTATATTGTTATGTTATATTGTTATGGTATAATGTTATGTTATATTGTTATGTTATATTGTTATGTTATATTGTTATGTTATATTGTTATGTTATATTGTTATAATGTTATGTTATATTGTTATGTTATATTGTTATGTTATAATGTTATGTTATATTGTTATGTTATATTGTTATGTTATAATGTTATGTTATAATGTTATGTTATATTGTTATTATGTTATGTTATATTGTTATGTTATATTGTTATGTTATATTGTTATAATGTTATGTTATAATGTTATGTTATATTGTTATGTTATATTGTTATGATATATTGTTATGTTATATTGTTATGTTATACTGTTATAATGTTATGTTATATTGTTATGTTATATTGTAATCTAATATTGTTATGTTATATTGTTATAATGTTATGTTATAATGTTATGATATATTGTTATGTTATATTGTTAGGATATATTGTTATGTTATATTGTTATGTTATATTGTTATGATGTTATGTTATAATGTTATGTTATATTGTTATAATGTTATGTTATATTGTTATGACATATTGTTATGTTATATTGTTATGTTATATTGTTATGTAATATTGTTATGATGTTATGTTATATTGTTATGTTATATTGTTATGTTTTATTGTTATGTTATATTGTTATGTTATATTGTTATGTTTTATTGTTATGTTATATTGTTATGTTATATTGTTATAATGTTATGTTATAATGTTATGTTATATTGTTATGTTATAATGTTATGTTATATTGTTATAATGTTATGTTATATTGTTATGTTATAATGTTATGTTATATTGTTATGTTATATTGTTATGATATATTGTTATGTTATATTGTTATGTTATATTTTGATGTTATATTGTTATAATGTTATGTTATATTGTTATGTTCTATTGTTATGTTATATTGTTATGTTATATTGTCATGTTATTTTGTTATGGTATAATGTTGTTATATTGTTATGTTATAATGTTATGTTATAATGTTATGTTATATTGTTATGTTATATTGTTATGTTATATTGTAATGTTATATTGTTATGTTATATTGTTAGGATATATTGTTATGTTATATTGTTATGTTATAATGTTATGTTATATTGTTATGTTATATTATATTGTTATGTTATATTGTTATGTTATATTGTTATGTTATATTGTTATGTTCTATTGTTATGTTCTATTGTTATGTTATATTGTTATGTTATAATGTTATGTTATATTGTTATGTTATATTGTTATGTTATATTGTTATGTTATATTGTTATGATATATTGTTATGATATATTGTTATGATATATTGTTATGATATATTGTTAGGTTATATTGTTATGTTATATTGTTATGTTATAATGTTATGTTATATTGTTATGTTATATTGTTGTTATATTTTTATGTTATATTGTTATAATGTTATGATATATTGTTATGTTATATTGTTATGTTATATTGTTATGTTATATTGTTATGTTATATTGTTATGTTATATTGTTATGTTATAATGTTATGTTATATTGTTATGTTCTATTGTTATGTTATATTGTTATGTTATATTGTTATGACATATTGTTATGATATATTGTTATGTTATATTGTTATGGTATATTGTTATGATATATTGTTATGATATATTGTTATGTTATATTGTTCTGTTATATTGTTATGTTATAATGTTATGATATATTGTTATGATATATTGTTATGATATATTGTTATGATATATTGTTATGTTATATTGTTATGTTATATTGTTATGTTATATTGTTATGTTATAATGTTATGTTATATTGTTATGTTATATTGTTGTAATATTTTTATGTTATATTGTTATAATGTTATGATATATTGTTATGTTATATTGTTATGTTATATTGTTATGTTATATTGTTATGTTATATTGTTATAATGTTATGTTATAATGTTATGTTATATTGTTATGTTCTATTGTTATGTTATATTGTTATGTTATAATGTTATGTTATAATGTTATGATATATTGTTATGTTATATTGTTATGATATATTGTTATGACATATTGTTATGATATATTGTTATGTTATATTGTAATGTTATATTGTTATGATATATTGTTATGATATATTGTTATGTTATATTGTTATGTTATATTGTTATGTTATAATGTTATGTTATATTGTTATGTTATATTGTTATGTTATATTGTTATGTTATATTGTTATAATGTTATGTTATATTGTTATGTTATAATGTTATGTTATATTGTTATGTTATAATGTTATGTTATATTGTTATGTTCTATTGTTATGTTATATTGTTCTGTTATAATGTTATGTTATATTGTTATGTTATATTGTTATGATAATTTGTTATGTTATATTGTTATGTTATATTGTTAGGTTATATTGTTATAATGTTATGTTATATTGTTATGTTATATTGTTATGTTATAATGTTATGTTATATTGTTATGTTATAATGTTATGTTATATTGTTATGTTATAATGTTATGTTATATTGTTATGTTATATTGTTATGTTATATTGTTATGGTATAATGTTATGTTATATTGTTATGTTATATTGTTATGTTATATTGTTATAATGTTATGTTATATTGTTATGTTATATTGTTATGGTATAATGTTATGTTATATTGTTATGTTATATTGTTATGTTATAATGTTATGCTATATTGTTATGTTATATTGTTATGTTATAATGTTATGTTATAATGTTATGTTATATTGTTATGTTATAATGTTATGTTATATTGTTATGTTATATTGTTATGTTATATTGTTATGTTATATTGTTATGTTATAATGTTATGTTATATTGTTATGTTATATTGTTATGTTATATTGTTATGGTATAATGTTATGTTATATTGTTATGTTATATTGTTATGTTATAATGTTATGCTATATTGTTATGTTTTATTGTTATGTTATAATGTTATGTTATAATGTTATGTTATATGGTTATGTTATAATGTTATGTTATATTGTTATGTTCTATTGTTATGTTCTATTGTTATGTTATATTGTTATGTTATAATGTTATGTTATATTGTTATGTTATATTGTTATGATATATTGTTATGTTATATTGTTATAATGTTATGTTATATTGTTATGTTATATTGTTATGTTATAATGTTATATTATATTGTTATGTTATATTGTTGTTATATTTTTATGTTATATTCTTATAATGTTATGATATATTGTTATGTTATATTGTTATGTTATATTGTTATGTTATATTGTTATGTTATAATGTTATGTTATATTGTTATGTTCTATTGTTATGTTATATTGTTATGTTATATTGTTATGTTATAATGTTATGTTATAATGTTATGATATATTGTTATGTTATATTGTTATGATATATTGTTATGACATATTGTTATGATATATTGTTATGTTATATTGTAATGTTATATTGTTATGATATATTGTTATGATATATTGTTATGTTATATTGTTGTTATATTGTTATGTTATAATGTTATGTTATATTGTTATGTTATATTGTTATGTTATATTGTTATAATGTTATGTTATATTGTTATGTTATAATGTTATGTTATATTGTTATGTTATAATGTTATGTTATATTGTTATGTTCTATTGTTATGTTATATTGTTCTGTTATAATGTTATGTTATATTGTTATGTTATATTGTTATGATAATTTGTTATGTTATATTGTTATGTTATATTGTTATGTTATATTGTTATAATGTTATGTTATATTGTTATGTTATAATGTTATGTTATATTGTTATGTTATAATGTTATGTTATATTGTTATGTTATAATGTTATGTTATATTGTTATGTTATATTGTTATGTTATATTGTTATGGTATAATGTTATGTTATATTGTTATGTTATATTGTTATGTTATATTGTTATGTTATATTGTTATGTTATATTGTTATAATGTTATGTTATATTGTTATGTTATATTGTTATGTTATAATGTTATGTTATATTGTTATGTTATAATGTTATGTTATAATGTTATGTTATATTGTTATTATGTTATGTTATATTGTTATGTTATATTGTTATAATGTTATGTTATATTGTTATGACATATTGTTATGTTATATTGTTATGTTATATTGTTATGATATATTGTTATGTTATATTGTTATGTTATATTGGTGTGTTATATTGTTATGTTATATTGTTATGTTATATTGTTATGTTATAATGTTATGTTATAATGTTATGTTATATTGTTATGTTATATTGTTATGTTATATTGTTATGTTATAATGTTATGTTATAATGTTATGTTATAATGTTATGATATATTGTTATGTTATATTGTTATGATATATTGTTATGTTATATTGTTATGTTATATTGTTAGGATATATTGTTAGGATATATTGTTATGTTATATTGTTAGGATATATTGTTAGGATATATTGTTATGTTATACTGTTATAATGTTATGTTATATTGTTATGATATATTGTTATGATATATTGTTATGTTATATTGTTATGTTATATTGTTATGTTATATTGTTATAATGTTGTGTTATATTGTTATGTTATATTGTTATGTTATAATGTTATGTTATATTGTTATGTTATATTGTTATGTTCTATTGTTATGTTATATTGTTATGTTATAATGTTATGTTATATTGTTATGTTATATTGTTCTAATATATTGTTATGATATATTGTTATGATATATTGTTATGTTATATTGTTATGTTATATTGTTATGTTATGTTATATTGTTATGATATATTGTTATGATATATTGTTATGTTATATTGTTATGATGTTATGTTATATTGTTATGTTATAATGTTATGTTATAATGTTATGTTATATTGTCATAATGTTATGTTATAACAATATAACATAACATCATAACAATATGTTATATTGTTATGTTATATTGTTATGTTATATTGTTATGTAATAATGTTATGTTCTATTGTTATGTTATATTGTTATGTTATATTGTTATGGTATAATGTTATGTTATATTGTTATGACATAATGTTATGTTATATTGTTATGTTATATTGTTATGATATATTGTTATGTTATATTGTTATATTATATTGTTATGTTATAATGTTATGTTATATTGTTATGTTATATTGTTATGTTATATTGTTATGTTATATTGTTATAATGTTATGTTATATTGTTATGTTATATTGTTATGTTATAATGTTATGTTATATTGTTATGTTATATTGTTATGTTATAATGTTATGTTATAATGTTATGTTATAATGTTATGTTATATTGTTATAATGTTATGTTATATTGTTATAATGTTATGTTATATTGTTATGACATATTGTTATGATATATTGTTATGTTATATTGTTATGTTATAATGTTATGTTATATTGTTATATTGTTATGTTATAATGTTATGATATATTGTTATAACATATTGTTATGTTATATTGTTATGTTATATAGTTATGTTATAATGTTATGTTATATTGTTATAATGTTATGTTTTATTGTTATGTTCTATTGGTATGTTATTTTGTTATGTTATATTGTTATGTTATAATGTGATGTTATAATGTTATGTTATATTGTTATACTGTTATGTTATATTGTTATAATGTTATGTTATATTGTAACGTTATATTGTTATAATGTTATGTTATATTGTTATAATGTTATGTTATATTGTTATGTTCTATTGGTATGTTATATTGTTATGTTATATTGTTATGTTATGTTATATTGTTATGTTATATTGTTATGACATATTGTTATGGTATATTGTTATGTTATAATGTTATGTTATATTGTTATGACATATTGTTATGTTATATTGTTATGTTATATTGTTATGGTATATTGTTATGTTATATTGTTATGTTCTATTGTTCTAATATATTGTTATGATATATTGTTATGATATATTGTTATGATATATTGTTATGTTATATTGTTATGTTATAATGTTATGTTATATTGTTATGTAATATTGTTATGTTATAATGTTATGTTATATTGTTATAATGTTATGTTATATTGTTATGATATATTGTTATGATATATTGTTATGTTATATTGTTATGTTATATTTTTATGTTATATTTTTATAATGTTATGTTATAATGTTATGTTATATTGTTATGTTATAATGTTATGTTATATGGTTATGTTATATTGTTATGTTATAATGTAATGTTATAATGTTATGTTATAATGTTATGTTATATTGTTATGTTATATTGTTATGGAATAATGTTATGTTCTATTGTTATGTTATATTGTTATGTTATATTGTTATGTTATCATGTTATGTTATAATGTTATGTTATATTGTTATGTTATATTGTTATGATGTTATGTTATATTGTTATGTTATATTGTTATGTTTTATTGTTATGTTATAATGTTATGTTATATTGTCATAATGTTATGTTATATTGTTATGATGTTATGTTATATTGTTATGTTATATTGTTATGTTATATTGTTATCTTATAATGTTATGTTATATTGTTATGTAATAATGTTATGTTCTATTGTTATGTTATATTGTTATGTTATATTGTTATGGTATAATGTTATGTTATATTGTTATGACATATTGTTATGTTATATTGTTATGTTATATTGTTATGGTATAATGTTATGATATATTGTTATGTTATATTGTTATGTTATATTGTTATGATATATTGTTATGTTATATTGTTATGTTATATTGTTATGTTATATTGTTATGTTATAATGTTATGTTATATTGTTATGTTATATTGTTCTAATATATTGTTATGATATATTGTTATGATATATTGTTATGATATATTGTTATGATATATTGTTATGTTATATTGTTATGTTATATTGTTATGTTATATTGTTATAATGTTATGTAATAATGTTATGTTATATTGTTATGTTATATTGTTATGTTATATTGTTATGGAATAATGTTATGTTCTATTGTTATGTTATATTGTTATGTTATATTGTTATGTTATATTGTTATGATGTTATGTTATATTGTTAGGATATATTGTTATGTTATATTGTTATGATGTTATGTTATATTGTTATGTTATATTGTTATGTTTTATTGTTATGTTATAATGTTATGATATATTGTTATATTATATTGTTATTATGTTATGTTATATTGTTATGTTATATTGTTATGTTATAATGTTATGTTATATTGTTATGATGTTATGTTATATTGTTATGTTATATTGTTATGTTGTAATGTTATGTTCTATAGTTATGTTATATTGTTATGTTATATTGTTATGTTATATTGTTATATTGTTATGTTATAATGTTATGTTATATTGTTATATTGTTATGTTATAATGTTATGATATATTGTTATGACATATTGTTATGTTATATTGTTATATTGTTGTGTTATATTGTTATGTTCTATTGTTATGTTCTATTGGTATGTTCTATTGTTATGTTCTATTGGTATGTTATATTGTTATGTTATATTGTTATGTTATAATGTTATGTTATATTGTTATGTTATATTGTTATGTTATATTGTTATGTAATAATGTTATGTTATAATGTTATGTTATATTGTTATAATGTTATGTTATATTGTTATGTTATATTGTTATGTTATAATGTTATGTGATATTGTTATGTTATATTGTTATGTTATAATGTTATGTAATAATGTTATGTTATATTGTTATTATGTTATGTTATATTGTTATGTTATATTGTTATGTTATATTGTTATAATGTTATGTTATATTGTTATGACATATTGTTATGTTATATTGTTATGTTATATTGTTATGTTATATTGTTATGTTATATTGTTATGTTATAATGTTATGCTATATTGTTATGTTATATTGTTATGTTATAATGTTATGTTATAATGTTATGTTATATTGTTATGTTATAATGTTATGTTATATTGTTATGTTATAATGTTATGTTATATTGTTATGTTATATTGTTATGTTATATTGTTATGTTATAATGTTATGTTATATTGTTATGTTATATTGTTATGTTATATTGTTATGGTATAATGTTATGTTATATTGTTATGTTATATTGTTATGTTATAATGTTATGCTATATTGTTATGTTATATTGTTATGTTATAATGTTATGATATAATGTTATGTTATATTGTTATGTTATAATGTTATGTTATATTGTTATGTTATAATGTTATGTTATATTGTTATGTTCTATTGTTATGTTATATTGTTATGTTATAATGTTATGTTATATTGTTATGTTATATTGTTATGATATATTGTTATGTTATATTGTTATAATGTTATGTTATATTGTTATGTTATATTGTTATGTTATAATGTTATGTTATATTGTTATGTTATAATGTTATGTTATATCGTTATGTTCTATTGTTATGTTATATTGTTATGTTATAATGTTATGTTATATTGTTATGTTATATTGTTATGTTATATTGTTATGTTATATTGTTATGGTATAATGTTATGTTATATTGTTATGTTATATTGTTATGATATATTGTTATGTTATATTGTTATGTTATATTGTTATAATGTTATGTTATATTGTTATGTTATATTGTTATGGTATAATGTTATGTTATATTGTTATGTTATATTGTTATGTTATAATGTTAAGCTATATTGTTATGTTATATTGTTGTTATAATTTTATGTTATATTGTTATGTTATATTGTTATGTTATATTGTTATGTTATATTGTTATGTTATATTGTTCTAATGTTATGTTATATTGTTATGTTATATTGTTATGTTATATTGTTATGTTATAATGTCATGTTATACTGTTATGTTATATTGTTATGTTATAATGTTATGTTATATTGTTATGTTATATTGTTATGTTATACTGTTATGTTATATTGTTATGTTATAATGTTATGTTATATTGTTATGTTATATTGTTATGTTATATTGTTATGTTATATTGTTATAATGTTATGTTATATTGTTATGATATATTGTTATGTTATATTGTTATGTTATATTGTTATGTTATATTGTTATGGTATAATGTTATGTTATATTGTTATGTTATATTGTTATGTTATAATGTTATGTTATATTGTTATGTTATATTGTTATTTTATATTGTTATGTTATAATGTTATATATGTTCTATTGTTATGGTCCAGTAAGCAATACACTGTTCGACCTGAGCATGCGTCTACTGAAACTATAAGACCAGGCATGGAGCAGGAATTACAGGCTGAGTAGCCTTGTTTCCTGCAGAAAAGTATCAAAATAATGTCTTTAAAAATTATTTTAACTGAAAATTTAGAATTGTATTTTTATGATAAGATAAGTTGTTTTTTTAATGCAAATATCACAAATCTTTAATAAAAATCTATTTAATGAATCAAATGTTGAAATGTCTTCTGTTTATTTTTTTTATGAAAATATAAATGTTTAATAAAAAATATTTTTATTAATCAAATATGTTGAAATATCTTCTTTTTATTGATATAAATAAAGTTTTGAAATGTCTTGTATTTTGTGAAACAGCAACATAATATATGTGTTATTGTTTTTTTTATGAAAAAATAATAAAATAGCTTAGTATTTTAATAGTAATTTTAAAAGAGTATATTTTATAACAATTATTAAAGATTTGTTAGATTTTCATAAAAAATATAAACAAACACATTTGATAATTTGTTTTGCTAACAACTTATTTTATTATAATAAAAACAATTCTAAATTTTCTGTTAAAAAAAAAGTTTCGTTTATCATTTATGATCATCTGTACTTGAAATTTACTGCGGGATAACCCAGAAATCAGTGCGAACCCTTCTCAAGAGTCAAATTTGTTTTTAACCTGGAAGTCAGCACAGTCATGACCCCTTCTGGAGAGCCACAAATTTACTAGGAGAAAATTTATTGATATTTTTAAGACTATTAAAAGGGTTATTTATATAGATGAGTTCTAACTGACTCGGCAAAATCCTATAACAGCCAAAATAAAACCCGAATATCTGAAACGGGGGAATAGAATAAAAGGACCCTCAATCGTAAATTTTTAATGTATGGTCGCCTAATATTAACTGTGTTTATGCAGGGCTCCCACGCTCTTTAAAACATTTTCTGTGCTGTAAAAAAAATATTAAATGAATTATTAAATATTTCACCGCCATTTTGTCAAAAATTGTTTACGGTCGATTCAATGGGAAAATCTGAGAAATTCATTGTTTAAATTAAATATCAGATTATCGAAAAAGAGAAAAAAATTTTCTAAAAAATAGTTTTATTTCCTTTTTTTATAATACAGATGGGGGAGGCACTTATTATTCAAACGATTCTTTAATAAAGAGACCAAATTAATGAATCTTTTTAAGATGCTACCAACCAAAAAATAAAGCCCCGCTATTCAAGGGAGACAACTTTTCAGCAACTTTTGCTTCAAAAATTAACAAAACAAGATTGTGTCATTTATTATATACGATTTTATTATTAAGGGATGTTATTGTTTTGTTATTAATTTAAAAAAAAAAGGAGATTTAAAAAAAAAGGATGTTTTTTAAATGAGGGGGACAACACTGTTTCAAATCAGTTAGAATTTGCGCGAATACGGTATTGTTGCCTCCACACGAACTCGCAGAGGTAACTGTCAACAAGCGTGCGATGGGTGCCACATCGCCGCTTATTTTACATTTTATATATGCCCCAACAATTGATCGATAAAACCATTTGATGGCCATTGTTGCAAAGACGATGCTGGTGTAGTACTCCGTGGTTTTGCAAATAAAAACTACAGCAGACATGGACCAGGGTTGTGAGTCTTTGAAAATTCATGAGCAAGGAAAACTTTAAAGAAAGGTTCACTCAAACACATGTGAAAAGGGTAAACGCCTAAAGAATTTAGCAACAGAAAAGTTGTCTCCCATGGCAGCGAGGTTATTCTTAGCGACCGACTAACTTTAACACTAGTGGTGGGAGCTTCATAAAAAGATCCAACGAAATACTAATAGTATTAAAAGTCGTCAGAATAAAAGTAATTTAGTTAATTCAATTTGTAAAATAAAGTTTTAAATACTTACACGAAAATACAATGGTTAATCTTTTCTGATTTCTGGAGTTGAGAAAATATCAGATTAAAGAGGATTAACTGCGATTATCTCTTTGGTGTTTGAAATTTGTGAAAGGAAGTCGATTTAAAAAAAGGAAAATGTCATCCTACTATCCTCACTTATTGAAGAGCGTCAATTTCTTATCGTATTTCCGGTTCGTCTTCAGTCGTCTCTTTACTAATTCCTGTAATATTTAATATTATAAAAAATAAGAGTAGATATTCGCTTATATTAAAGCGATTGAGTTTACGTAAAAATAGCACAGGTAAAATACACCGTAAAATGGCAAAAGTGGATAAATAGGAAAAAATAGCACGATGGAAAGATATAGATAAAAATCTGAAAATCTGGGAAACATAAGAAATTAAAACGAAATAATATCTATATTTATAATAGATGAAGACACTTAGGTACCCCCTACCCGAAGAAAAAAATGGGATTTTACTGTTTTCAGGTGATTACGTGTGAACATCCCTGACCCCCCCCCAAAAAAAAAAACAAAAACAAAACAAAAACAAAAGAACAATTATTTTAGAATTTAAAGTTGACCATTAGTTTCGCGTATAAATTTAACGTAAAATGATACCTCATTTCTGGCCAATTTGAACTTTTTAGGACAGTTCATTATTTTTTTCATTTCTAACCGGCGAATAGTAATTTGGTTTCTATTCTCATAATGAAATAACCCGAAACAATTTGTTAAAAACTTTTAAAAGAAATGAATTAAAACAAAGTGTTTCATGTTATTATTAAGTTTATTTTATTAAGTTTATAAATTAATATAAATAAGTCAAAATAAATAGACCGGCAACAATAGTATTTTTTTCTGATTTTTGCAGTTCAATTTTACCGAAACAATTATTATATATATTTTTTTTTTTTTGGTGGGGGGTGTGTTGTGAATGGCATTAATCTACAAATTAATACACCCCATTTTAAACAAACAACGTAAATAAATCAGTATTATTGTTATATGTTATTACTATTATTAATAAATCAGTGTTATTATTATTTTTGTATTTGAAAAAAAAATGTGAAATTCCTATTCGCCGAATGGGGGACATTATTTTAGATTTACACACCTCACATTGATGTAACAATCGGCCGCCATCTTGAGTGAAAAAGTTCAATTTTACTACTTTATCGTTCTGTTCTCGGTCAGTGAATGAGAAATTGTTCTAGACTGAGGTAATTTTAATGTTTATTCAAATCCAGAGTGCCCCTTTTTGGGGGAGCTTGATTTTAGCCACATTAAAAACCAACCTTGCGTCTAACTCAGCACTTGTAGAGTTAATGTAAACAGAAACAGCAGATAAAATGGTGAAAATGCAGAATAGTTAACAGTCGACAAATCGTAAACAAAAAACAAACAATCAAATGGCCCACATCAAACGCCATAGAATTTATTTATCTACCGATCTATATACTTTTAACGTGCTGAAACTTTCTAGTTTTTCATTTCAATTTTTTAAGCTCTCTTAACGACACACCGGAAATAAATCACCACTTGTCCCTTTACTATGTTCTTGAAAAATTCTAAAACAAAACTATGACTACCACTAATCCTAAGTTCGCGGGGGGGGGGGGGGGGGCTCGTCACCGGGATTTAGAGGTAGTTGTAGGATAAGTCATTTTTGATAACTTTCAAGTAACAAGCAGTCATTTTTTTGGTGTAAAGACCGCATTGAGCGAAATAATTTTGTTTTTTTAAATTGAAGACAGTTTCAGCACGTTAAAAGTATACAAGTCGGTAGATAATTAAATTCGTCTGCGTTTGATATAAATAATTTGTTTTTATCATTGTTGTTTTGTTTTTGTTGTTTTTAATTTCCCGACCGTTAAATATTCTGCACTTTTACTAAGCGAGTAGATATTAATTTTAAATTATTAAGTAGGGGTGCTGAGCTCCTATTTAAAACTATAAAGGCGAGAACTCTCACACACACATAAAATGCTTCGAAAAATCGCTTTCATTTGCTTCAAAACAACAGAATCAATTAAAAAGAAAACATGTTAATATTGGGTGGACTAGCCGAATTTAAAACTAAAGTTGAGATAACCTACATAAATGAGAAAAGTCGATTTTCTTTGCTTCAAAACAGAGTAAATACTTATTTTTTATTTTTAAATATGGGGGAGAGGTGTTTAGCCGTATTTTGAAATTAAAGGGAGAGGGGTTCTAGCCCGCCCTCATAACACGACCCTCCTGAACGATGCCAATTTTCCGTTACCGAATTGATCTTGCTTTGTGCCATTTTTTTCCTATTTATTCACTGGTGCCATTATTACTATGCCATTTTTAGTGAGCACCGAAGCGGTTACCCCACATATTTTATAGACTAATTTTGTCCGATTTGTAAGTGGTTAGGGTTAGGATTAGTGTTAGGGTGATTTGTCTCGTTTGGGTTAGGGTTAGGATTAGTGTTAGGGTGATTTGTCTCGTTTGGGTTAGGGTTAGGATTAGTGTTAGGGTGATTTGTCTCGTTTGCGGTGACTAAAAATGTCCGAAAAGAAAATCAGACAAATTAAGACGTTGAATTAATTTACCCTGTGATCACTTGGCAAATCTGACAAAACTATTCGATAAAATTTAGCAGTCATTTTGAGAGTTAACCGCTTCAATATATACAGCAATTCTAAAGCCGTGCAAAGTTAGACACAAAATCAGTCTTGAATGTTGATGAATTCAACTCCCCAAAAAGGATCACGTTGGATTGGGAGAAAAATAAAACATATCCTCAGTAATCTAGACTGAGGTAATTTTTTTACACCTATAGTAAAGAAGAATATAAAAATATTTACGAAAATTTCCTGACGGTAAATTATTTTTTCTTGTCATGCGAGATAGAAAATTAGTCAATGGCAGACAATAATGTGGTGATTTTAGGAGGCACCATTTAACAAAATGGAAAAATAAAATAACTTTCCATGTGTACCACGGCTATTGAACCCTTTTTTACTTTAGGGTGGCTGCAATCAACGTGATGGTGTAAGGCAGCACCTCAGGAAACCAAGGAGATGACACACACATGGCGCGTTTTTTTAAGTGATGGCTCAGTTAAATTTTCTTGACATGCGCTGCTGCTTCATGTTCGGTTGCAACAAACCTTAGATGAGTGAGACCTACATCTCTTCACGCGACAACAACCTTTAGCATGTAGCATGGGCTGGAATTGCGGCAGATATTTATCTCGCCTAACGTTCCTCAATATCCTTTGTTCCTTTTTTTTAGGGGCTGGAGCGAGTAAGTCACATGTTAAAACTACTTTTTGTGAGACGTCTTTTTCTGTTGGTTTTAATAGACTGACAAAAGGGAGACAACAAAACTTTAACATCTCAATTTATAAACAGAAATAACAAAACGCCTGCAAAGAACAACAAAACGGCGATATTCAACTTAACAAGGGTTCTATTAATTGTTAAAATTCAAAAGACCAGTTCCTTTCCTCTCTCGGAGATTTCTTAATAAAGGGGTTGGAATTGCGAAAACCGGGCGGCTGATATTTCCGAGACAAGAATAATGGACAATTGTAAGTTAAGAGTTTTGACGACCAGAGTTTTCACGTCACGTACCATTAAAGTTTTTTGAGTTGGCTGAGAGAAATTCTGTCAATTCCTAGGGTTGTGTCGGAAATCGTTAGTTGTCGGCTGGGGAATAGATATTTTTAAATGTCGATCTGGACGGATGCGGTATCACTCTTCCGGTCCGATTCGATAACAGCGGTAATTCCGTCGCTTTAACTTTTCAGGTTGATAATTTAGAATCCCTTTTTTGTGAAAGGGGATAATTATTTTTGATTTTGGCCGCTGAGTGAGCTGCCAAAATCGCTTTTTTTTTCGCGTCCTGTTCGCTCGCTGCCCTCATCCGGTCTCCTAATGTGCCTTCCTTTTCCTCTTTTCGCGCCACTCCTAGCAACATCCTTTCTCTCTTTTGATTAGTTTACCAATCATTTGTTTGTTTGCCTGGCTGGACTGTCCATTGTAAATCCTTTTTTGTGCAGTTCCTGGCGAATTTCATTAGTATTTTGGTAGAACATGTGATAACAAGTTCCCTATTCTTCTTTCCTTGCCTTATGGGGAAAATATGTGGATATAACATGGTTAATGCATTTCCTTTCATTATTTCATACTGGATTAATAAAAAAAACTTAATAAAATGATAAATATAGAAATCAATGAGAAAATATAATAATAAAATAAATAATAACTATAATAAAGTTCAATAACTTTTTAGTACTTTAATACACTGGAAAATATATATACACAATTATGTATACTTAAATAAAAATATCAACACATAACTGTAATATACACATTATTAAATTATGTAACTTAATAATATTTCTGTTACTTAACTATATTTTCTGTTTATGACGATAAAAGGAAAATAACTCACATCTCGATCTGTCTCACTCTATTACAACATTTACAAATGGAATAGTAAGATATGTATGCATATATATATGCATATATATATATATATATATATATATATATATATATATATATATATAGTCTCAGAAGTTTCTCAACCATTAAAACTATAAAAATTAAAAAAACACACCTTAAGTCCCAAGTCGTTCAGTAGAAAATCATTCATGTAAGTCAACTTAATTTTGACAGTTATTATATTAGTTTGCTTCTAACATTATTTAAGGGATCATCAGTTGTTTACCATGAAAAACTGTTTCGAGAATTTAAAAACGAGACAATATTTAATTTAATGGCTTCCCAGCAGAGTTGATCAGACCCCACTTCCCTTAAAAGAAAAAAATATATAAACGTTCTGTATACTAAATCTAAGTTTTGTTCCGTATAAATATTTTGCTAACTTATATTAATTATTTTTTTTAAAAAAAGTCCTCCTTACCTGTGTTGTTCGTCTGTCTAATAAAATGTATCCGTTACTTACAAAAATGTTGCTGCATTCTAAAGTGTTTAGACGAATCCATTACACTACTTTTTACATTACACTATATATATATATATATATATATATATATATATATATATATATATATATATATATATATATATATATATATATGGTTTTGTGTTATAATGAAATAATTCCAGGAGGAAATCCGGGTATGAGAGCTCAATGTAATAAACAGAGCAAGAATAAAATAAAATATAGTAACACGAAATTACATAATCATCGACGCAATAATTTATTTCAACCTTGTGGTATTTTCAAGCATCCGATTTAGACGATCACATTTTTGAAACTGAAAAGGAATTTTTTTAATTCACACTGGACAATTCAAATATAATTGGAGAAAGAGGGGTAACAACCTAGGTAATACATATTTAGAGAGAGGGGGAAATTTGAAGCATATCTAATCTATAACTATAAATTGAGAGAGGGGAATTGCATAATTTATAACAGACAGGGAAAGAGGAAGCCATATGTATAAGTGGAAATTGTAAAATTGGGCATAAAGGATGATGGAGGAGAGGGGAGGATGATTTCATGTTTCTCAAAAAAATCGGGTCGTGTCAACAATTACCAGTATTAACCCTCCTCTCTTTGGTTGATGGCACCTAATATCTAGCGATTAATGTATATTGTGGGTGGGATGAGGGTTACCTAAAAAAGAAAAGAAAGATGATTTGAAAATAGATACAGACCAAATTCTGAGACGAACTCATTCACGTACACATACACTAGGTACGTGCAAAATCAATGGCCGATTCCCAAAATGAAAAAAACATTTTGACCCCCCTTCACTTAAAAATACACTAAAATTCAGGAAATCAACCAATTTTACTGAAATTTTCAATATTTATTAATCAACAATCACCGAATATAATGAAACCATTTTTTAATAAAACCTTAGTGAAAATGTATTATTTTTAAAAAAGAAAATACACTTTTACTAAAGTTATATTTTTATATATTAATTTTAAAAAATGCATGATTTTTTAAATGTTGCTTATGTAAATAAAGCATCGTAGATGTTAACAATTAATATTTTTTTTCAAAATATTTCGTATATATTACGAAAAAGGTCAGTAAATACCGTGTTAATAAAATCACTATAACTCGAAGAAAAATTAATTTTTTGAATTAGCGATATTATTATTGAATAAAGCATTGTTTAATCAATATTTTCACCAAAAAATAATATAATTGCAAAAAATATTTTATGTGATTTTAATAATTAGAGTTTTTGGAAAAATAAAAAATGCGACATAATCATATTTCCCTTTCATACATGAACGTGGCATTATCAGCGCAAGAAATTCTTTTTTATAATCTTGAAAATAAACCAAAAATTGACAAATTTGAGATCCAGGAACTAAACGAAAAAAATAATTTTTTAAATTGAATAATTTCTACTAACGATGAACTTTCATTAGTATGGTAGCACCGTTCTGTAATAACCAGGTGGGATTAGCCTTCCAACAATCACTCACTTTTACACCGCACTCAATTTTTTTTAGAGATTCAACAATTTCGTCAATTATTTGGAAAGATTTGTATTTGTTTTGTCTTTTTTTCATTAATAAATATTTAAGTTAAAAACAATCATTTATTAATAAATAAAGAGAATTCAAACATGACATTTTCTTTAAACATTGAATTCTATTTATCAATAAATAACTGTTTTAATTTTTTTTCAATGAATACATTGTCAGTGTAGTCATTGACTTTAATTTACTTTTTTACACTTAAAATAAAAAATAAAAACACTTTATTTTTAAAAGAATCAATGTAATTTATCGTTACGACACGTTAAGAATAAATCGAGCAACTAAAGTTTTAAATCATGTAAAAAAAAAATTTGATAAAATTGACGCAGTTCGTAACGTAAAAATATTTTTAACATTTAAAAAATAGTTTTATTTCAAATTCTAAGGAAAAACATTGGTAAACAGACGTCATCAATAATTTCAGAGTATTACAAAATTAAAAACTGAACCTTTTCAGTTAAAAATAATTGCGTACACTCACAAATAATTAAATAAGCATTTCCTTTTTTATTATAACAAAATAAGGGTACTTAAATTTGTTTATAACCTTTGATAAATTATGACATTTTTGTCTTCCATATATTTTGCATAGCGATAGTCAATTTGTAAACAAAGTCCTTTTCCGATCAAGTTATGGCGGATTTTACTCATTTATCACATTTGAAGGGATAATTTTGCTAATTTTTAGTCAAACGTAGGATTTATTTATTTTTAATTCGGTGTCTTATGATTAAATTTAATAATTATCTTTGAAATAGTTCCCAAAAACTTATATTTATCTTTTAAGGGATTTTTACAAGTAATTTTTTCAAAGTTCAAAATTCATTAAATTTTGGGGGGTTTTGACCGTCGTAATTACATATTTTATTATAATTTCTTTTTCACACGTAAATATGCAGTTTTTTTCGTTTAGAGATTAAGTTTAGGCTTTGATCTTTCAAACACAATCGAAGTTTACACGGAAACTAATTAAATAATTAATGATAAGCGCTTTTTAATAAGCATAGTCCGTACAAGAAGCCGCCATTTTTGCACGTACCTAACATACACAGGCATGCATAAACACGTACACATCATATGTACATACATACCTACACACCCACACACATACAATTATGCACAAACATACATATATACAATATATATATATAAACAAACCTAGCTTGAGCGACCGACAGCTGCTTCAAAACCCGGTCATCTTCATATCAAGGGCAATACTAAATGATCTCGCCAGTTGGAAAAGCGAAAAAGCGAAAAACCTTAAAATCAAAAAAAGAAAAGAGAAAGAGAAAAAGATGGAATGGGAAGGATATAAGAAAGGAAAGGCAAATCTTACATACAGACACCTCGGCCAAACTCAACCGGCTGTTGTCACTTAACTATATTTTCTTTTCATGACGATAAAAGGAAACCAACTCACATCTCGATCTATCTCACTCTGTTACACAATTTACAAAAGGAATAGTAAGATATCTATGCACACACACACACACACACACATATATATATATATATATATATATATATATATATATATATATATATATATATATATATATATATATATATATATATATATATATATAAGGGGTTATAATATTGATTTGATAAGTGTTTCTTATTAATTGATTTAAAAAAAATAAAAGATGCTTACAATTTTTGTGAATTATTTTAACTTTCCGGTTTTAATAAACGTAAATATTATATTTTGTCTTCATAAAACATTAAACAATATATTATGTCCGTATTAATAATTTCAAACCGAAAACAATTTGAGAAAACAATAAAAAAAATGTGTTGACAACAATAAAATAAAAACAAAACAAATAAATTATGTTAAAAATAGATCCGGTGTTCTGTTGTTTGTTTATTACGAAATAAAAGTAATACATTCGATGTATTATTTGTGAAATTATGAGAGAGATTTTGTTATCATGTTTGGCCATCCGTAAATAAAATGAGGTCTCATTCGCTGCTGAGTTGAACATATGAATCTTACAAATCGCAATTTAGGTTTAATTTTCGTTTTTTTTTTAATTTTACATCACATAAAATTTAAACCTTTCAGTTGTTATCAGGTAAAATTTAATTATGCTAAATTTTAAACGAATTATTATTGCGTTTTTTTTTTAATTTTTTACATCACATAAAATTTTAACCTTTCAGTTTTTATCAGGTAAAATGTAATTAAATTTAATTTTCAACGAATTATTATTGCGTTATTAAAATACCAACAAAAAAGATAATGTCTTTCATCCGGCCCAATTAAAATAGTCAAATATTGAAATAAATAAAAATTAAACTAAATTGACTTTCAACGAATTATTATTTAATTATTATTAAAACAAAAAAAAGATAATGTCCTTCATCCGGCCCCACAAAAATAGTCAAATATTGAAAAAAATAAAATTAAACTAAATTGACCTTTATATTTTAATGTGACAAATACGGCGGTTGAAGTGTTTTTTTGTTTTTTTCTAATATTTTTAACCTCTATTCTTTTCTGCGAAGCTACTTTTCTAGTACTCGTTTTGACTTTACCCCTAGATAAGTAATATCAATCGGACAAATACATCACTGATAATTAAAAAGTAAGTATCATGTTTCTTAAATTTCTTTTTTTTTTAAAGAATTTCCTTTTTCGCCTTCTCGTAATCAGTCTGATTTTTATTTTGTAGTTTTCTGCAAAGCTGCTATTCTAGCCACCATTTTGAATTTTATCTCGCTTCACAAAAATACAACACTAATCTTTTAAAAGTGAGTATAATGTTTCTTAAATTTCATTTTTGTTCTTTTTTTAAAGAATTTCTTTCTCATCTATCTCAAAATATTACCTTAAACTATAATCTAGCCGTAAAACTCGTAAAATAAAATAATTTAACGTACTTTGCTGTATTACCCAGAAGGAGTTTTAGTTCTCCATCTTGTTGAATTATGTTTATAAATACCATTTCATTTCGGCAAATCACAGTACATATTGATTAAACTATGTACGTGAAAAATATTTTCACTGAAAGATTTATTATGGAGATGTATTTACTTTATTATTTAATATAAAAAAAGTTCTTGTTACTTAAAAGTACGAAAAAAAATTTTTTTGTGTCTTTTCCTGAGAGAGAGTTAATTAAGGGGCAGTAACTGTGAATTGTAATTTTGAGCCAGATTTTGTCTTTAATATCAAACAACTTTGATTTTATTCAGTAATTACATTCAGTACAAAAAACTATTGAATTCAAATTTAAACAAAACAAATTCTTAAATTTTCCAATGCTGTATTCTTTAACATTAATTTATTAATAATTCATTTACAGTTAATTGTGTTCGATGTTTCCATGCTGAATTTCATTCAGTAATTTCATTCAGTACAAAAAACTATTAAATTTTCCTTGCTGAATTTCGTTCAGTGATTTCATTCACTACAAAATTAAAATTTAAACAAAATAAATTCTTAAATTTTCCATTGCTGTATTCTTTTACGTTCATTTATTAATAATTAATTTTCAGTTAATTGCTTTCGATGTAATAACAACAGTTGAATAGAGTTACTGCCCCTTAATTAACTCTCTCTCAGGAAAAGACAAAAAAAATTTTTTTTTCGTACTTTTAAGCAACAAGAACCTAAAAAAATTACTCACTAAAAGTTAAATGAAAAAGTTGGTACTGTTACATGAGCTTTTGAACCAGACAAAACCCACTTTTGTTCGAAATCTTCTCAAAAAAATCTCATTAAAATTACTATTTCAATTTCGTAAATAAATCACTTGTTGTAATGTGTTTGTATATTAAGCTTTTTTTATTTGTGAAAATCACAGTAAATATTGATTCAATTAAATACGCCTTGAAAATTGTTTTCACTCAAAGATTTTTTAATAAGTTTAGTTAAAAAAAAATTAAATTAAAAAGAAATAACTTTTATTTTTTGACGAACGTGAATAAATTTTATTATTTGACGAACGTGAAATCCCATTTATTAAGATTTTCTTTTTCAACTTACCAATTTGCTTCAAGTGGTGGGAAAATTAACAGTATATTGTTTACATTTGAATTCAATAGTTTTTTGTACTGAATGTAACAGTATATTGATATTTATTAAACAATAATGTGATAGAAAGAGAAGCAACGAGACAAATACAGACATAGGTAAATAGAGAGGGGGAGAGAAAGAAAGAGAGAGTCAACAGATGACGATTAGAACGGAAGTGACGTCGCCGTTACTGACATAGCGTTGCCACGAACGATAGCCAGGGAGATGAGTTGGACCAACCAGGCTGACTCGCGGGGCTCATGCCTAGACGTTTAAATCCTCCGTCCAATGTCCTGAAAAAATTTAACAGTCTCGGGGCCAAGCACACCTGACGTTTCACCTGAAATTGGTTGTAAGATAAAACGGTCAGTGAGCGAGCTGTATTTTCTGTGCTTCCTTGTTTTGGCGAGCAGAACTATCATGTCGGGCTTCACTGCGAATCCGCAATCCTTGCTGGTGAAAAGGAGTCAGAACAAGTGGCGTCCCAGATCAGCGGCTTTCCAGTTCAGAAAGCAAACAGTCATCCCGTTAGGACTGCGACCGTTGCTTCTGTCCAGTCCGACTGGTTCAAGGACTTATGCAAAACCTGCTGAGTCGAGACCTCGCCTGACTACGTCGTTATGGGCAGAGTGGTGAGGCAGGCGGCTGGCACTTAATCGACAAGAGAGAGGATGCAAGGCAAACTCGTCAACGACTTGACAAGAGCAACACCAGTGTGGGTGGCACAAACGGAGTTCCAGCTGTTGTGAGACGATGATCCGGATAGTTTCATTTTCCAAGAGGTTTCCAAGTGTCGCTAGAGGGATGGCACTGAGCCAAGCATCGCTGTAAGGTGAAGCCGACACGTTCAGGCAGGCAGCTCTATGCTGGTTACTGCTATGGACGAGTTCGGCAAACACGAATTGACATTGAATGTCGTCCCAGGAAAACTGATGTATGAGATCGGGTTGTTGATGAAGGTTTGTCGACGTCCATGTTCATAAAACGGCTATCCAAAGATCTGAAGACGGGGATTCAAGATGTGAGGAGAGATTCTCGTCAACAGAACCTACTGAAGCGTGAGTCGAGGAAGCATATGCTGGCAGCGCAGTATCGGTTACAGAGTGCAAACCAAAGCCACCGAAATGAAACGGCAAAATGGCCTGGCACCAACCGGTGTCGTAAAATTTACATTACAAATTTCAATGGCCGAGCAATGTAAAATGTTGTCGAAATTTTTCAGATGTTGTAACATGGAGCACTTCTCAGTGTGAATAGAAGTCTGAGCATTGCAAAACAGCTTTGCAGCAGGAACAGTGCCGCATGAGTGTCGATCATGTTGAGGCGCTCTGCCATAGACTCTAGCTTTGTAGACTTGTCTTGTAGGGATTCAGCGACACTTTTAGAGCTGATAGGCGACCCAAGAATTATTGTGTTGTTCCATTCAGTTATTGAGACCGATCCCAGGGCGAGTCGTAGGCCAATTATTCCCTGTTGAAACTCCACGGTGGAACAAATTTTAAATTAATGATTTTATTATTATTTTACTCGTCTCGATCAATTCTAAGATATTTAATAAGTTTAATTAAAAAATAATTCTAAATTAACGTGAAATAAAGTTAATTGTTTTACTAATCTCGATCAATTCTAAGATGACTTTTTGCTTTTCTGGTCACAATTTTACAGTTTACATCGACTCAAGTGACTCTATATCGCAACTTTTTTTAATTTGCAAACGTAATCGTGTTATTGTTCTTCTTCTTATTATTATTATTAGTTTTGACTCACTAAGATTTCTCACACAGTTCATCATTAGTGATTGTTTTATGATAATAACCGGTTGTGTTCCCTGGCATCTGGGTGACATTAAGTCTCCCCAACATCCTTGACCATTCACTACTATGTTTTGTATTGTCAACTGAGGCTGTTGCCATCACTTTCTCGAAAGGGGGGGGGGGCAGGTTATTAAATTTCGTGCAGTTTCAGTTCCCTTGGGTTCATGTGGTGGTTTTCTTTTCTTTTGTTTTATTTCTATTGCAACTTTCATGTGGCTGGTTAGCGTTTGCAGTTTATGTGGTGTGTTGAGCATTCAATAATTTTCCTTATCATTTCAGCTGTCATCATCATTGCCGTCCGTTGTATAAAAGTCTCAGTCTTTCCTTTTATTCCAATTATTATTGGTATTAGATTGACTTTCTTGGCAGTATCTTCCTTCTTGTTAACTATTATGATATCTAGTCTGCTTGCTTATATGAATTGTACCTCCATGTTGCAGGGGATATTCTGATTTTGTTTTCCAGTTCTGTCCCTGATTTACGTCTGTACCATTTGTTGCATGTTCAAAATGCAGTTTGTTTGCATATTTCACAGTGTCGGTTTTTGTTTTCTTTTGTTGCTAGATTACTGCCATCACATATTATGTAATTTACTGTTTCGTCTCTTTGTCCACATTTACTGTTTTCCTGCGTTTTTTATATTAGATTTGATATAGTTCATTATCTGCCTTCAACAAGTCGGAGGATGGAGTGTACATCCATATAAGAAACAGTGGCAGCCTCTTCCACCTTCAGTCTAAGACCAAAGCAGGGAAGGTACTTATACATAACATGCTCTTCATTGATAGTGCAGAACTGATGACACACTCTAAAGAAAAAATGCAGCAACTACTTTGTGCATGCATACAGAGAGGTTGGCATGATCATCAGCCTAAAAAAGACTAACATCATTGGCCAAGATGTAAGAAGAGAAGATGGTAAATGAGTAGGCACGAATTACCCTTTGTCAGGACGCAATGTCTGACTAGTTTATTGGTGAATCTGAATAGCAAATTGAAATATGAGATTACAAATAAGTAATATACTAATTCATGATACTCTACTAAACTATAATCTTATACACTCCCTTTGGCATGATAATCGAGTGGTTTGAATGAATTAGCGATCATGAGTGTCTATGAAAGTTTTTCTGATATACGTGATATAAGTGAAGAAGGTTAGACATAAAACTTAATTGAAACCTTTTGACCCATTAGCTGTTTCTTCTACAATGTGTCAGTTGCTGTAGTGGTCGACAATGACCAAGTAGTGGTTGTCTTCGTATATGAAATAATCTCCTACTATGGCCTTAAATGGGTAGGCAGGCTGGATAGGCAGGGTTAGTGGCATGAATGGTTGTCAGGATGCAATGTCTGACTAGTTTATTTGTGAATTTGAATAGCAAATAAAAATATGAGATTTCAAATGAGAAAAATGAAGTAATCTAATTCATAATACTCTACTAAACCATAATCCTATACACTCCCTTAACTCTTTGGCACGATTATCAAGTGGCAAGGACTGAAAATCTGATATGCTAGTTTAGTTAGGGAGAAGCAGCAAGTATGGAAAAGTTCCCCTTCAGAAATAAAACCATATGGTGTATTATGAAACACATTTCCATAATGATGTCACATCAATAATGTACCTATAAAAAAGAAACTACAGGACTTGCAGCCATGAACCAATACAAATAACAAGATTGTTAATATAAGTAGGCATTACATTAACATAAAAACTATAGTAAACATAATATTAACTAATATAATGGTAAAGAACAACCATGAATGAGCGATCATGAGTGTCGGAGAAGAAAATGATTCTGATATACGATAAGTGAAGAAGGTTAGGTGTAAAGCTTGGATGAAACCCTTTCATGCATTTGCTGTTTCTTCCACGATGGGTCAGTTGCTGTAGTGGTCAACAATGACCAAGTAGTGGTTACCTTGGTATGTGAAATAATCTGCAACTATGGCCTTAAATGGGTAGGCATGCTGGATGGACAGGGTTAGTGGCATGAATGGTTGAGTGTCATACAGTTTCAATCAATATGTCTGATGCATATTTGAGATTGCAGGGTTCATACCGGGCCAGAATAACGAGAACTCTGCTCTGGATCCCATCTTGGAGACACCTTGATCATTTGAGTGCAAAGACTCTAGTGCACTAAGCTGAAGAGATTTGGGGATTACTATGCGATCATGGTACAATATCACACCATCAAAACTGCTCATATTATTACAGTACTGGTAGAATAGACAGACGGACGTCCTCTCAGAGTTCTGTTATTGTAGCTGAAAAGCCATCTTTTACAGTATCAAGTAACTGCACCATAGCTGGGTCACTGGCAGTGCAGATGTCATCCTATGATGTATACTTTATGGTAGTATCGTCGCTATTGTCGGAGGAGCAACCTTCATGAGTGAAAGGGTTAGCATGGCAGATGGAATCGACAATGGCTGAGGAAGTGGTGTACAGAGCTGAAGCAGTGTCATCCGTTATGGTCAGCTGAACTAACATGTTGGTGGGACAGGGAATAACTTGCACAGTGAGAGGGGCCTTTGATGGGGATAATCAAGAAGCGAGGGTGTAGGGTTTTCTCTTTGAGGTTTCAAACTCGTGGGTTAGGTATGTTATCTAGGTGTCTGTCGCCAAATACCTTAAGGAAAAGGTTAGGCCACCTTATGACAAAATAACTCGTCTAATTCCTTTACTACTGCTAGAACTTCCCATTCTATTGAAGTGTAGCGTAGTTCAGCCGTCCTCACAGCAGAATGGATTGTGAGATGTAGGATAGGTGCAGTGCTTCTGGAATAGCTAGAACCCTATGTCATGTTTGTCAAAGATCTCAATGCTGTGTTTGATTTCATTGATGATCAGGGCTTTTGCTTCCTCAAAGGCGTGCTGTATATTGTCAGTCTACTTAAAAGTCACGTTTGGTTGAATGGCTTCATTTTGCCGTTATGCTGATGCATATGAAACCTGGTTCATGAATCCAAAGCAGCTGCAGATGTCTGTTGTGTTCTTATTGCCTTCAGAACGATGTGCATGACCTGACAGTTGTTTCACCGACTTGGAAGCTTACAAATCTGTCTCAAGTCCGAATTTTGGAGATTTGCCAGTGATGCTGTTGCAGCTACATACATCCAGCCATTTAGCTGCTTGGAAAAACCTTCTTTGAAGGCCATTATCACTTTGAGTTATTAGTGTCCATAGGATAGCATCAAGGATTATCTTTGTTTTGTGTGGTATATCATCACTATTTGATCAAATTTCCATGTATATGCATCACCTGAGGCTACGTACTCCTAAGGTGTCACACAGTATCTGTATCTATCCCACATGGTGATAAATGTTGTTTAGTGACGATCGGACTCATGCAGTGGGATGCTGTGGTATCAATTCCAGTCATAAAATACAGTATTCCTTGTGTGAGAATGGATGCAGCATACCTGGTAGAATGGGGATTGAGTGTGGTGTGTCTTTTGAGTAGCATAGCGATTAAGTTGTTGAAAGTCGAAAGTGTGTCAGGGCTTGCCGGATTTCTCGGCGTGCACACAATTATACGGTGGAACCAAGTAACAGGTGCACCAACCGAAACTAGTTATATAGCGCCCAGATGGGCATCCTGGTATAGGTCTGCTTTAACTTTCTCCTGCCAGTAGACAGGTACTGGGATCTGGGTTTTGAAAGCAACATGTATGGCATTAGGGTCAATCATGAGAGGCAGGGTTCGCTTGACATCATGGGTAGTGGTCGCTGTTGACAGATGTTAAATGTGCTTGATGCATAATCTAGCATCCATCTTTTTAGCTTTTCCCTGTTCTCTTGGTCAGAACAGGATTGTGTCAGAAAAGAGGAGGGGGTCCCTGTCTCGGATGTTACAAGGGTGTTTTTTGCCTGAAGTTGTACCAGGCCTGCATACTCAGCATGCTGTTCTAGAGTTGTGAATCATGGGACGTCTACTCCTGTCAATAGAACAGTCTCATCACCTTCGACCTGCACAACCTCAGGATAATCCTAGAACTTACGTGGCAGTACCACGTCCAAACAGAAGCGTATTTGATCAGTCGGACATCCCAAGAATGTTCGCTCTGATTACCCAATAACGATTCTGGTTACTTAGCCATGTCAGCTTGTAATCGGATCTAGACCAGCAGGAAGTCTGCAAGTGAGAAAACAGGCTTGGAGTCAACGGCTTGTGACCGCAAATGTGTGATAGACATTCTCCAATTAAGATGAGGAGAGGAGGGGCCAACAATTGAGGAAACGGGGTTAGAAGAGACGACAGAGGGATGAGACAGAACGCTCATAACAATTATAGTGCAGTGTGCATAGTCATTAGTTTCCTTGGCTTCTGGTCAAGATCCTTAAGTTATTTTGTCCAGCCTATTCAAGGTCAAGAATATCTTACTAGTGATAGTGTTCAGGTGTTGATTCCTTTTACTAGATTTATTTTATATAATTTAGTTTTTATGAGTTTTCTCATTCTTTTGAGGTATTTTTTCTAATATTATGTTTTTTTACTTTTTTCAGAATTTCTCTGATCAATCTATAACACGTTGTGCATCCCACTTTTTATTTCTTGGTATCCCTTCTGTCCTCAGGAAGTAGTCTACGATTATTTAGGGAGTAGTCGATCTTTTCTCTCAGTTGTGCCATTAAGATTTTCACAAGGTTAGTAAACAAGTTATCGGTCTGTAGTTTCACGGAATCGTTTTCTTCTCAGTGTCTTTTTGTAATAATTTTGTTCTTCCATTTTCTGATACTAATTTTATTTTTTCTATTCTTCGTTCTTTTGGTATAGTGACTTTGCTTTGTCTTCGTCCATGAATCGGTTGGCTTTTCATTAAGGGGCGTTTCTTGATGAGATCCATAATTTATCTTTTGTTTGATTTCCATTAGTTCTAGCTCCGAGAACCACCTTCTCTTCAGAATCAGTATTGCTTGATCTGCTATCCTTTGTTCTGTTGTATGCTACTTATGTCCCATAAATTTTTCATTTCATCAGTTCTTATAGAAATAATTTAGACAAACCAACCAAAGCATAGACCTTCTCATGATAATTCATAAAAAAAAACTATTTCATACATCCGCATGACAGATTTCCTAATATTAATCTCTGAACACATCTAAAAATGCTCAATAAATTTTCAGAGAATCAGGTTTTATAGAAATACTAGTATTCAACTAAAAACTGGTTCCAATGGGAATGATGTGTCTATAATATCAGAGACATATAAAAGCAGTGTACCGTCCTTGGTCGAGAGAGAATTGTACATGAAATATGTGTAACCAAGTCTTTATTGCAATGTTTTATAATATCTGATACAAAATAAAATAATAGTGTAAAAGCAAAACTTACCTTTTTACTTTGATATTTTGATACATAAAAAAGGAGAGAATTTTTTTTTTTTTAAATCTTTATATTTCTGTTAATATCATCTCTTTTTTATTTACAGATTTAAACTTTCATAGAAAATGGTGATTTTCCAATTCGACAAAGAATGAGGAAACGTTTTGCATCTGTTTTAGATAAGTACTGACATATTTTTGTAAAACAACTTTATACATTCTTTGGAAGGAGTCATGTTATAAGAATAATGTAGAAACTTTTTGAAGAATAAATCTATATAGTGTGAGACAAACCTATTTAAAAATAAAAACAGAAATACACATAATATAGAACTGATAGATTAATAAAATAGTGAATTTGCATTTAAGTTAACATACATTTTTAAAACTGATGTAAGTACAGATACCTGTAAATATTAATATCTACAAATACAGAAGAGAAACCCCACGTTGTTGTATATGTTAGAATATGTCTTTTAAAACGCATAACGAGAAGAAATCATATCTGTGTAAAGTTTGTGGATCAGAATTTTCACAGCATTCTAATCTAAAACAGCACATGCGAACACACACAAGAGAGAAACAATATTCTTGTCAGGTTTGTGGCTCTGCATTTTCACAGACTTCCAATCTACAAAAACACATGCGAACACACACAGGAGAAAAACCATATTCTTGTCACGTTTGTCATTCTGCATTTTCTCAGAATGATCATCTAAAAAAACACATGCGAACACACACAGGAGAGAAACCGTATCTATGTCAAATTTGTAGTTATTCTTGCTCTAGGGACAGTGATCTGAATACACACATGCGAACACACAGAGGAGAGAAACCATATTCTTGTCAAGTTTGTGGATCTGTATTTTCAGCAAATGCTTCTCTAAAAAAGCACATGCGAACACACACAGGAGAGAAACCATATTCTTGTCAAGTTTGTGGCACTGCATTTTCACAGACTTCCAATCTACAAAAACACATGCGAACACACACAGGAGAAAAACCATATTATTGTCAAGTTTGTCATTCTGCATTTTCTCTGAATGATCATCTAAAACAACACACGCGAACACACACAGGAAAAAAACCATATTCATGTAAAATGTGTGGTTATTCCTGCTCAAGAGACAGTTATCTAAAAACACATATGCGAACACATACAGGAGAGAAACCATATTCATGTCAAGTTTGTGGATCTGCCTTTTCACTAAATTCTAGTCTACAAAAGCACATGACAATACACACTGGGGAGAAACCACATTCTTGTAAAGTTTGTGGCTCTTCATTTTCACACAATTTTAGTCTACAAAAGCACATGCAGATGCACACAGGAGAGAAGCCATATTTTTGTCACGTTTGTAAATCTGCATTTTCATACAATTCTAGTCTTAAATTTTACATGCGAACACACACACGAGAGAAACCATATTCTTGTGAAGTTTGTGGATCTGCATTTTCAGAGAATTCTAATCTAAAACAGCATATGCAAACACACACAGGAGAGAAATCATATTCATGTCACGTTTGTGGATCTGCATTTTCATGCAGTTGTCATCTTAAAAAGCACATGTGCACACACACAGGACAGAAACCATATTCTTGTCAAGTCTGTGAGGCTGCATTTTCACAGAAGTCTAATTTAACAAAGCACATGCGCGTACACTTAAATTAGAGAAACATTTCTTCTTGACACAAGTCTTGGTAGTCTTCAGTGTCTCTGTACAATGGTTTTCCAGGCCACCATGATCGGATACTTAGCATATGTAAGAGCCCCTGAACAACTATTTAAAAAGATGATGGGCTGTCTCCCGAGCATATTCTTTATAAGATTCGAGCTTTGAATAACAAATAAGAAGAATTTGACCAGGTGGAACTGATTATCTCTTCTCTCGTTTGATTCAGCATCACATTGTCAGATCACCAGTATGGTTGAGGAAAGCCATGCTTGTGTTTCAATGTCTAGAGAAACTATACCGGCTTTTATCTCAATCGAACTCCCTGAAGTAACTCTTTAATCTTTAGTCCTTCAATCACAAAGGAAGTTAAAAGTTAATACCCAGTCGCTGCGAATTATTTCCACTTAAACAGCTGTCTTCTTTTCTAAAGTTAATAAACTTTCAAAGATTTATATTAAACATGTATTTGATTTATACTGCATTTATTTTATTCCTATATTGTTTCCTTAATGTTAAGTTTTACCCATTAAAACTATGTTTTCTTTAAACATAATTACCCACTTAAGTAATTAAGAAGAATATTGCCATGCAGAGTAGTGTAATTTTTAAGACACCTTAACTTACTAAAAATAAGTTTCCTTAATTATTCTTCTATTTTCTACCTTTCCACGACGTAAAAGAGTTAAATACGAAGTCTTTTTTATATAAAGACATCGAGTTCTGAATTGTTGAGATGGAGGAAAAATAAAATTGTTCCAGTAGACAACGTCTTCTCCTCATCATCTCTGAAACAAAAATAAATTCTACACTTCTCTGAGGACAGATTAAATGCTACACATTTATGCTCTTCTAAAGGACACACAATACTTGTTTGATGTGTATTATTTCCTATTAAACATTCTTTTTAAAGAGTTTGTTGAATTTAAAGATCATTATTAATTAAAACAGTTCGTTAAAAAGCTAATATTTAGTCAGATATAATTTTGAGTGTATCTTATTTGTTTGGTAAACAAATAAACGATTTAATATTAAATAAGTTTTAAATCTTAAAATTTAAATTTGTTTGTTACATTTAAATATTATTAATAACCACACTTTAGTTTTTCTGCTTTTTTTTCTTCTCTTGATTTTGTTTTTTAAACGGGATAGAATTCAAAAATTTGTTCAAAAAGACTCTGCAGGAGGGGTTGCGGAAAATTTCTGCCGCCGCATAAATTCTGATAAATAGGATTCCACCATTTGCTTGTGGGTTCCACATTCTAATTTGTTCCTCCTCTTGGCTTGTTGCCACATGCTTTCCACATGATTGGTTGTCGCACCTGTCGAAGGATCGACAAAATTATACTTAAAATCCGATTTAGTGTCCTTTTTATAGCCACCAAAACCCAAAGTTGTGGAATACGGCCGGTAGAAATTATGTACTAAAGAAAGAGAGTTGTCTGCCCTTTCTTACACCATTGGAACTCTTCTAAAATAAATTTCGGTTCGTGTACCCGATATATACAAGTGCCGATAATTTCCTGTCAAAGATAGGAACTATAATAATTTTCGTTTAACGTGTAAACAAGTTAAAGAAAGAGGAACTATTTTTTTTTCTACCCCCAAAACGCGGATTGCTACACTAACCTGAGCAGCCTACAAGCGGTATCGTTAACAACCTGTTGACCCAACATCCATAATGGCATCTCATTTACCGATCATGAACTGGTCTGATCCTGACCTTGTTAAAGCGATATCACTATTTAAACAAAAAATGACGTTATATCTGAGAGATGAGGAGATCGTAGACCAAAACAAACAAACAAGAAAAATATGCCGTGGCATAGGTGATGAAGGACTGAAACGCCTAAACGCCAGTGGTCTGACTGATTTACAAAAGTAACCACAATAGCTATGGAATTTATATGAAGCACAACTAAACACAAACATGCACTTCAGAATTCATAGACTTCATCTAATGCAATACAGGCAAAAGCCAAGTGAGAGTTTAGACGATTTTGTGACCAGGGCCAGAACACTGGCGCTGAAGTGTTTCTCGGAGGAAGAACTACATGAGCGTATTATCGTATGATCCATTCCAAAGGTCACAAAATAAGTGATGTTGTAGCAGTTACCTCCTCCTTTCACACATAACTGCACCGGTTGGCCGTTAAGTGTCGCTTATTCCCCGACAGGTGGCGCTGAAAAGCGACACCAGATTTATCTGCCCTTCTGAGTATAAAAATCGGTGTAAACGAAAAATCACCCTCTTATGCATTCAATCCGCCTCGCAGAGACGACCCCTTGGCAGCAGCCCGGACGCATCCCCGAGAACACCGACGAGGAACCCGGAAACGCTTTTTCTCCTGCTAACGTCACCTCACTCGAAGACTACTACCATCTTCACTTGAGGAAACCCCACGGGGTGCCCTGAGAACCATTATATTTTTCCTCAACCGGACACTGTCTCACTCTCTGCTACCTATACCAAACGGTAGAGGTAACCCTCTGTTCAATAAACCCCTTTTTTGTTGCCTGTTACTCAGTTATTCGTTCAATTCATTTCGTGCGATAAATGTAAGGAAGGGACAAACACCCCTTCAATTACAAATGGTGACCCCGACGTGATTCAACACAGACCTTGTGAAGAACAAAAGTCGCACGAAACTGAGTTGAACAACAAAGTACAAAAACAGCAACGAGGTTTTAAACAGAACAGCGACGTCCAAGAAAACACCTGCCGCTAGGAAAGAAAAAAAAGTGACAAACTTCTTCCTCAAAATATTTTTTTCTTTCACAGAAGAAACTCCTGACAGAAAAACATTTAAAAATATTTTTATTTGAAAGTATCAAAAAAAATTTCTTTTTCAACGTCAAAGTTTTTTTTCTGTCAAGTCGTCCAACAGACTTTTGAGACGCCACGTGCTGTCGGCAACCAACATTTTCTTTCTTCTCTCGCCAAGGGAGATTTTCGACACTCGATAAAAAGAAAAAAGCCAACATTTTATTTTGAAAGCAGAGAACTCTTTTCGCCTTCTAACAAAAAAAAACTTTTTTACGAATATATATATATTTTTTTAAAGGCTCAAAAAGACGTGAGTACACACATTATTTTTTTTTCTCCAATACACACAAAAAAAATACACCAACACATTTTCTCTTTGCTACGATTATCTATTCATTCTTTTTTGGTTCTTCAAACATACATATTTGCTATTTCGTTTTTTTCTCTTTTGAATGTGTTTTCATGACAATGTTTTACCCCATTTTTCGAAGTGATTTTTTGATCTGTTGTATAGGACCCCCCTCATCCCGAAAGATGGGCAGCACAGTACCTGCCTTTGCCGGCGACGTGCGAGTGTGGTTCGCCCAACTGGAATCATATTTTGCGGCAAATACTATAGCGGAGCAGCGGCAATTGCACATTTTATGTAGTGCATTCACGGCGTCCTTAACCCGAGTTGTCAAAGACTTGATAACAGATACTCCGCCTGGCTTTACATATGACAGCATTAAGCGGGAGGTCCTACGACACACATCGCTCTCAGCAGAAAAGCATTTTCAAACGCTTGTGCACGACGAGCATTGGGCGACCGCAAGCGAAGCGAGCTGCTCCGCAGAATGAGAGAACTGGCGGAAGGAGAGGCATCCGCTGATAGTACCCTCATAAAGCAGCTTTTCTTTTCCAGGCTGCCGCTTGAGGTCAAGGCAATTCTGGCGCCTATGGTGGAGACGAGCTCTGTCGACGTAGTGGCTGCGTCGGCAGATAAAGTGATGGATTGTGTCACTAGACATAACCCAATTTCCCACCGTCAGCCACAGGTTGAAGTCTCTTCGTTATCTGCTAACGCCGGAGACAGCAGTCAACAGGTCACATTGGCCATACTCCAAGCGATAGAGCGACTTGAGAGAAACATGCGAAAATTAAGCATGTCCAGACTTCAATCGCCTAGACGTCGTAATCGTTTGTCGTCCCCACACCATCGCCACTCAAATAAGTCAGGACTATGCTTTTACCACAGTCGATTTGGCGCACGAGCGCATAAATGCAAGATCCCATATTCATTTATGAACCAGGGAAACTAAATTCTGGGGACCCGAGCACGGCACGGTCTCGATTAGGTTCTCATGATAACCGTGCATATTTCATCAGGGACTCAATATCCCAAGCACGTTGCTTCGTTGATACTGGGGCCGCTTGCAGTATTTGGCCACTGAAACTACTAGCTAAAAAGCCACCAGTGTCGCCCATTTCACTGCAAGCCGTAAATCACCCACGTACGATCAAATTTCTTGTTCTTTGGACTTGGAATTGCGCAGAGACTTTACGTGGGTCTTTACAGTCGCGGATTTACCCTACCCCATTCTGGACGCGGACTTTCTCCACCACTTTAATCTATTAGTGGGCATGCGCAGACGACGGCTGATAGATGCTAATACGGAACTTTCCATCTGTGGTTTGAAAACAAACACCCCATCTATCAGCCCGGTATTCTTTATTGCTGCAACCGATGACCCATACCAGACCCTACTCCAATCCTACCCAGAGTTGACGAACCTAAATTTTGTTGTGAGCAAACCCACTCACTCAACAAAACATCATATTGAGACCACAGGAACTCCTGTGTTCTTACGCCCTCGTCGCTTACCCGCAGAGTAACTAAAAGTGGAATTTAACTGTAGGGAAACGCGGGACTTACCTAACTAGCATGTGTGCATAGTTCAATGGGTCGGTCGTGGAAGTAAATGAATGAAGAAGAAAGAAACAAAAATGGCTGCCTTGTCTCTTTATATGCGTGCAATGTGACCACCTGATATGTAAATGAGATGCTCCTGGTTGGAGATAAAAGAGGGTTGATTTGTTGTTTTGGGGTTCACTTTGAAGTTGGATTTCAAAGAGATAAGTGAGATATACAGAGGTCGTGGAAGATATAAGCTATTTCGGCTCTTGGTGTGTGGTGACTTGAAAGGCAGAAAATGGACAAATTCGATTTTCGCTTGATACCCGAGTTTGATGGATCTACCGCTGGACCGTCTGTTGTTGAATGGGTTGAAAAGGCTGAGAAGATCTGTACACTGTGCAGAATTAAAGAACCAGCCACAGTCATTCCTCTGAGGTTAATCGGAGGGGCCTATGCAGTCTACCAGCAACTCGGAGATGAACCAGACTGGGATACAATCAAACATGGCCTGTATACAGCATTTGGTACAGATCCGTTTGTTGCATGGCAACAGTTTACGAGCCGGCGACTTCAGGCCAAGGAAACGGTTGACGTGTACCTAGCTGACCTACGAAAGTTGTCGGTACCATTTGGTGGAGTCAGCGATAAGATATTAAGATGTGCATTTTTAGTAGGCTTACCTGAGGAGGTCAGCAGACTGTTGCGGACATCGTCACGAATTGATGAATTGACAACGGACGAGTTATTAGCCCGAGCTCGAAACATCTGCAAGGAACATGAGCCAATTGCAGCAGCAACTAGTATTCAACATGCAGCAGTCGAACCACATGGAGGCAAGGTAGATTCTCTCCCAGATAGTAATAAGCGTGTAGGCCCAGTGTGCTATAAATGTGGGGAAATCAATCATTTTGCTAAGGAGTGCCGAAGTGATAGGAGGTGTGTATATCCACGAGCACAGAGAACGGTACAGTGCTATCGCTGCAATAAGTTTGGGCACATATCTCGCAACTGTTCGGGAAACGAGGTTGGGGGCAAGGTACTATCGCCACCCTTGCCCCTTGCCAACCAATAAACACAGGATTACCGGTCATTGGCGTTAAAATCGACGATGTGAAGTGTTCAGCACTCATAGACACGGGGTGTTCCCGGTCTATAGTTAGTGCACATTACTGTCGGATGTGGCGGGAGAAACCAGTCGGTATTATGACAATCAATGGTTTATCCCGAGCATGTTGTGGTGAAGGGACAGTCACGATTTGTACTGAGAAGGGTGACACAGCCAAAGTTGATGTTCTGGTGATGCAAGAAAAACCCCTTGGCTATGACATGTTGCTTGGAATTGATGCGATACAAGCACTGGGAGGCGTCATAATCACAGCGACTGGAGGTGTAATGCTTGGAGAAGAGAAAGAAGTCTGTGCAGCCGTGTCTATTGAAGAAAAGGACTTCTGTGCTACGTTTGACGACAACGAAAAGGCGTGGACTGCAAAGTGGAAATGGACTATGAGCCAGGCACCAGATCGACTGTGCAACACCATTCCAGAGTATGAAGTTTCCACAAAGAATAGGGCCGCATATGAAGAAGAACTTCAGATATGGATTGAAAACGGATGGTTAATACCGTACCCACAGGAACGTCTGGGACCACCCAAAGGATTAATTCCGCTCATGGCTGTTGAACAACCTACTAAAGACAAAATTCGACCCGTAATGGATTACCGAGAATTGAATCACCACGTTGATGCTTTCACTGGAAATGCAGATGTGTGCGCTGCTAGACTACGAGAGTGGCGTCAGAAAGGGAGTAATGTAGCACTGTTGGATTTGAAGAGAGCCTACCTGCAGATACGTGTCCATGAGTCATTATGGCCATTTCAGACGGTGATAATCAAGGGAAAACGATATTGTTTGACACGTTTAGGTTTTGGCCTGAATGTAGCACCCTTAATAATGACAGCTATTATTAAAACTGTTTTGATGCAGGATGAGACCACAGCAAAAGCTGCTTCAGCTTATATTGATGACATTTACATTGATGAGGATATAATGTCTGCAGATGTGGTTCGAACAAAACTGGAATCGTTTGGGTTAATAAGCAAAGACCCTAAGCGCCTAAAGGATGGGGCGCCCGTGTTAGGGCTAGAGGTTAATGAGAAGGGCAATACTTTGCGATGGAAGCGAGGGAGCGCAATTCCAGAGTTACCGAGTGTATTGACAAGACAAGACGCATTGTGTTTTCTATTTGCGGTAAATTAGTAGGACATCTACCTGTTTGTGGATGGCTCCGATCGGCAACAGGAGTGTTAAAACGACGAGTAACTGCAGTAACCACAGGATGGGATGACATGGTGGATGATAATGCTCTCCGGCAAATGATGGCTGAAACGTTGTCCAGAGTACATAGGAACGATCCTGCCCAGGGTGAGTGGCAAGTATCTGGAAACGAAGTGAATGCATGGGTTGACGCAAGTTCACTGGCTACAGGTGTCGTGTTGGAACAATTAGGAGCTGTCGTGGAAGATGCGTGCTGGCTTCGTCCGAAAAATGATGCCCAGCATATAAATTTGGCAGAACTCGATGCCACGTTAAAAGGGCTTAATCTTGCATTGCAATGGCAGGCCAAGGTTGTGCATCTTCACACTGACTCATTGTGTGTTTACCACTGGTTGACCGACACCTTAACTGGGAAGGCCCGGGTTAAGACTAGAACGGCAAGTGAGATGTTAGTACGTAGGAGACTGGAAATAATAAAGCGTCTAGTTGACGAATACAGCTTGCAGGTGGACATCACTTTAGTTTTGTCAATGCAGAATTTGGCTGATAGCCTGACGAGAGTACCAAAGAGGTGGATTGATGTAATGAGGCAGGGATCTGATCCTCCACAACAGACATGCGCGACCGTAACAGATCAATTGACACCTGACCAGATCCGTATGATACATCAGCAGAGTGGACATCCCGGAATTCGGAGGACAACATATTTTGTCCGAAGAGTGTTCCTTCAACTACAAGAGCATCAATCAAGGCAGCTATACGCTCGTGTGAAGAGTGTCAGCGAATTGATCCGGCACCATCCCAATGGCAAAAAGGAAAGCTTGAGGTGGAGGACAACTGGTATCGAGTAGGAATGGACATAACGCATTATGAGGGCAAGCACTTTTTGACCATGACAGATTGTGGACCAACACGTTTCACAATATGGCGCCTGTTGACACGACAGGATGCATTTAGCATTATACGACAGTTGAGAGCTGTCTTTTTTTAACGTGGTGCCCCGCTTGAAATTCTGACTGATAACGCCACTACATTTCGATGTCAAGAATTTACGAAATTCACGCAGGAATGGGGGATTAGAATGCGTTACCGATGCGCATATTTTCCCGAAGGTAACGGTATAGCGGAGCGGTGTCACCGCACCATTAAAAGAATTGCGGCCAGGACACAGTGTTCTATTCCAGAAGCGGTGTACTGGTATAATATGACACCAAAGGACGATGCAACACCAGAAACTGCCCCAGCTAATGGGATTTACCGCTATGAACAGCGTATAAAAGGTATTGATGTCACGCCATCAGAGGTTGGCTTTGTCAACACACCATATCAAGTGGGAGACAGTGTTTGGGTGAAACCCCCAAATGCTAGGTGCACTGAAAAATTTTGCAGAGGAAAAATAAATAAAATCATAAGTCCTCAGACCATGTTGATTGATGGTGTACCACGGCATGTAAAAGATATCCGCCCCTGTTATACCTTTCCTGATTCTGAGGATAACGAGGAAGATCACATACAGTTCAGGGATGATCCTGACTGCCTACTACCCCTACCGGTGAGCGTAGAAACACTACCTACAGAACCAGATGAGGGAATGATGGAACATACCGAGGAAGTGATGCCTCCGGTTCTTCGAAGGAGTACCCGACAAAGACGGATACTGCCCCATGCCCTGATTGTGAAACACCGCATAGGGAACCACGAGAGGAGATAATGGAACAGATTGGTGGCAATAACGGTGGTAATGAGGAAGATGGCAATGAGGAAGTGCTGCCCCCCGATTCTTCGAAGAAGTACTCGACAACGACGGCCACCCCCCTGCCCTGTGTGTGATCATGAGATCAGGGGGGAGTGTAGGGAAACGCGGGACTTACCTAACTAGCATGTGTGCATAGTTCAATGGGTCGGTCGTGGAAGTAAATGAATGAAGAAGAAAGAAACAAAAATGGCTGCCTTGTCTCTTTATATGCCTGCAATGTGACCACCTGATATGTAAATGAGATGCTCCTGGTTGGAGATAAAAGAGGGTTGATTTGTTGTTTTGTGGTTCACTTTGAAGTTGGATTTCAAAGAGATAAGTGAGATATACAGAGGTCGTGGAAGATATATTAACCATATGCTGCAACTGGGAATTATACGCCCCTCGTCCAGTCCTTGGGCTTCCCCTTTGCATATGGTCCCGAAGCGCTCTGGAGATTGGCATCCGACTGGGGACTATCGACGACTCAATGCAATGATGGTACCTGATCGTTACTCAATCCCACATATACAGGACTTAGCTTCATCTCAGCACGGTTGTAAGACCTTCTCCAAACTGGACTTAGTAAAGGCTTACCATCAGATTCCACTGAATACGGCCGATATACCCAAAACGGCGGTAACAACTCCTTTTGGAGTGTTTGAATTCCTGAATATGCCTTTCGGTTTGCGAAACGCGGCTAGTACCTTTCAACGCTTCATGGACGAAGTAGTGCGAGACCTTGACTTCGTCTATAACTACATAGACGACATACTTATGGCAAGTGCCTCACCTGAGGAACATGTCACCCATCTCCGCCTACTGTTCGAACGGTTTCAGCAATACCAGGTGAGGATTAACCCTGGTAAATGTGTTTTCGGTGCTTCGTCACTAGTTTTCCTGGGCCACAATATTAGCCCTGAATGCATATCTCCCTTGCCTGAAAAGGTTAAAGCTCTACAAGACCTTCAACCACCCACTTCACTTCGCCAACTAAGGCACTTCCTCAGTCTGCTTAATTATTACAGACGTTTTATCCCACACTGCGCGGATCTCTTGTCTCCTCTTTCCGACCTGTTACGTAACAGGAAGAAGAAAAACGAGCAGATTTCACTGAATGATATTCAGCTGAATACATTCAATGAAGTGAAGCAGAAACTAGCGACAACATCCTTGATTGCACATCCTGTTTCCGATGCCCAGTTTTCACTGGTCGTTGACGCATCGGGCACAGCTGTAGGTGCAGTGTTGCAACAGAAGCACCAAGGCCAACTGCAACCTCTCGAATACTTTTCGAGACAACTGAAACCGGCAGAACAACGTTACAGCACGTTTGACCATGAAGTACTGGCAATGGACCTCGCAGAGAAATACTTTCAGCATTCACTCGAGGGCCGTCAATTCGTGATCTACACTGATCACCGTCCACTTACATACGCGCTGCATGGTAAGCCGGACAAATATTCCCATCGCGAAACTCGCCACTTGGATTTTGTTTCGCAATTTACTTATTATATCCGATATATTTCTGGTGAACAGAATACTGCGGCAGACGCCTTGTCCCGCCTTCCTATAAATTCTCTGTCTTCACCTACGGGTATCGATCTACAACAGATGGCTCTAGACCAGCCATGTCTGGACACTCTGGATCTGTCGTCACCTGAGTGTTCAACTTGCAAATTCAAATACCTGCCTGTGCCCACTTCGGACACGCAGATCATCTGTGACACTTCAACAGATTCACCTCGCCCGTTCGTTCCACTGACTCATCGTAGAGTTGTTTTTGATACCCTTCACAACTTGGCACACCCTAGAATCAAAGCTACAGTGAAGCTGATTTCAGCTAGATTTTTCTGGCCAAATATGAGGCGTGATATCATTGCCTGGACACGTTCCTGCGTATCCTGCAAAAAGTCAAAGGCGCACAAGCATATCCGTGCACCCCTTGGAACATTCAGCACTCCAGACGCTCGGTTCAGCCATGTTTATATTGATCTGGTTGGACCATGGCCTGTCAGTCAGGGATTTACTTATCTCCTGACCTGCATAGATCGCTTCACACAGTGGCCTGAAGCCATTCCCCTAACTAACATTTCGGCTGAATCCGTAGCGCGAGCCCTTATCTCGGGCTGGGTATCACGTTATGGAGTCCCTACGACTATTACCACCGGCCGTGGTGGACAGTTTGAATCCCACCTGTTCCAGGAACTTTCCAGGATTTTAGGGATTAAACGTACCTGTACAACTAGCTATCATCCAGCTTCTAACGGGATGATAGAACGTTTCCATCGCCAATTGAAAGCCGCACTGCCTGCTTATCCTGACCAGCAGCGATGGAGCGAGTATGTACCAATTGTCCTTCTTGGCTGTAGCGCTGCGATCAAAGAGGACCTCGGATACTCTCCAGCCGAACTTGTCTATGGACTACCTCTATCGTTGCCGGGTCAGATGCTGACCCCGATAGATTTAATAGCAACGGACCCAGCTCTGTACACAGACAGACTGCGAGCTTATTTTAATGAGCTCCCACCGATAAACTCTAGGCAACAGACCATTAAATCTTCGGTCCCTAAAGACATTTTCTCGTGGACTCATGTTTTTGTGCGAAAAGACTCTTACTCCTGCTTATTCTGGTCCTCATCGCGTGCTTTCACGCACTGACAAACTTTTAACCCTTGACATTGGTGGCAAAAAGACAACGTATCCATCGACAGGGTGAAAAGAGCTTTTCTTAACGCAGAAACACCTGACCACATATTTCCCCTACTTACACATAGCATCAACCGGGACAGAAAATGCAAAAACTGTGACACAAGCCACAAGCTGCGACAATGTCCAGCCTATCATTACAAATGTTCTGCGTGCGGGAACAAGGGACGCTGGTCTAGATGCTGCAGAATAAAACAAAAACAAGATGAGAGCACAGGCAGAGGTCACGGAAGCAAGTCACGCAACAACCAGCATCATAGTCAAATGAGGAAATCCAACTACAGGGAAAGAAAAAACATATTGACCACATAGAAGCTGGAAGTGACAGTGACAACTACCACAAGCATTTCTACTTCATTACAGTAAGCGCCAAGTGCATGGACAGTATCAATAAACACGCCAGAGATGAAGCATACACAACACTAAACATCAAACTACCACATATCCCCAATTCGCCGTACACACTCCGCTTGAAAATTGATTCAGGCGCATCAGGCAACACATTACCCTTAAGAACATTTCGACAAATGTATGGAACAGATGACATCGCTCTCAATATCTTACGACCAGCAGAACATATAAAGCTCACGTCATACAGTGGCGACACAATCACCTGCAGGGGAACTATCAATATCCCATGCCTATATAAAACATCGAAATGGATAGATGCAACATTTTATGTCGTCGATGTCCCTGGACCTGCCGTTGTAGGTCTGTCTACAAGTGAGCAGCTCAAACTTCTCACAATAAACGTTGATACTATCGGAAACACAAAATTGCGACAACCACCTACACCCATCACTAACGTTGAACAACTGAGGCAAACTTACCCAGAACAATTTGACAGAATTGGCAACTTCAGTGGTACAGCAAAACTTTTGCTAAAGGAGGATGCAGAACCATTTATTGATCCCCCACGCAAATGCAGCATCCACCTCAAAGACAAGCTGAAACAAGAGATAGGAAAGCTGATAGAACAAGACGTGCTAAAAAAGGTAGAAGAGCACACAGACTGGTACTCCAGCCTGGCCTTCAGTACGAAAAAGGAGGGATCCCTTAGGATATGCATCGACCCACAGAAACTGAACTCCAGCCTGAAAAGATTCGCCTACAAAATACCAATAGTTGAAGAGCTGAATCCGAAATTTGCAAAGGCAAAAGTGTTCAGCAAACTTGATGCCAAAGCTGGGTATTGGTCAGTCCACCTGGATGAAAAATCCCAGTTGCTAACGACGTACAGGACCCCTTTCGGGCGAGTTTGCTGGAAACGATTGCCATTTGGCCTACGCGTCTCTCAGGATATATTCCAGGCAAGGACGGACCAAATTCTTGAAGGTTTGGATGCTTTTGCTAGCATCACAGATGATGTGGCAGTATACGGGGAAAATGATGTGGAACACGACAAGAATCTGCACAACCTGATGATACGAGCAGCCGAAACCGGCCTCGTGTTTAACAGTGAAAAACGTGTCATCAAACAACCCACAATGACGTTCTTCGGGAACATATACACATCCACCGGCATCAAGCCAGACCCAGCAAAAATACGCGACATACAAAAGATTCCAAATCCACAAAGCAAAGATGAGCTACAGCGCTTCCTGGGAATGCTGAACTACCTCTCCCAGTATATTCCAAACTTTGCTGAAAAAGCACACCCACTACGTAGTCTTTTGAAATCACAATCACCATGGGTGTGGGACCCAGATCATCAAAAATGCTACGATGACCTAAAAGATATGATCACTGCTGATGACCTCCTATCATACTACGACCAAACAAAACCAATATCACTGGAAGTAGACGCCTCACAGAGGGGTCTGGGAGTAGCACTGATACAGGAAGGCAAACCAGTGGCATTTGGTTCCAAAACGTTGACCGACTGCCAGTCTAGATATAGCAATATCGAACGTGAAATGCTAGCAATTGTGCATGGTATACAACGTTATCACACATACCTGTATGCAAACACATTCACAGTGATCACGGACCACAAACCATTAGTCACTATATGTGCAAAACCACTGCATTCTGCACTACCGCGTCTACAGCGCATGCTGTTAAAAATACAAGGCTACAACTTCAGAGTCATCTACCGCCCTGGCAAAGACATGATCCTTGCAGACGCACTAAGTCGATTACCCAACCCAGAAAACAACAAAATAGTGGAATTAAACGAAAGAATCGACGGGATAGATACAGAACCTGATGACGAGCACCATACAATTACGATCATCAACATCCCAACAGAAAAAAAAGATTCTGCTAGGCAGTGAGAAAACGAGAGACAAAACTGTGAGCCTAGTCAAAGAAAGTGTCTTCCAAGGATGGCCAGAAACTATCCGAGATGTGCCAGCTAACATCCGATCATATTGGTCGTTTTGAGATGAACTAGCGGTTGAAGCAGGAGTACTCTTCAAAGGACAGCAAGTTCTAATTCAAGAGTCTATAAGAGATGACATTCTGTACCAGCTCCATCAAGCACATCAAGGTATTGAGAAAACCCGCCGCCTTGGCAAAATATCAACAAGGACATAGAGAAGATGTGCCGATCATGCCTACTCTGCCAGGAACATCAAGATGCAAACAGACGAGAACCACTCGAACCTCACGACATTCCATCACGACCATGGAAATATATCGCATCTGACCTATTTGAGATCAATGGACAGCAATTCCTGTTAACTGTTGATAGATACTCAAAATATCCTGTCGTGGACGAAATGCCCACACCAATAACCAGCAAGGCAGTAGCTGACAAAATAAAAAGCTACACATCGCTATTCGGACGTCCCGATGAGATAATGACGGACAACGGTCCACAATACACAGTACAAGCTTTCCAAAGATGTATCACATCATGGGATATTAAGCATGTCACTAGCTCACCCCACTATGCTAGAAGCAATGGATTCATTGAGAGACATGCGCGACACATTAAGTCCACAATCAAGACATGCCTAAAGGATAAAAGTGACATCCAAATAGCATTACTGCAGATCAGAGCAACACCTATAGACAGCAAATTACCCTCACCAGCTGAACTACTATTCGAACGGCCTATAACAACAACACTACCCAGCCGAGTAGAGCCTGGAAAGGAAGAACACCGACAATAACTAGACGAAAGATCGACATTAATGAAAACAAACCCCGACCTCAATAGATACACTAGAAACCTACAACCACTTTATCCAGGCCAACATGTGTCAATAACAAACAAAAATGACAAAACGTGGCACCCTGGAACCATCGTCCAGAAGGATGGCAACCCAAGGAGCTACATTGTGGAAACTCCAAATGGAACAAGACTCCACCGTACCCGTACTCACCTACGTGCTGTACCAATACCGACAGTGAAGAAGAAAGTACACTTTGCTGATCTAATATCAAGGACGGTACAGTGTAATGACCAACCCAATACAAATGACGGCAGGAATCAAACCAGCATCCCACACGATGATAGAGAAATCACACCAAACGAAGACACAACCCACACTAGATCTGGACGAGTCATAAATCTGCCAGCCAGATTCAAGGACTCTATATAAACATTGCAGACAGAATCTATGACTACTCAACAAATACCAGCACTACAAGACAATTACAGAACAGACAATAATAGTAAAAAAAACAATCACTATATCCTAATCAATATATCAATTCAGACTCTTATACACTCATATGGACACTACTAAACAGGGAGGATGTTGTGATATATTATATACTAACCATCTGCGTACTAATACATAAGATCTACTTAGAGGTCGAACGTCTCCATAACCTCACGTAATAAACGTATGTAAATTCTCTCCTCATCCAAGCCTTTGTTATTCTTTACCAAATAATACTTCAGAGACAACGTCCCCTTCTTTACAAATCAACCGCCACCTTCCCATGTTACGAAAGACTTTCTAAATTATGTAAGGAAATTGGCAACATCTTTGAAGCACGCATGAGTATGTATTTAAGTGAAATATTTTGAAAGTGTGCAATTTAAATGAAAAATTAATTATTTTTTTTGCAAGCTTTCGTTGTAGAACAACTTTGTCAGGCGAGACTGTATTATAGTTGTTTTCTTCTTATCTTCCTCCTCATTTTGATGGTATTAACCCCGAAGGGTTGAATCACGATATAAGCAGAAAGAGACGTCAACTTCTTAAAGACGTTAGGATAAGTGTAGTCCTGTCCATGTTATGCAAAGATTGGCGCTTTTTAAGTAAGGAAATTGACATCTTTGAGGGACGCATGAGAATGTATTAAAGTGAAATATTTTGAAAATCAACAATCGTGCAATTTAAAGGATAAGACAGTCTCACCTGACAAAGTTGTTGTACAACGAAAGCTTGCAAAAAAATTTTCATTTAAATTGTAAAATTGTTGATTTTCAAAATATTTCACTTAAATACATTTTAAATTATAATTTTATTACTTCAACAGATTTACTGATCTCCTGACGTGTATAGACCGTTTTACACGGTGGCCTAGAGCAATTCCCCATCAAGACATTTCAGCTCAATCCGTAGCGCGAGCCCTTATCTCGGGCTGGATATCGCGTTATGGAGTCCCCACAACTATTACCACCGACGGTGGTGGACAGCTTGAATCCCACCTATTCCAAGAACATTTCAGAATTTTAGGGATTAAACATACCCGTACTACTAGCTATCATCCAGCTTCTAACGGGATGATAGAACGCATCTACGTCAATTGAAAGCCGTGTTGCATGCTTATCCAAACCAACAGCAATGGGACGAGTATGTACCTATTGTTCTTCTTGGCTGTCGAACTCCGATCAATGAAGACCTTGGATACTCGCCAGCCGAGCTTGTTTATAGTGTACCTCTATCGTTGCCTGGTCATATGCTGGCCCAGATAGATTTAACGGGAAAAGATACAGCTCTGTACACAGACAGACTGCGAGCTTATTTTAATAAGCTTCCACCGATGAACCCTAGACAGCATATCACACACTCTTTGGTCCCTAAATACATTTTTACGTGGACTCACGTTTTTCTTAGAAAAGACTCTGTGAAAGCCCCTTTTACTCCACCATATACTGGTCCTTATCGCATGTTTTCACACACCGACAAATTATTCACACTAGACATCAGTGATAAAAAAGAAATCGTATTTATTGACAGGGTCAAAAGGGCCTTTCTAGACAGAAAAACACAAGAGCCGCATATTCCTCCTACATACAGATTGCATCAATCGACTCTTACACCAGTAAAAGTGCATACACCTCCAAAAGACAATTACGTCACCACTACACGCAAGGGTCGGCGAGTACATTGACCCAAAAAACTGTCTAAGACTCTATATATATATAGAATGAGCTTTTTTGAGTCCTCGTATTCTATTGTACAATTACTGCTTTTTACAGAAAAGACATATACATTTTCCACAAAAAATAATTTTCACAGAAAATACATAACAATTTTTTTTTTAATTGCAGAAAAGAAATGAACATTGAACACTTGTTTTAACCAATGAAAACTTTTCACTGAAAAGTAAAGACATTTTTTTTAATCCTGCAAACTGCATTGATATTTTTATGTTTATCCTTTATAACTACTAATATTAGAAATAACTACCTTTTTCTCTATCGGCTTTTCGCCTAAGCACCCTGCTGATGTAGTGCTCATTAACCTAGATCTATTTTCTCCTTCGAAAAATGTGTAGCAGTCTGAAATAGGACTTATTTCTTATGCGTTCACTGTGGGCAAGTTGGTCTTAAATTAACCAATCGGCTCACAGGGCGTATTGATTTCAGCTAGTCCCTTGCGAACTATGTGCACCCCTGTTGAACGGTGGAATGGATCGTCAGAGAGACCCTGGCCGTCAACCTAGAAGCAACTCTTCTTCACCTCTCTCCTGCCTCCTCATCCACTGGATTTCCGAGCACCGCTCCCCGGGCAGTAAAAGAACTTCGTTTCCTTCCACCGGACATTAGTCCTACCTTTTTCTATGCTATACCCCAACGGTATAGGATACCCAATGAAGATTTGTTTAATGTCAAAAGAAGCGTTGAGTTTTTCCTCGTATGACTACCGTCTACCGTGCTTATACTTATAGTGAGGCTACGACTACTAGCCTTAGCTATTATAAATGAACACATTGAATGAACTGGTCACACACTGACCAAGCCTGATTCTTTCTATCAAATGAAAAATTAGTTCAGCCCATTTGAGGATCACGGGCAGTCAGCAGAGAGACCCGGTCAAGCAACGAGGGAACACTTCTTTATCTCTCTCTCTCTCCCCTGTCAACTGGACAGACCTCCGGCAGCTCTAAGAACTTCCTATTTTCCTCTTCCTTTCTCGGACACTGTCAAACTTTCTTCCACCAAACGGTATAGGTAACCTTTTTGTATAAACCCTTTTCGTTGTTGTTATAAAGAGGTTTTGTTATTTTATTTCGTGTCTTAAACCTAAGATAGGGAAAACGTCCCATTTTTTATAAATCAACCGCCATCTTCCCATGTTACGAATGACTTTCCAAATTATAATTTTATTACTTCAGTCGTGTCTGTAAACTGCATAAGTATCTTTTAAAAATGTATTTTCTTACAAATTCCATGAATTTTCTTCACAAATGTTGGGATTTTTCCCGCTGAAAATGGAGGACGAAGCCTCAAGTCCGCTTGGCGGCAATGTACGTGACTGGACAAGAAGAGAGAAGACAAACAACGTATATATATTAAGAAGGATATTTGTATAAAAAGAGGGGGAAAAAGAAGAGAAGAAAGAGTTGTTTGCAAAAGAAGTGTCTTTTGCGGACTCACTGAAATGCCAGTCATCTTTTAACAGGATTCCTTCAGGTCACACTGGATTGTCCTTGTAAGTGGCTTCTTTAGGCAGAAAAAGGGAACTGTGCACACGTAAGGTGTGAAAGAATGGAGGCTCCCGGAACGGATGGATTAGCCTAAAATGTTCGAAAGGGCCTTATCATTTAGGCCATATGTGCGTAAACGTACGCTAAAAAAAGGGGGAGCCCGACGCAGCTAAAGGCAAACCGGTGTTTCCTGCTGGGCTGCTGGAATCAAAGAGGCCGAGGTTTTCAAATCGGCGCTCTCCAGTGTTTTCTGCTGTGAATGAAACAGTGGTCTGCGATTGGCTTACTTTCATCCAATCACAGGGCACTTATAATTCACTCCGCTTAATAATTCCAATACAAAAAAATAGTTTGAATTATCTCCCCTTTCAACACACTCTTCTAAATTCGAGATGGCTGTCATCTGTCCCAATAACACAGAAGCACCCATTTTTCTTATAATCGTTTTAATATTGAATAACGTTCAGTTGATGTATATTTTGGTCGTGTTTTTTTTTATTTTATTTTTTTTAAACACAATTTTTAAGTTATCTAATACACCTCTCCCCACTGCGATAATATCTATCCTAGGAAGATTATGATATTTACCACGTGAACTACGAAGAAATAAAAAATAAGAAAGATATGGTTTTCGCGGTTTACTGGTAATGATTACCTTATAATCTTTTTTTCATTTGCTTTTTATTTTTGTTTTTCTTGAAGAAAACGGCAATTATATTAATATCAATTCAAGGAAGATAGTGGATGTCATCTTTTATTTTTCCCCATTAAAATATTTACATATTACGATAAATTAAATAATAATAAATTCACCCATAATATAAACCAAACAGATCGGCCATGTTTCGAAATGAGTTATAAAATTACCTCCTTTTTAATTTTCTGCGAACCTGCTTTTCGGTCGCCATCTTGAATGCTGACTTAAATTCGTCAACCTTGTCACGTATTAATTATCACATCTTATAATCTTTTCTTCCTGAGAAGCAGATGAGTCATTTGAAAGCAGATTGTAAAACAAACCGTAAGAATTACTTGAATTAAATTGTTTTTTAGGTTCCTTTTTACGCCAGGGGCGCGACTGAACGTTTATGTATCATTTCGTTTTGATATTGTTGCGAATTGGCTACACCAGTCGACACTGACGTCTCAAATGTGTCGGTAAAGTAGTAAAATGCCGCACATCAAAGTGATAGAATTATGCACGGGACGCGATTATATAAAAGAGGTTAAGGTCAGAAAGTTATTGCTCTTAAATGGCCGAACATTATAAACTGATTGTTTGTTTAAGGAAGAAGAGGAGGCAGTCGTAATTTTCACTAAATTCAAAAAGGACGTTTTCCTTTTTATTGCATTGGTCGGCCTTACCAGCTTTGTAAAGATTTCTTAGAATATAATATAACCCGGATGTACCCTGAAGATGGGCGAGGCAGTAGTCGGAAAGGGGAATAGTCTTGCTAAAGAATTGCTACTCCAGCGACCCACCCAACAGGGTCTGGTAAAAAAAAATGAGTCTCTGCATGGAGCAAATTCTAAAACTGATGCCATCTCGTTGAGGGGTTGACTCGTGACTCCAAAAGAACTCCTTAGTGTTGAAGTTCCTTCAGCATCGCAACAGTTCGTACAATGCCGGCACAGGCGACCGTACACCGCCACCGATCGCAGATCAGTCAGATCAGATCAGCCGCTCAAATGAGAAAAGGCAGAACCTAGGTATAGGTTTGTGCACTCCCTCTCTTCCCTCAACTAAAAATGGCCTCGTCAAACCTTGCTCCGTTGGGTATCATATCACCTCATCCCGAAGACCTCGCCCACCCAATAGGCACGGCCGCCTATATTATTTTTTTACAGCTTAAACGGAATAGATTTAACACCAAACAATTCAAGCAATGGGAAATAAGAAAAAATGGAGAAGAAAAAATGCTTGTGCGAACGTACCCAGTCTGTTCAAAGTCAGAGCCCTTCATTGGTGCTTTTTCGTGACAGACTATAAAGTTTGCAAATTTCTTGCAAAACCTTGTTGAATGTCAATCTGACGAACAGTACTTGCAGAATACATCTGATGACCCTTGCTTTTATCCAGAGGAGAAGTTTTCTGAAGCCCATTGTGCTTCCCTTAGTCCCAGGAACAAACGGAGTGACTCTGAATTTGGCAGCATTGGAGGGGGTGTTCTGCTCCTCCAGCCTCACCAAGTGATCGATCAAGTGTTTAGAGTAGCACAGAATGTCGTCAATACCCGGATAGCTATTTAAAAAAAAATTTGTTTAACATAGTTAACCCCAAACAAGGCAGGCTGCCACTGTAGATGTAAGGGGCTGCTGAGAAAAAGGGTAAAGGTCTAGGGAGGAGGTCAACCTAAATTGGGAGCTGTGCAGAGAGATGTCTGTTTATATTAGTTTTAAATTTCTGCATGTCAGTACTGTCATGAAAACAGGGAACAGGGATGGAGTTCCAGAGTCCAGCAGCATGACAAAAGAAGCTTTTGAAGTAGAGAGCTCTTCAGCATCTGGAGGTCATTTTCTAAGGATTTGCCATTGCCCACATGATGAGAGTAAAGCGTGGTGTCGTCAGCAAATATACCAATCTCAGACTCAATGTCATCAGGGAGATCGTTTATGAAGATCAGGAACAATAAAGGTCCAAGGAAAGATCCCTGGGGTACACCAGCATTTATGTCATGTTGCTTAGATGAATGGCCATCGAGGACAACCTGGATATTTCTTTTTGTTAGGAAGGATCTAATTATATTAAATATTTGCCCAGTAATACCATATGAGCATATTTTCAGGCGAAGCCCTTTAATGCAATTCCTTTGTCAAAGGCCTTGGATATATCAAGCGTTACTGCCCTAGCTTCACCTGCCTTGTCCAGTGTATGATATATGTGTTCAGAGATGACTGTTAGGATGTCCGCAGTAGATCGTGTTTGTCTAAATCCATACTGGTGGTCAGAAAGAAGTTTAGCATTAACTAAGTGTCGGACTATCGCTAGATTGATTACGGATTCAAAGATTTTAGCAAAGATCAAGAGTAGACTGATTGGGCGATAGTTCTGAGGATCAGTTTTATCCCCAGAATTCTTGAAGACTGGTACGAGAGAGGCAATTCTCCAGCTATCGGGGAAGCAAGATTTAGCTAGGCATCTGTTGGAGAGGACAGGGGCCAGTTCGGCAGAGCATATCTTTCTTACTATTACAGGTATAAGATCAGGCCTACAAGCTTTGGAGGTGTCAAGGTTTTTATGATGTCTCTGTGATACTGTGATGACCAGGTTATCAAGTGTGGCTTTGGTACGCAATGGGAATTTAGGAAGGGGGTGCTTTTTGAGTCCAAAGTGGAGTTTGAGGCAAAACGCTGGGCAAGTAGTTTAGACTAATCAGTTGCCGTGCAAACATCATTATGGTTGGATAGTTGGGGAATCGTTGATTGACAATTGGCCACCACATTATTGTAGACTTTCCAGAAAACTGTAAGTACCTATTTTCTGTGACGGAATGCATTTTTTGGTTATCTCTGTATACCTTCTCTTTTCTTTACCTATCACAGCCTTACAATTATTTATTGACTCTATAAATTTCTGTCGATTAGTAGCTGACTTATGCCGGCTGAATTTATGGAATGCTTGCTGCCTCTTAGCAATGGCAGCTGCACATTCTGAGGTGAACCATTGAGGAGAGTGGGTCATGCTAAAGAAGTTTCGCATGTGGACATTCAGTTAACTCATTTTCACACTGATCAGCAGGGAGTGAGAAGGTTTCTCTCCATAGGGCGTCGCTGATGTTATCTCTGATGCACTTAAAATCAGCCTGCTCATAGTATCTCGTTCTTTTGAACAACGGCTCATCAGCTTTTGGACGAGGTTTTAGGGTGATATAAATCATTACTACAATGTGATCAGCATTCTCGAGTGGGCTATGGGCTTACCTCACACAAACCTCGAGCAGTGAGGTCAAGAACAGATCTAGAAGTGAAGCTGGCTGGTTTACTTGATCGGGGATTCTGGTCGGAAATCGACAGTCTGAGAGAGGGAGTGAGCTAAGGGGAAATTATACGTAGAGTTGCCAGATGTGTCAGTAAGGCTGAAGAATCCAAATCAGTCACGGTGGTGTGCATTAAAATCCCCAAATACATGTATCTGGGCATTCGAGTCAAGTGAGAGTGTCGTATGCTTTCATAGACAGAAATACCTAATTCATTTTCATTCCTCATTTGTAATATTAAAGTAAGACGCATTCCTTACTTATCATAAATCGAGTGGAGCAAACAATTGTCAATTTACAGAAAGTTTTTGCAGTTTTGACTGCATGTTTTCTTTATGCAACATTTGAATGATTACAGAATAGCTGTCCAATATCATTATCACTGTTTCTAATTAGTGTCATATACAGACCCAAAATTTGCTGGGGTAATGAAAATATGTTTGTGCGGTTGCCTCATAGAAGGTCAGGTATAAGCAGTTCCCTTTGGGTAACACTTCCGACATCAACAGGAAATATTGATTTTAAAACCATGTAGAGTGAAGTGTGAACCGAAATTGGAATCCTCGCTTCACATTTATTTTCCCAATTCTTTCCGAATTTAAGAAGAAACTCTGTCATTTCGAAAAGAATACTGCCAAAAGTTATTGCCGACGAACCATTCTAATATATATAAATGAACTTTATCTCTGACTCCCCACCTTGGGTTTACTTTCAGCAGCCTTGTAACTTTCGATTCTCTCATTTTGTCCTTTAGTCCTCACATTCCATGAACGAGGTTTCTGACAAAGAGGGAAGAATTGCTGTTTTCTGGGTCGGAATCTATTCATATAACACTTATCGTTAGCTAGTTTTTTTTACCTTAAAGTAGTTTTATATTTAGTATCCTGGTACCTCCTCCCTCACACTAAAAACCGGCTTTTACAATCGTCCATAACTAAATGTGGTGATGTGAAAGTTGGTCGGGTTCTCTATATTCTTTTCTTTTAAATGTTGAAAAAGATGCAGCAACATGTGACTCATTTTGTCGCCGTTAAAGACAGCATCGATAATGTCTAACTCGCAAATGCAATCTCCCAATATGAGGAGAAGCTCTTTTACACATTTTATGTGGTTAAATGACGAGTGTACTGAAAGGCTTTTAGCGTACTGCGGGTCCACTTTTGTTCTTACACAGGACTGAGCGAACAGTGGTTGAAAGAAGTGAAGGAAACGGCGGCGAAGTTTCTGCATAACCAAGGTTTTTTTTGTTGTGTCTTATTATTGTGTTTTTTTTTCTTTTTCTTTCACTAGACCAACACGACAATCAACTATAAATCCCATCCATTCACTGTGGAGGTCCCCAGATGCCGGAGAGCTTTCTACTCAAATAGCTTCTTTCCTTGTGCTGCTGGCATCTGGAACTCCTTCCCTGCCCCCTGTTTCCCAGACGATACTGATGTGCAGAAATTTAAAACTAATGTAAACAGACATCTCTCTGCGCAGATCCCAATTTAGGTTGACCCCCTGACCTTCTCCCTTTTTTCTCAGTAGCCGCTTACGTCTACACTGGTAACCTGCTTTGTTTGGGGTGAACTATGTAAAAAAAAAATAACCAAGGGTTTCTTGGTTGTCGGCTGGACAGATTTGTTAGTTGTGTCTTTTATTATTGTGTCTTTTCTTTCTTTTTCTTTCTTTTTCGCTCTCTTTCTTCTCCCTCTATGTTTAGCTGAAGACTTCTCATATCATACCCTGCACTTATTCTTTAACAATCACTTCTAATTTTGCTGCTTTCTTTGTATCAGTTGCCATGTTAAGCTGTGCTATTTTATGCCACTTTCAGTTGGGTATTTGGGGCTACACCAATAAGAGGTAAGCTCTTATTTCTGGAGGTCTGCATTGTTTTTGGCATAGAGTCAAATGATGACATATTTTGCATCGTTTTTGTACTAATGTGACCAACTCGTTATTATTGGCACTGGTTGGATTAGGAATTTAAGTGTTTAAAATTCATGAAAAACAAATTAGATATGTAATATTATCTTTTTTACCGTTCATAGTTAATATTCTTTAAAAAAACCTAACCGTAAATAATAAACTTAAACAGTTATTTAGACATGTGGGAACAGAGTAATGGTAATACCACATTAATATCATTCATAATATATTACTATCATTACTAATATTATTTATCATAAACGGTTTCTATATTGTATTAAATTCTATACTAGATCTTGTCACTGCTTCTTTGAGCCGTTTTACTCCCCACCTTTCTTCTCTGTTTATACTTTTTACTTCATCTTACAAGGGTAGATGGTTCCCTTTTATCTCCATATGACGTCCGTCATAATTTTATATGTCCACGTATTATGGCCTTATTATGTTTTTTCTAACCTTTCTTTAAGTGGACGACATGTCAAAGTTTTGTATATTTCCACACTTACATGAAATTTCATACACATAGTTCTTGGTTATGACTTTTTCCATAGAAGGCTTGACTCGCACAAGATGCTCTCAGAGAGTTGAGTTGCTCTAGAATACTCTCCTGGTGTCATATAGATTACATATTCTTTGAATTTTTCTGACAATTTCTTCATCTATGCTATTCAAACTGTGGTGATTTTTCGGATGGTGTCCTTTTGATGTTTGATCCAGATTTCTGTTACTAAATATTGCTTTTGCTCGATGCTGTAAGAAACGGACGATTCTTTTATTTCTTTTATATGGATGGCGAAAGTTGAAATTTTGATGTATTCGAGTGGAAGTTGGCTTTCGATATACGGATGACCTAGACCCCTGATCACTGCAAATTATCCACACATCTAAGAAGGACAATTTTTTATTATGATTCTTTTCGGTGGTTAATTGGATAGATAGACAGATGGAGTTCACATCGCCAAGCAAAGCTTGAAAATCCCCCTGATGAGACCAGAGTATTATCTTTTCATCTACATAACACAGCTACATTGTTGGTATTAGTAGTGTGGATTCTAATTCCATTTCCTCGAGGTATTCCATGTAGTACTGAGGACAATAGTGATCTCATAGCAAGACTTTTTTCCTACCTACGTGTCTTGCAATGTTTTGTGTTTCCTACAACTGACTGGTAGTTTCAATGTAAGACTGGTTGGACTAGCTTAGATCGCGGTATATGGGAATTTTATGTTGTTTGTCAATCTTGTAAGTTTTTTCGCACATTCAAAAAGAAGTGTGTCTACAGCTGATCTGCATCTTAAAGAATAATTTGGTTTACAAGAACATGTATAAAAATTAATATAATTTCTTGAAATGTTATCTTTTAACATTTATTTTATATTTGCAGAATGTCCAACAATCAAAAGAAATTTTAAAAAATCTATTATTGGATTGAAATGAATCATCATTCTCTTGCTGTTATGAAATATGGACAAGAATTTTAAGAATATTCCGAAATTTGTTGATGTAAATTTCCTGAAGTTAAGTCTGAAACCAGAGAAATAATATTCTTGTTTCTTGTGTGAATATATTGCTAAACATTCTCTTACAAGTTTAAATCAATAATAATAGCCTAAAAATACACAGACAATACAATTACAGTAAATAAATGATATTTTCGAAAAACACATTTAAAATTATTTTACTTAAAAAATTAAAAGAAAACGTAAATATTTAATTTCTTTCAGTTGTTTCAGTAGTAGGGGAATATGGAAAAATTCACAGAAACAAATTGTGATAAAAACTTATTAAATAAGTGTACATCAGAAATGAACTTGAAATTTGATGCTCGAAAGAAACTATATTCTTGTGGAGGATATGGTACATTTATTTCAAAGGACAACAGAAAGCAAACAGAAAAAAATAGAAAAGAGAAAACATATTCTTGTGAAATATGTGGCTTTTCTTTTACATGCAAACAAGATATGTTGGTACATATGCAAACACATACTGGAGAAACATTGTATTCCTGCGAAGTGTGTGACTCTTCTTTCACACAGAAACAACTTCTATTGAATCATATGCAAAAACATACAAGAGGAAAACCATATTGTTGCAAATTATGTGGCTCTGTCTTTAAAAGAAAAGAACATTTGTTGCATCATATGCGAACACATACTGGTGAGAAACCATATTCTTGTGAAATATGCGGCTCTTCTTTTACAATAAAACAAAGTATGCTGAGACATATGCGAACACATACTGGAGAAAAACCATATTCTTGTGAAGTATTTGGGTCTTCTTTTACACTGAAACAAAATATGTTGACACATATGCGAACACATACTGGAGAGAAACCATATTCTTGTGAAATATGTGGTTTTTCTTTCACAACAAAACAAAGTATGCTAAAACATATGCGTACACATACGGGAGAAAAACCATATTCGTGTGAGGTATGTGGCTCTTCGTTTACAATGCATCAACATATTTTAAATCATATGCGAACACATACTGGGAGAAAACCGTACACTTGTGAAGTATGTGGCTCTTCATTTACACAGAAAATACATATGTTGACACATATGCGAACACATACAGGAGAGAAACCATATTCTTGTAAAATATGTGGCTCTCCTTTTACACGGAAACAAGGTATGGTGGTACATATGCGACAACATACTGGAGAAAAACCGTATTCTTGTGACGTGTGTGGTTCTTGCTTTACACAGAAACAGGTTCTGTTGAATCATATGCGAAACATACAAGAGAAAACCCATATTGTTGCAGAGTATGTGGCTCTGCCTTTAAAAAGAAAGAACATTTATCGCATCATATGCGAACACATACTGGAGAGAAACCATTCTCTTGTGAAATATGTGGCTCTTCTTTTACACTCAAACAAAATATGTTGACACATATGCGATCACATACTGGAGATAGACCATATTCTTGTGAAATATGTAGCTTTTCTTTTACAACGAAACAAAGTATGCTAACACATATGCGAACACATACAGGAGAAAAACCATATTCTTGTGAGGTATGTGGTTCTTCTTTTACGCAAAAACAACATTTGTTTACACATATACAAACACATATGGTACTAAAACCGGAGTAAAGTGACGTACGTAGCTCTTCTATTACATGGAAACACAGTATGTTGTTTTATATGCAAACACATACAGGAGAGAAACCATTATCTTGTTAGGTATGTTGTCTCTTTCACGCAAAAACAACATGTTTACACATGAAAACACATATTTTAATTAAACCAGATAAAAGTGAACTATGTAGATCTTTTAAATGGAAACAAAACATTTTGTTTATATACGAACACATATAGAAGACACCATATTCTTGTAACATATTTGGCTATCCTTTTCCAATAAATAAAATCTTTTAGATTATGCGAACACATTCTGGAGAGAAACCATATTCTTGTAAATTCTGTAGTTTTTTTACACAATAAACATGTTGAAGCATATGCGAACACATACTGGTGAAAATCCATATTATTGTGAAGTATGTGGCTGAGTTTTTTCTCATGAGAAACCTAGTATGTTCAGACATTTCTGTATACATACAGTAAAGTAACCATATTCTTGTGAAATGTATGGCTCTTGTTTTATGCAGAAATATATGTTTCAACACATCGGAACACATAGGCGCAAGAAACCATATTCATGTGACATATGTAGCCTTTTTCACACGGAACCGTTGTTAAATGGTCTTTCATCATCATATGCGAACACAAATAAGGCAGAAAGAGAGGCAACACTGAGGTGAGTGTTTCAAATGACTGGCTTAAATAGAGCAGAAAGAGAGGCAACAAACGAGCGGAGAGGGAGAAAGTGACAAAATACCAAGGCCTAATGTATGATATGAAGAGAAACTGGAACCTCAAAAAATCAACTTTATCCCACTTATAATAAGAGCTAAAAATTTCAAAAAGTATATGGAAAGTTTTCTCGGAAAACCAAGTGCGAAAGAAATCCAAATAATTGCACTTATTCTCATGAAGCATGTGCCTCCTATTTTACACAGAAACAGATATGTTTTTACATGAACGAACATATATTAGAAAGAAACTATAATCTTGTGAATTATGTGGCTTTTCCGTTGCATCGTATGCGTATGCGCATACGGGAGGGGCATTAAAGACACAGAAGAGTAGAAACGATACAAATTCCTTAACATTTTCGAAAATGGTTTAATTCAACGAAGACGAGAAAAAAACTAGGCAGCAAGTATGAACATTGTGTAAGAAAAATCAGCAAAACACAGCATACAAACAAAAACAAGAAGATATTAAGCCACTTCTCATGCACGTGATAATATACAGATTTGGAATTATTGACTGGCTCAAAAAGAACATGAACAGGCTTGACACTAAAACAAGTAAATGTTTACATGGTACAGAGTAATGTACAGAAACCAGTGTCTCCAAGGCTTTATCTGCTCAGAAGAGTAGTATGTATTGATCTCCCTGAAATTAACCATCAACATCGTGAGAACTAGAACATATCTGATGAGCTCCCAGACGCCAAACCTTATTATAGTACATCAACATTAATAAAAAGCTACATTACATAACTGGCTAAGCATTTCTGACGAGACTATCCGACAAAACAATAGAAACGCCAATTAAAAATGTTACTGAAAATGGCCCAGAACAGCTGCTAGAAATACACCAAGACCTTCCCTGGTGGAAAACCCGAAGAATAAGCCCATTCACAACATGCGAAATATTTTCTGGAAGAACTATCTCAGAAATTTATGGATAAAAATACTCTGAAGACTGGCTCAAAATAAGATCGCTTCACTATGATCAAGAAAGGGTGATATTAGCTGGCCAAGAAAAAGACTTGATGACCAATGCTTTTTAAAAGATAGTTGGTCTAAGCAGCGAAAAATGCAGCTTCTGCCACACAGAAGTGGAGAGTGGTAACCACCTGATATACAGTTGTAAGGTTTTGCTGAGGTACGGCTACTATAAAATGTGATACAATATACTAGACCATCTGTAAAAAGTTAAATATCTTTATTTTCAGTAATTAAAATTTTTGTTTTTGTGAAATGCTGTCTTAATTCAAATATTATATGTTAATTTCGTGCAATGAAAAATACATTTTTTATTTGCATGCTGGAAGTGAATAAGCAAAAAACATGGGAGGAAAGTGACATTAATTTGATGAAGAGTTTCGAGAAGTTTTTGTTACAAAGGTTCTGAAAAAGTGAGTAGAAGAAGACAAAGTTAATGAAAGAGTAAGTAGAGAGGGAAAGGAGAGAAGGATGAAGTAAAGAGAAGCCAAACACAGAAACAAAAAGCCAAACTCATTAAATATGAAACCTACAACAACATGATATTGCATGTTTGTACACTGGTTATAGTGTCAGGACACGTCCATATGTGTATGCAACTATATCTGTCTGTAATAACAAATCCACGTGTTGAGGCAGTTGCAATTTTGTCTTCTTGTCGAAGTCGAACCAAGGGCCAGTGGCCCGGGAAAATGTCTGTTGCGTCCTCAGAAAGGGCGAGTGTTTGGCAGTGCCAAATTAGGAAATACAGAAGTGTTTTTCGTGCCACAGAAGTAAAAGAAGGAGGTGTCGTTTCGTGCTACAAGAATAAAAGAGAATGGGTGGGTGGTGGTCCAGTGTTTATTTATTTATTTTATATAATTATGCGAGCCATCCGAGATTCGCCACAAAAAAGACCACTGATTGGTCACGCCAAGGAGGAAGTAGTTTGCTTGAACCTATCAGCAGGCAGCTAAGACACAATATGGCGGTTTGTAGGAAACTGCTACATATTCAGTGCCTAGCAACTTCAGTTTTGAGGCCACCAAATTGATGAAGGTGGAATCACACATCTGTTTGTTCGTTTCACAATTTACTAACGATATCCGGAATATCTCTTGTGAACAGAATGCTGCTGCAGGTGCCTTGTCCCGCTTTCTTATTAATTCTCTGTCCTCACTTTTGGATATCGACCTACAACAAATGGCCTTAAACCAGCCACGTCTGAACACTCTGGATCTGTTGTCAATGAGTTCACAACTTGCAAATTCACATACCTACCCGTGTCAACTTCGGATATGCAGATCATCTGTGAGACCTTAACAGATTCACCTTGTCCTTTTGTTTCACTGACTCATCATAGGGTTGTCTTTGATACCCTTCATAACTTGGCACACCCTGGACTCAAGTCCACAGTGAAGATGATTTCGGGTAGATTTTTCTGGCCGAATATGAAGTGCAACATCACTGCTTGGACACGTTCCTGTGTATCCTGTCAAAAGTAAAAGGTGCACAATTATATCCGTGCACCCCTTGGAACATTCACTGCTCCAGACGCTCGGCTCAGCCATGTTCACATTGATCTGGTTAGACAATGACTGGTCAGTCAGGGATTTACTTATCTCCTGAGTTGTATAGACCGTTTTACACGAATGACTGAAGCCATTCCCCTAAAAGACATTACAGTACTGTAGCACGAGCGCTGATACTGATGGATATCGCGTTACGGAGTTCCCACAATGTAACCGTACGACTAGCTACCATCCAGCTTCTAACGGGATAATAGATCACTTCAATCGTCAATTGAAAGCCGCGTTGTGTCATATCTTGACCAACAGCAATGGAGCAAGTATGTACCTATTGTCCTTCTTGGCTGTCGCGCAGCGATCAAAGAGGACCTCGGATACTCACCAGCTGAACTTTTTTATTTAGTACCTCTATCGTTGCCGGGTCAGATGCTAACCCCGATAGATTTAATGGTAACAGATACAGCTCTGTACACAGACAGACTGCAAGCTTATTTTAATAAACGCCCACCTATGAACCCTAGGCAGCAGACCATAAAATGTTCAGTCCCTAAAGACATTTCTTCGTGGACTCACGTTTATCTTTGAAAGGACTCTGTGAAAGCCCGTCTTACTCCACCTTATACTGGTCCTTATCGCTTGTTTTCGTGCACTGATAAATTATTCACACTAGGCATTAGTATAAAAAAGAAACTGTATCTATTGACAGGGTAAAAAGAGCTTTTCTAGACACAAAAACACAAGAGCCGCATATTCCTCCTATATACAGATTGCATCAACCGACTCTTACACCAGTAAATGCGCAGACACCTCCTAAAAACAATTACATCACCACTACACGCAGTGGTCGGCGAGTACATTGGGCCCCCAAAACTGTGTAAGACTTTCTCTCTCTATATATATAGAATGAGCTTTTTTGAGTTCTTGTACTCTACAATAGAGTACAAGAACTCAAAAAAGCAGGGGGTTATGCAGCAGTCATAAACATAGACCTATTTTGTGCCTATTGAGTGAGCTGGTCACACACTGACCAATCAACCTTCAAGGCGAATAGAATCCTTCTGTCGGCTGAAGAACTACTATGGGAATCAGGAGCGGTCAGCAGAAAGATTCTAGCAAGCAACGAGGAAACAATTCTTTCACTCTCTCTCTCTCCTGTCCCTGTCCACTGGACGTGCCAGCAACTACCATCTTTGCTTGGAGAAAACTGCTTAGACTTTCGGCAGCCCTAAGAACTCTTAATTCCCTCTACCTCGCTCAGACACTGTCCTACTTTCTTTCTACCTATACCAAACAGTATAGGTAACCTTAAAGAATAACCCCTTTTCGTTGTTGTTATAAAATGGCTTTGTTATTGCACTTCGTGTCTTAAACATTAGATAGAGACAACATTCCCTCACTAACAAGTGTCTCTCTACTGACCGAGCGTGATTCCAAAAAGGGTCTGAAATAGTTCTTCATGGGACAGAAGGAATCAAGACGCAAGCTGATTGGCTAGTGTGGAACCAGATCACATTACAGGAACATTTCTCGAGGGGAGAGAATATAGGTCTCTGTTAATAACTGCTACATGACTCCCTGCTTATGGAAAGGGAGCGCATTCAACGTTTAAAGCTTTATGGTTTTACATTTATTGTTGGCGATTTAGTCGTTTCACAGCTTAAATGGCAGACAATGAATCGACTGCTATTTTCTCGACTATTTTTAAGTAAGCCCAAATAAATTGTTTGGGACTAGTTTCCCAGTGTTGCTTCCTTAAAAATAATTTACGGTAAATTTGAAAGTAGTCCTAAACAATTTATTTGGGTTTACTTACTCATTTGTGAGTTCCGTAAAAAATAAGTAAAAAGCAGCTGATTCATTGTCTGCCATTTTGGCTGCGAAACGACTAAATCGCCTTAATGTTTTATTAATTCATTTTTTTAACTAATATAATTAAATGTGGTAATTTTCGTCATTCATTCCAATTTGTGGCTTCCGTTTTCTGCGGCCCCTTTTTGAGTTGATCGGAAACAAGAGCAACGTTACACAAAGTTCCTTCGGATTATAGTTTTAAATATTGGCTCTCCAGAAGATTCCCGACCGTGCTGACTTCCGGGTTATCCTGAAGTAAATTTTTAAGTACGGATGATCATAAATGATAAATAAACTTTTTTTAACGGAAAATTTAGAATTGTATTTTTAGTATAATAAAATAACTTGTTTTTATGAAAATATAACAAATGTTTGATAAATTTGTTTTATGAATCAAATATGTTGAAACGTCTTTTGTTTGTGGGTATAAATAAAGTTTTGAAATGTCTTGTATTTTGTGAAACAGCAACATGTTTTGATTTTTTTTATGAAAATATAATAAAATAGCTTAGTATTTTAATAGAAATTTTTAAAGCAAATGTCTTTTGTATTTTGTGAAAAAGCAACATAATTTAAAGTATTTAAAAAGAATAATAAAAGCGTATACAATAAAGAATATTGCCGAAATAATTTTGTTTTATTCGGCGCCGCCAGAGAAATTCTTGAAGGTAGCTGTTGAAGTTGTCAGCGCTAGACATTTCAAAACTTTATTTATATCAATTAAAAAAATAGATTTATTTTATTAAAGATTTGTTATATTTTCGTACAAATATAAAAAAACATATATTTGATAATTTGTTTTGCTCATTTTTATTAGACTAAAAATACAATTTTTAATTTTTCGTTAAAAAAAAGTTTCTTTTATCATTTATGATCATCCGTACTTTAAATTTACAGAGGATAACCCGGAAGTCATCGGGATCGCGAACCCTTCTGGAGAGCCATTGTTTTTTTTTGTTTTTTAATTCTATATAATCACATGACATTTACATAATAAAAATAGTTAATTTGAGATGTTATTTTTTACAAAGATTTTCATTCTTTATTGTTACACATCCTAAAATGTACGAATCCTGTATAGAATATTTCCGAAAAAGTTCGATTTTTTTCGCAGAGAAATTCTTGCACCAAAATAGTTCTGAAAAAAAAAAGCGAATTTTTTAAACGATTTGAAAACTAAAAACATTATTACAATTTCAATTATACAAAAATTGGTGTTTGTGAACCGTAGGTCCGAATTTTTTTAATCTTTTAGTTGAGGAGAGTCAAATAAGGGGGAGAGAACTCTAGTTTCAAGTTTCAACCACTATTTATCTGAAAATAGATTTTACTATTGTAATTAATAATAAATGAAAAATAAAATGATTTTGAAAAATAAAATGATTTATTAAAATAAATGTTTTTGAAATAAATGACAGTTGATGATTTTGAAAAATAAAATGATTTATTAAAATAAATTATCAAAGAAGAAGGAAAAAACATGAAATACGGGAATTAACGTTTTTGAAATAAATGACAGTTTTACACTGGGTAAAATTCGGCAATTTGTTGGAAAACAGTTCCCAGTGCAGTGTCTTTTGGAAATTTTTGTTTCCACATAAATTCGACTAGGTACGATTCTACCATTTGCGTGTGGGTGCCACATACAACCTTGTTTCTTTTTTTGTCTATTTGTTTGGCATTATCTCTGGTTAAATATAAAATATTTTGCAAATTCAGAGTTAAAATCTATTTTTAGATAAATCCTGGTTTTTCAGATAGAAACTTGAAACTAGAGTTCTCTCCCCCTTATTTGACTCTCCACAACTAAAAGATAATTTTTTCGGACCTACGGTTTACAAGCACCCACAAATTACTTGAAATAAAAAATTTACGGATACATTAAAGAATTTTTACATATCATTATTCAGGAGAGACATTTTTAACGGTACACCGATTTTCTATCCACTGAAAACCGCTCTGCAAAAAAAGGGATGAATGACGAAAATTAGCTTAAATGGTTTATTAAGTATTAATATTACTCTGTTAGGTAAGTAATGAGAGTGTATTAATAACTTTTTTCTGCTCATTGGTTGCTAATGAAAATTTGTACACCTGTACGCACACATTAATGTTGTCTGTACTGTTAATATGCATATGTGATTGTGGTAGGAAGTGGCGAAATTTGAGGAAAAATCCAATTAATCTCCGTGCTGTTGCATGGCAACATGATAATGCACGCTGTCATGTTTCACGTGAGACCAGTTCATTTTTCAAAAGTCGAGGAATTGTTATTTTCCACATAATTGACACATCTTAGAATCGTTTCTTTCTCGAAAACAGATAAGTTATTTGAAAGCAGATTGTAGAACTTAAAAGTAAGTACTACTAGAATTTATTTTATTTTATTTTCAAATACATAAACGCGGCTGAACTATTATGTATCCCTTTTTATGTTAATATCGAAACATGTCAACATCCCAATTTTGCATGTAAATAACCCCTACCATTCTTTTTAAATAACCTCAAAACTCAATAAATTACAAGACAGACACCCAAAAAACACTTTCGCCGCCGCCCTTGAGGCTTGCATTCTCAAATATCCGAGGACTTAGAACCAACATCAACGACGTAGAAACCTTTCTCCTTACAAACTCCCCGGATATCCTAGCTCTTAGTGAAACTAACCTCCAATCCTCAATCTCTTCTCACCACTTTGACATGACTGACTACCTCCCACTCTACCGTAAAGACTCTGACAAACACATGCACGGGCTAGGAGTTTATGTTCGGAACACCCTCCCCCTGACTAGAGAACATAGGTTAGAATCAGATGACTACGACTACATGTGCTTTAGATTGACTTTAACCCACAACGTTAGTTACTTATATTTCCTATACCGCTCCCCGTCGACCCAGGACTGTACTCTGCTAAACTCTGTCTCTGAAAGCATAGATAGAGCACTCTTAATTGACTCGAATGCCCAGATACATGTATTTGGGGATTTTAATGCCCACCACTACGACTGGTTGGGATTCTCCAGCCTTACTGACGCAGCCGGAAACTCTACGTATAATTTCTCCTTAGCTCACTCCCTCTCTCAGACTGTTGATTTTTTTACCCGCATCCCCGATCGAGTGGACCAACAAGCCTCACTTCTAGACCTCTTCTTGACCTCAATACCCGAGGCTTGTGTGACGAAAGCTCATAGCCCACTCGGGAATGCTGATCACATTGTGCTAATGATACATATCACGCTAAAAAGTCGTCCAAAAGCTGATGAACCGTTGCTCAAAACAACAAGATACTACGAGCAAGCTGATTTTGAGTCAATCAGAGATCACATCAGTGACGCCACGTGGATGGAAACCTTCTCACTCCCTGCCAACCAGTGTGCAAACGAATTAACTGAATGGGTCAAAGCAGGCATTGAAGCCTATGTCCCCATGCGAACATTCTTTAGCAAGCCCCACTCTCCTCAATGGTTTACTTCGGAATGTGCAGCTGCCATTTCTGAGAGGCAACAAGCATTCCGTAAATTCGGCCGCCATAAGTCAACTACTAATAGGCATAAATTTATAGAGTCAAGAAATAATTGCAAGGCCGTGATAGGCGAAGCGAAGAGAAGGTATAATGAGTTAACAAAAAAACGCATCCAGTCACAGAAACTAGGTACTCGCGATTTCTGGAAAATCTACAATAGTGTAGTGAATAATGGTCAATCTACGGTTCCCCCACTTTCAAACCACAATGATGTCGTTTGCATGGCCACTGATAAGGCTGAACTACTTGCACAGCGTTTCGCTTCTAACTCTAATTTAGACTCAGGTAACCACCCTCTCCCTGAATTACCTTTGCGGACCGAAGCCTCACTTGATAACCTGGTCATCATCCCGTCCCAGGTCAGAGACATCATAAAAAACCTTGACACCTCTAAAGCTTGTGGGCCTGATCTTATACCTGTAATAGTAAAAAAGAAATGCTCTGCTGAACTGGCCCCTGTCCTCTCCAAACTCTACAATAAATGCCTAGCCGAATCTTGCTTCCCCGATAGCTGGAAAATTGCCTCTGTGGTACCAGTCTACAAGAGTTCTGGGAATAGAACCGACCCTCAGTACTACCGCCCAATCAGTCTACTGCCGATCTTTGCTAAAATCTTTGAATCCTTAATCAATCTAGCGATAGTACGGCACTTAGTTAACGCTAAACTTCTATCTGACCGCCAGTATGGATTTAGACAAGCACGATCTACTGCAGACATCCTAACATTCATCTCTGAACGCATGTATCATACACTCGACAAGGCAGGTGAAGCTAGGGCAGTAGCGCTTGATATATCCAAGGCCTTTGACAAGGTATGGCAAAAAGGGCTTCTGAAAATACGCTCATACGGTATTACCGGGCAACTACTTAATATAATTAGATCCTTCCTAGACAAAAGAAAAATCCAGGTTGTCTTCGATGGCCGTTCATCTAAGCTACATGACATAAATGCTGGTGTGCCCCAGGGATCTATTCTTGGACCTTTGTTGTTCCTGATCTATATAAACGATCTCCCTGATGACATAGTGTCTGAGATTGGTTTATTTGCTGACGACACCACGCTTTACTCTCGCCATGTTGGCAAAACAGACGCGATCATATCTGAGGCAATGGCTGAATCTTTAGAAAATGACCTCCAGGCTGTAGTGGATTGGAGCCATAAATGGTTGGTAACTTTTAATGCCGCAAAGGCTAAGCTCCTTTCCTTCAACAACTACAAAAAGCCTCTCCGACCACCGATTGTCATGGCAAATAACACCCTACCTGAGAGTTCATCATTCAAACTCCTTGGCCTAACCTTCACAGGTAACATGAATTGGAACACATACATTGAAGAAATCACCAAGGCTGCCGCAAAGAAGGTTGGCTCCCTCTACCGTGCTAGTGGACTCCTTACACCTGACATTATCCTGTATCTCTACAAAGCCACCATTCGCCCATGCATGGAGTATTGTTGCCACATCTGGGCTGGTGCATTATCTACTAGTCTCTCCCTCCTTGACAAAGTCCCAAAAAGAGCCGTCAACCTAATAGGTCCTCACTGTCAGCTAAGCTCCAGCCCCTGTCCCATCGCCGCAATGTAGCATCCTTATGTTTGTTTTACAAATACTTCAATGGATTATGCTCCGATGAGTTGGCTACTCTGGTGCCCCCTCGACGTAAATTCACTAGACTAACTCAACATTCTACTAAATCTCATTCATTCACTGTGGAGGTCCCCAGATGCCGGAGAGCCTTCTACTCAAATAGCTTCTTTTGTCATGCTGCTGGACTCTGGAACTCCCTCCCTGCCCCCTGTTTCCCCGACAGTACTCACATGCAGAAATTTAAAACTAATGTAAACATACATCTCGCTGCTCAGATCCCAATTTAAGCTGAACCACCAATCCTTCTCTCCTTTTTATTTTTCTCAGTAGCCCCTTACGTTTACAGTGGCGGCCTGCCTTGTTTGGGGTGAATCATGTTAAAAATTTTTTTTATTAAAGACCCCCTCGCTGATTGGCTGTTGCCATGTCCCTTAAGGGCCTCACGGATTGGCTGTCAGGCATTGCAACCTTTTTTTCCTTAGGTGCCACGTGAGCCAGCATTTAAAAACCCTTGCACACGACATCTCGGCCTCTTTTTCTACGACCCCGCTCAAGGCAGCAATACATCGGCTGGTCTTCCTTGTGACGACAGCCCAAGACGGCAGTCACAGAGAATGACCTCCCACCTCTATGCACCTTTTTTTCCACGACGCCCCTCAAGGCAGCAATACATCGGCTGGTCTACTTTGTGACAACAACCCAAGACGGCAGTCACAGAGAATGACCCCCGCGTTACCAGAACTCTATACAGATAAGTTCACGCGAACCATGTTTTCGCAAACCCTCTCTCAAATTCACCAATGCCAAACTGAACTTTTTAAAGCTGTAAATATTCTATGATTCCATCTTTCTCTTTCTTACTAAAATGCTATGAAATTACATTCTGGTGTTTTGTGTTCCTTCTCTCAGACTTTCGTCCTATATCTCTCTTTTGATGATTTATCTGCATATTGTTACCCCATTCTCACGTGGGAGAATTGAACTTTATTTTCAGGATTATTTTAATCTTAACATTTTGCAAAAACGTGAAGGATATATGGGTGATTAGTTTGCAGAAGGGAACGAAAAAAAACCCGTATGTTCTTTAAGAAAAAAAAATCTCTTCTACAGAAAAATCTAACATACGTCCTTTTTTAAAGATAAGAGAGAAAGATATCTCCTTGAAAACAAAAAAAGAACGGGTGATTTCGTCAAAAGAAGCATCATTGACTTTCGCTTTACATTCGAATACAAGGTAAATCCTTCCAAAAATTGGAAAAAAGAAGAAGAAAATTAAGTCTCGGCGTTTATTTTTCTAAAATAATAATATAAGAAAAAATACGTTTGGGAACGTTTTTGAAAAAAGAAGCATTACGCTTGAAAAGTACTTTACTCCGAATTGGAGAATTTCAAATAAATTGAAACACGTGGATTATAAGAAATTATTCCGAGAACCATGTGGATTTAAAAAATGAAAATGAAGCAAGCTATAGTGAGGCTTCTGTTTTTTTACCTTTTCACTAGAAAGGAAAATTGAATACAAACTTTCTGTCCTCAGTCAGGAGGAAAAATACTAAACTGCAACAATTAAACATTTGACCAACTTGTGTTGCTCGTTTATTTTTACGGAGCGGATATCACGCACATGGGAAACCATCCCTGTGCCTAACATTGTCCTCGTGGGGAGGCAAATAAATAAGGACTTGAGCATTCAAAAAAATTTTTTTTATATTTCCTGGCCTACTGACCAATTAAAAAAACACTTCAACCAAAAAGCGAAAGGCGTCAGTAGTCTACTGGTTTCTAGAGATTATTTAAAGAGAAAAATAAACTTTGATTTGAATGAACTGGAAGGCTTGGAAAACCTAACGGAGCTTCGCTTCCACAGAGATGAGAAAAATATTGGGACAAATCTAGCAGAAATCGCTACAATAAATCAAAAGGTCTACGTAACGTGTCATAAGGCAGACTTAAACCTTGAAACAAGCGGCTTTTTGGACGATGAAATCCAAGAGCGGAGTTTTTACAACGAAGTTAACAATCAGCTGGACAACATGAGTATATTACTATCTCCATCGAATACTGCAGTTTCTGAGGAAGCCGTTTGATTGCCAAACAAAAACAACCACACGTTCGCATCAGTCCCCCGGCTAACTTGTGCCAAATTCAGCGGTAACAAACCGGACAAATTTGAATTTAAAGATTTCCTATCACAGTTCTATAACTGCGTTAACTCTGTCTGCTCAGAAAAAGCAAAGTTGTCTTTGTTGAAGAGCTACCTAACTGGATATACTGGTCAGCTAATTTCCCACCTTACGTTGGAAGATAGTAACTATGAAGTTGCGATAGGACTTCTGACTGATGAATTTCTATATGTACTATAGATTGTTCATGAAATCTTCAAACAATTACTGGACGCATATCCCAGGTATGACCCAAACTTCACAAATGTGAAGCGTTTTTGGTCCGAAATGAGGGCTGAATTGTCGGAACTCAGATCATCATACAGTTTGGATTTTTTCGAGGAAAATATTCCGGGTTTCAAGCTGGTGAGTCATATCATTTTTTCGAAATTGCCGGGTATTCTTCAGAGGGAGTTGGTCCACAAAGTAAGCACTAATTCCCTATGAGGGATATTTACGACAACAATAATGAAGCCATTAAAATATTGGTAAAGACTGGCATGAAAAGCACTTACAGTCATTACAATTCGGACAGGGATGGTACTAAGCCACGTTACTGGGATGAAAAAAAGGATTCATACAAGGAGGAAAAATACTACTGCGTTGGAAAACTTTGCAACAACGTCAGATAGAATCCAAACATACTGTAAGCTCTGTTCAACAGAGGGGCACTCCATGAGTCGTTGCAAGGAGTATCCTGATGTCCAATCAAGAAAACACAGATGCAAGGAGCTAAACCTTTGTCTCACGTGTACTGGCTCCGGTCATAAAAGTAAGGATTGCCCGGGAAAACGAAACAAACTACCCTTTAAATGTATGCAGTGTGATTCTAGAGGACATCTTTGTGAATAGGCAGGGAAAAGAGAAAAGCCACCAGCAACCACAAATGTATGTGCCAGCAGTCTCATCCCTTAACCAACCTTTTATATTGCCCATAATTTCCATTGCAGTGTCCAGGGGGAAACGAAAACAAACATTTAACTGTTTGTTTGATACCGGTAGCCAGAGGTACTACTCTTTGAAACAAATAGTCAAAAAATTAAAATGCTCGCGAGAATCATTGGAAGCATCAATTTAACGTTAATTCTCGTATATTACAAGCTTCTCCGAGGCTTTATTTATCTAACTGTAGCGATTAGCAACATTTATCCTGTTGTTTAGCCATCCTTAAGACAAACTGAGTTAGGACTAAAATTCCCGCCAATATAGCAAGGTAACTAAATGGTTAACTACACGTACTGAGAACCTGAGTGTGCCGGGTTCGAATCCAGTTGGTTTCACAGAAACACTTTCATCAAAACACACCTGACCTTGTGTCTAACCTCCTGGAAAAGAGGTAAATAAAATACTCATGCCTCGAAACGATAGAAGTAACAATGACCTTTCGCCTTTTGACAAAAAATACTTAAACACAATTTGCAAAGACCAACAAAATAAAACACAATAATAATAGAAATCTAAAAATTAAAATACTTAAATAATAAAAAATAAACGTAAAACAAAAAGGTAAAAAAAACCCTAAACAGTAATCACATGCAAAAACATTTCCGTAATGTTCCCTTCAGAGACCAATAATAATAGGAAATCAATTCGAGACAATAATACAAAACACTTTTTTAGTTAATCTCACGCGAAATCTATTTTCTATGAAATTGATTAGTGGACAGATTTTCTCATGTGTTTTGGTTCTCAGTTTTCTAGGTGTATTCATTTTCTAGTAGGTATCATCAAAAACACGCACCTGTTCTAATTCAGTCTAATAAGGTGAAAAATGTAATTTTTTCAAAATTCACCAAAAATAAACCAAGTATTTTATTTCGATAATCTTTTAAAAGATAATCCTTTTTTAAAACTAGTTAGTTTAATTAGAAATATTAAAGGCAATCGTTTTTGTGATGGGTAGGTTATTTGATTTGGGGCAAAGAATATTTGATTCAGAAGAAGAATATTCAGAAGAATATTTGATTCAAAAGAATATTTGATTCAAAAGAAGAAGAACAACAATATTGTGGTGGGTAGGTTTTTTTACCATCCTAAATAATTTATGCTTTCAAAAAATCAAAGTGCTTGGTACATGTTTCAATTAATTATTTTTAAACGTGTTATATCGTACTAATAACAATAAATAAGAACACAAGACAGGAATAGAAAGAATCAGAAATGTATTAAGAATACTTAATTACATACAATAAGTCAGTCGCAAATACAGGCTCTAGGCATACATACTATAAGCAGTGCACTAAGCGGTTCCTCTTTCGCTAGGAAAAGGTGTCAACTTTATAGTGACCTGACAAATCCACTTCTCACTATGAGTGCACCAAAGTAGTCTTGATATTTTTTAGATCTGGAAGATTTGGATCAATCTGAAAAATATACTTAATCAAATTGAGTTTCTCGTAGGTTGTGGCACCTAAAACTGGTTGTGAAATGGTATCAGTTACGATTATTGATGTAGTGACTCATTTGTACTTCATGGAGACTGTGCATTTACCCTGAACAGAAATGTGTGTGCCATTGTATGGAGTGAGGCTAATAGAGGTTGGACTGAGGTTTGGTCACTGATAGAGTCTGTTGTATGTTGTTTTGGGCAGTACATCGATTTCGGCCCTAGTATCAAGTTTGAAATTAATGCTGTTGCCGTTGACGTCCATGAATTGGCTTTTCCGTCATGGTTGTGTGTTGATGGAAAGTGCAATTGCTGCTTAGTTGCAAGATGATTGTACCTCGTGCTCAGAGTCGTTAATGGTAATCATGCATAGGAAGATGTCAGATTAATCCGAGTCTGAAGAGTATGCTTCTAGTCAGCAGACTGTCATTCGGGCATAGAAGCAGCTGGAAAAATGTACTTTGCGATTGCAGTTTATGCATCGCTTGTCATATGCACATCATGCGGGTGTGAACGAGCGCATAATTTGCAGGAATTGATCTGTCATTGCATGTCATATGCTGGATCCCATTTGGGTCAGGGGAAATTTCTCTCCTTTTGCATGTGTGTGTGATAGCTCCCACGTTTGCATCAAGTCCTTCTGTACTTACTAGTTACTTGGTCTGGGTTCACCTTTCTTTTGATGCTTGACCAGCCCGGATTGCTTGGACCAGCATAATATAAGGCTCTCTCAACAGGAATTCCCTGAGACATAGATGGTTTGTCCCAATAATGAGAACGTCTTTTATTAAGAGTCCATCAGCCCCCCCTCCTAATTCAGTTTGCGGAACGTTGACAAAGTACTTTTGGTCATTCACTTCACTTGGTAGGAAATTTGTGTCTTAGGATCAACAATAGTGCAGTTCAAAGGAAGACATATGTTGCTTGAAAAAATGGTGGTATTTGTCCATGTCGTTTTAATAGAAAGTGTTTAACAGAATCATGTAACAGACAAGAAAAATTTATGTTGGAGACAAATTTGTATAGTCAAACAGCATAATAAATTATTTTCTTTTGTTAACACGTCTCTTTCAATCTCTCTCACATTTCTTGATCTGTCATACTAAGTACTCACTATTTCCGTTCATACTCAATATTTATCTACATACAATATGTCAGAATACAAAAAGAATCCATCCTACAAAAACGAAAATTCAAAATTGATACTGGAGCAGATGTGACCGTACTGCCATTCAGAGAAAATAAAAATATTCACAAAACAACAACTGTAAAAATCCACAACTCGATTATAAGCTTACAATAACACAGCTAAAAACGTGTGAGGAAAATGCACAGCAGTTATTAAATACAAAAAAGTATGAAAACAAATAAAATTAATTGTAGCAAAAACAGTTACACGCAGTTAGAGATGCAAAAACAGCTCAAGATCTGAACCTAATTCAGAGAATTTTAAAAATAAATTTGTAGAACGAAACGACATAACAAAAAAATATTTCAGAGAAATCGGCATTTTGCCAATAACACATCATATCACAGTGGATCCCTAGATAACTCCTGTAATCCATCCACCAAGATCGGTTCCTTTTTCTATAAAAGAAAAACTAAAAACAATTAATACACATGACAGAATATGGAATCATAAAACCTGTTAGTGAACCTACAGACTGTGAAAATTCCCTAGTCATCGTTGAAAAAGCCGACGGAAAACTCGGCAGTTACTTTGTGTTTGTTAGCTGTGTTTTGCACATTTTTCTAACAGCGTACATATTCTCTGCAATTTTCTTCTCTTTTTTGTTTAATTTTACTTCAGTAGAAGTTCTCAGTAATCTAGGTGCTTTTTCCTGGGGCAGACGATTAATATCTATGAGATACATCGATATTCGAATATTCTATTAAAGTTTCCCTCTATCTATTCAATGATTTAGTAAATAAGTTAAGCACATTAATTGTCCTCTCTCAATTTACCAGTTAACTATGTTATAGTATATGTTTTTTTGGGTTTCTCGGTCTAACTGGATTCCAGGACAATAATTAATATAGTCTGGTGGAGTATTCAGCTAAGTACTGTTACTGGAGGTAACATCACTAGGAGAAGGTGCAATATTCCTTGCATGGGACAGTGTATAGTCGTGCTGAGATGATCTTATTTGTTGTAAATACCAAGTTATTCTGAATATTTCGTCAGCGTTTTCTTGTACAGTGAAGCATGCTGTCAGATGGTCCTGAAAAACCCTTTTAGAGAGAGACCTAAATAATTTGCAGATGATGTCTAGTAGGGAGTTCAAACCCCTGTTTTTATCTAAATAAAAGGACCACATACAAAACAAGAATATAGTATTTAACCTGTATGTGTTCGCATGTGTCGCAACATAACCTGTTTCCTTGAAAACGAAGAGCTGCATACTTCACAAGAATATGGTTTCTCTCCAGTATGTGCTCGCATATGTTCCAGCATACTAAATTTTACTGAAAAAGAAGAGCTGCATATTTTACACGAATATGGTTTCTCTCCAGTATGTGTTCGCATATGTTTCGACATACTGCATTTTCTTGAAAAAGAAGAGCTGCATATTTCACAAGAATATGGTTTTTCTCCAGTATGTGTTCGCATATGTTTCAACATATCGGATTTTCTTGAAATAGAAAAACCGCATATCTCACAAGAATATGGTTTTTCTCCAGTATGTATTTGCATATGGGTCAACATAGATGATTTTTGTGTGAAAGAAAAGCTGCATATTTCACAAGAATATGGTTTCTCTCTCGTATGTGTTTGCATATGTCGCAGCATGCTAGAATTGAATGAAAAAGAAGAACTGCATATTCCACAAGAATATGGTTTCTCTCTAGTATGTGTTCGCATATGGCTGAGAAGATTGTTTTTTCTTGAAAAAGAACAGCCGCATATTTTACAAGAATATGGTTTCTTTCCAGTATGTGTTGACATATGTTGAAGAAGACTGTGTTTCGTTGAAAAAGAAATGCCACATATTTGACAAGAATATGGTTTCTCTCCAGTATGTGTTCGTACATGCTGCAGCATATTACATTTAATTGAAAAAGAAGAGCCGCATATTTCACAAGAATATGGTTTCTCACCAGTATGTGTTCGCATATGAATTACCATACTAGATTTAAATGTAAAAGTTAAGCCACATACTTCACACGAATATGGCTTCTCTCTAGTATAAGATTTAAATTTCATTTTTGAAGTAAACATATTTGAGATTTTTTACTAAAATTTGTTTCTCTGTATTTCTTCTATATTGCGCTTTTATGCTAGAAAGAAATTTAAAAACATTAATATATATTTTTTATTGTTTGTGACTTTAAAATTAAGGAATAATGCTTCACTATGACAATGGTTGAATGGCTTTGCATATCTTATATTTTTTCTTATATTTTACCTATAATTAATAATATAATGATGTGACAATTGTGCACAACTCCTTTACAAAAACGTGGATTTTACCAGTGAGTATCATGCTCATCTACCGCATTGACAGCTACTATATATATATATATATATAAGCAAGCAAAAGATTGTATTTTATCTTACGAAAACCTTTTAACCTGTGCACAACTCTTTTACAAAAACGTGGATTTTACCAGTAATTGTCATGCTCATCTACCGCATTGACAGCTATCATATAATATATATATATATATATATATATATATATATATAAGCAAGCAAAACATTTTGAAAATCCGACACTCTTTACTGCAATTATTTTACGAGTTCGTTTTGCTTGATAGTAGACACACCAACATTAGATCTGTCCTCTTTTTTATGAAGTCGTTTCGCTAAAAGTAGACACACCAACATTAGTATGTCAATATTAGATCTGTCCTCCTTGAGATCATCAGAAAGTACAAAAAAGTTCTTAGTTTTTAAACATTATACATCATAGTGTTACATGCGAGATAAAAGTAAAAAAACATTGTGTACACACATTTGCCTTTCAGCATTGCTACATCATGTGTGGCATTTGGCCATCTTTTTTATGAAGTCGTTTCGCTATGAGAGAAAGATTCATAGTTAAAAATGATATTCATCTCCTTTTAGTGTTTTACCTTCAGGCAATTTACATCAAGTAATTTAAAAATATTTTTTCTTAAGACATTTCCATACTTCAAGTCATCAAATTAATGAAGATCCCTTCAAATCCAACTGTGCATTTGTTATTTGTTTTGATTGCTGGAGTTTCTGCAAAAAATAAACAGATAAGGATATATTTTTTTAAAATATAATTTTTATACATGTTATGTGAAAAATAATTATTTTCACAGGGTCCATCAAACGCAGACAGTTATTTTTTAAATGGTAGAGTAAAAATATGTTTCAGCTTTGTAGTCCAAGAGACAAAATTGAAGTGATTCTGGAAAATCACATTAAAATGTCCCCAAATTCGTAATACATGAATTTCAAAATATGAAAAGATCCGTTGCTATATTGATCCATTCATAAAATAAATAAATATTTTCAAATAGTATTGAAGGAACAATTCAAGAATCCTGTGTTAATGAAATCCAAACTGTAATAAAATGTTTTATAGTGTACATACTTTTCATAGTTTACAAAAGAAATACAAACATTCTTTCAGGTAATATTAAAATACATAAATACTTTATTGATAATAGCATTTGTACTAAGCACATTTTGTTAGCAACACAGTTTGACTAATGTTTTGTAACGTGTGTACTAAATCAGCCAAATCTTTGCTATCGCTATTTGTTTTATTATTTTAACTAATGAGCTGGATGACATCACAATCTAATAATTGCTGGAGCAATGGAAAAACATCAGAGGATGAAAAATGTGAGCCAGAAATAGGTTTAGCTTTGACTGTGAACGCCAAAAATACACTTAAGAATACTTCTAGAGATAGTCCAAATGAGCTTGTATTTGGGTCAAATATTAAACCTCCTCAGTTTTGAATAATCGGTTACCTGCATTGGGAGCTAGAACAATCAGTGATATGGTTAGAATAAATTTAAATGCCGTACATGCAGCAAGGAAAAGCTACATAAAAGCCGAATCTAGCGAAAGAATTCAGAGAGCATTGATATACCATATAAGTAGGGGTGGGACGTAATGGGTGAAAATTTCAGATTCATGTGAGTATTTTTTGTGTTTATTTATAGATAAATAACACTAAACAATAAAACATTTTGAAAATTTTGCAAAATTAAGAAGGTGCAAGCCAAAAATAGCTGTTCGGGCTCCACGTGACTCAAAATCCATCGTTTTTCGGTGAAAAAATGGTTTCATCCGATATCCTAAAACATCCTCAAAAGCTATGAATGGATATAGATGGTTAAATCTGATATATTACTTCAACTTACAACCATTTTCAGGCTGTAAAAGGGTTTTCATGAATGTAAAATAGCCAAAAACTAGTGAAAAATAGCCCAAATTAGCCAAAATCCTCCGTTAAGCAACCTAATTTGTTCCCAAGCCTCTGCAATGGTTATGAATGGGTGTAGATAGTTGACACCATTGTAGTGTCGAAACCATTGCATTGTATTATATTCAAGCAGTTTAATAACAATTATTTTCTTTTGTTTTCAGTTCAGTTCAGTTTAGAAGATAGGATGAGTGGAACAAAGTACCAGTACGATGATTGGGATTTCACTTTGCTTGAAAACCTCCCAACTGTACATGAGTGCGTTTTGGCCATAGTTAATCATGCTCCAACTTATGGATCTACAAAACAGAAAGAGCATCTCCATCAATTTTCTCTGTGTCTGCTGGCTCACTGGCAAAGAGCATTTGGAAAAGACATTAAACTAACAACAATAAAAGGAGTGAAAGATAAACTTGATCGATACTTGAGAGAGTACAATAGCAAAGTTCAGAAGGGCCATGGATCGAAGAGGTCAAACTTGATTCAATGGAAAACAAAAAATCACATTCTTTTCAATATTCTGGGAAAGGGTGTTGACGTGGAGACGTTTGATGCAAATGAGAAACAGTTTTTCTTTGATCAAGTGGCACTCAACCGTAAGGTCATAATTGACAACATGCATATCGATGAAGAACATGAATCAATGGTTGTTGAGATGGGGGAAAGGGAGGAGAAAGAGATGGCTATTTCAGTTACAGAGGAAGAAGAAAGGGTTACAATAATGAACAGTACTCTCGACGATAGTGATACTAATATCAATTTTGCTGTGCAGCGGTCAGGGAGGGTACGTACCACAGTCAGCTGTAATGAAGTTGGAGTTCAGACAGATATGACTTTCAATCTCCGTGAAGGAAGCAAAACATTTACTGACTCCAGCAAGATTGCACTGGCTGCTTCCTCATCAGCCGCAAACATTTCTCCAGAAGCAGCACGGATGGCGTATAAGGTTGCGACTGAGAAACATCTGGGGTTGAACTACGCTCTGAAAGCTGATGTTGAAAAAGATGAAGTTTAACCGCCGAAGAATAAACGACCTCACACCGAGGAAGAATATATACAATATAAGTATGTTCTCCCATCAGCAAAGATGATTCGGAAGATGAAGCACTTGATGGCAATCCAAGAAGAAAGGAATGCTGATTTAGCACTTCTTTATACTACTCCATCTGATGTGATAACCTTCCACTATGACACCAAAACCCGCAAAAGACTAAATGGTGATTGGTCATCATTGGTGATTCAAACTTCCAGTGGAAGAAATTTCGTCTGCGTTCACTAAACATGGCAGATGAAGATCGAAGGAACATTGTAAATCTTTTTTTGGCACCACTTAATCGTTTGTCTCTGACAGTAGAGTGCGATAAAGCTTTGATTTGGGAAAAACTGACAGCTGTCATGACAGACTCCGTTCAGAAGAATCTCCAAATTGAACAGCTGATCGCTGTGTCTCTCTCTTCCAATCATGTACCTCTACATCTCCTATGTGTGTCCCACACATGTGAAACTTTTGATGTTGGAAATTTTGGCTATTTTTCACTAGTGTTTGGCTATTCTACATTCATGAAAACCCTTTTACAGCTTGAAAATGGTCCTAAATTACAGTACTATATCAGATTTAACCATCTATATCCATTCATAGCTTTTGAGAATGTTTTAGGACAGGCAATGTCGCATGAAACCACTTTTCCACCGAAACATGATGGATTTTGAGTCCCGTGGAGCCCTAACGGCTATTTTTGGCCTGCACCTTCTGAATTTTGCAAAATTTTCAAAATGTTTGATTGTTTAGTGTTATTTATTTATAAATGAACACAAAAAATACTACTCGCATGAATCTGAAATTTTCACCCATTACGTCCCACCCCTAATGTAAGGACTTATGCAGATGAAGGATTTGTGACAGGTGACCGTGTCTACTATAAAAGACAAAACTACAAAGAATGGTATGTTTCAACTAAACTAAAGTGTTCAGAAAAAAAATGGTCAATGTGTATTGATATGACATGTAAGCACATTTTTTCAGGATGCATCAATGTCACTTGATGAAGGTTAACACGGAATAACGAAGCCTAAAGAATGAAGAAAATACAACTTCTTCAAATAAAATGAATGAAGGTTTGGAGGACCAATATGAAGGGGAAACTAATAACAATTCTTATAGCAATAGAAAGGAAGTGAAATATCACAGTATAAAACTAAGTAAGAAAAGAAGTTGTAGAATATAAATTTAAAGGGAGTGATGAGTGGTAAAAGGAAAATAGTTATAAGCACACAATCAAAGTCAATGGGAAAATATAGCAATTGGCGAAATATAAAACCAAAAGAATTCAAAATCCTTTGTGTCTGTTGGGATTATGTTGTTCAATGGAGAGAACTTCCTCAAGTAACAGAAGGAGTAAGTCATCAGGAACATGCAGTTTTGCTTCTGAACAAGAACAAAGAAAAAATGTGATTGATGCGAAGAAAAGACAATTGGAAAATATGAAAGTTCATGAAGTATACGAATGTGTGTCTGACATGGGACAAAAATGTATATCAATAAGATGGGTGTTGATAGAAAAATTTGTGAATTACAAAAAGACGGTAAAAGCTATCTTGTTTATAATAGAAACATTTTTGAAGGACAAAAAGACGATAGAAGCTATCTTGTTGCACGTGGTTATGAAGAAGATTCCAATAACTTAAAAACATATAACCCTACGTACAGCTGTGAGGCTATGCATCTCGTATTGTTTACGGCTTCAGTGATGATGTAGCAGGTAGAGACTCTTTATTCAACCTCAGCATTTCTGCAAGGTAATATTCTGGAGAAAGAGGTATTTCTTCGACCATCATATGACGTGTGTCCAGAATCACAGATGTGGAAGCTAAAAAGATGCATTTATTGTTTAAATTAAGCACATCGTTCATGGTACAAACGAGTTCCTCATGAGTTAACTTGCTTGAAAGGAATGGTCAGTGCACACGACAATGCAGTTTCTTTGGCATGCTGCTATTGGTGACTTCATAGGCATTCTGCCAATACACGTGGATGATTTTATATTTTGTAGAAATGTTCTATTTCAGAAAAAGTGATCAGAAAATTTAAAAGGATATTTAAAATTTGAAAGCATGACTTCACAAGAGGACACCAGCCATGTTGTTATCTCCCATTGTATTAGAATATAAGAGTTCTGTTCCTTTGTGATAAGTTCTCAGAATGATCTCTCTTATTGTTGGTTATTGATTGGGAAAACAAAGATAGCAGTTTAGACAAATGGACGTGTGTCTATGATTGGATTTAGGTGATAAGTGAATAAATAGGGTCTGCAGGACAACTCTTGTGAGTGCCAGAGAAATGCATAGCCGACAGGTTTGATGTTGGTGACATTCATCACCATGCCTACAGACACAAGCTTGAGGCCTGGGCTGCTCAAGCAGCCAGCCAACAGGTAGAGGTACATCGGTGACAGTCAAAGCCCCTTCAACCCTGTTGGTGACATGGTCGGTTGGCGCTCTATCCAGTGTGTTCTTGGCGATGCAATTCTCTACACCAACGGACAGTAGCTCAGGGCAGCAGCAGGACAAACGTTAAACAAGTCCAATGTATTTTTACATGCCTGCAATGCCTCTTGCCATTGGTACATGCACCAGGTGGCCTGCATCCAGTAAAAGGTGAAAAATAGCTGACTTAAAAGAGTGGTTCCTGTGAGTTATCTTTTTAAGTGGCCATCTGCCACTGTTCTAACATTGAAATGTGGCTCAGACGAATAGGATCACAACTTCTGGAGATTGTTGCACCAAATGCTTCGTCAGGCCCTTATTAGTCAGTCATTAAGCTGTGCATGGTCGGCAGGTCTGTGGTCAGCAATGCACTTTGTCACAGTGATGGACACAAACAGCAGGCAGATACTCCTATCACAAAATCGACAAACTGAGACGTGCTCTCATCTGCTGGTAATGCTTCTCACTACAATCGGATCTGTGACAACATATTAGCAGCACCTACAGCAGCAGCCAGCTCTGTTAGTGAAACAAAGTCAAGTTATCACCACCTGCACCAAACACCTCAAAGCACAGGTACTCACACCAGGTTGTTCAAAGCCTGTAAAACAGCGGTTTGGATGGTTCAACTTTTTTTAATGACCCATTTTCCGGCGTTGAAAGGAATGTCAGATGATTATTAGCACTAGTTCTGAGGGTTGTTACACAAAATGTGATATAAAACGTGTTCAATAGAAAACACATTTCAGTGTGTTAAAGCTGGTCCCACAGTAACATTTTACAGGAAGGTGGTCCACAGCATTCTTTGGGCACGTCATGTGGTTTACAGCAGTAGAAAGCTCAACAGCCGGGGGCTGCCAAAGCCGTTTTCGTTGTCACTCTTGCATCGATAGTTTGTGGTTGATTTACTGCAAATTTCTTCTTCCGCGTTAACACAATTGTCATTGTCATAGCATTCAGTGATGCCACCACGGTGAGCTGCACATAGAGTGACAACATGCTTTTGATCTGGTAAGATAACAATAAAACAAATCGCTGCGGAAGCAACAGAGGGATACAGGCTTCTGCTGCCGAACAAAGCCTCACAGGAAGTGTTGGGTTGCACACCGCCCGAATCAGCGCCGTCCACTAACAGCATGTGTGTTTTGCTTGTTGTCACTTGTGTCGACCGTTTTGTAAAACTATGGATGTCCTGCTTGCAGTTTTAGTGCTGCAGCCATTACTTGTCTGATTACAACGTCTGCATCTTCCAGTGCTTAGATGCTGCCACTGCCCCTTCGTCATAGTCGCTTCAATGTTTCCGATCGGCAGATTCCGCTACTGATTACTACTTCCCATACCGTTGATCCTAACGTCTGCATCACAGGTCACATCACCGTCAGGTAAAGCGCGCTTATCAGTGATCAATACTTGTGCTGATAGTCCATGCTTGAATCAGACTTGTTTGCCTAAACTCGATGTGACTGTGAAAAGAAGATTGGTCGTCGTCTGATCTGCCACATGCTAAAGTTTTCTGTCATGTGCTGAGATGCAGGTTTCCCTCCTCTACCACCGGCAAACATGCAACAGAGAATCAGTTGTTTACAACAATGTGTAGTCATACACTTGTCTCAAAACTAGGGGATAAACTGTGAATAGCTCAGGTAGCATATCAGACACGACGACCTATCAGTAAGGTTGGCAAAGAGGTCCAATAGGGATTTACGAGCATTTTAGGCTGGAAACCCTCTTACAATTCTCGCCCCACACTGTCTAGTCAAGTAAAATAACAAAGAAGGTTTCAGTGGTGGTGGTAACTATCAGCGTTGCTCTTCGGACTGTCGGCAGGTTGCTGTTGTTGTTGCTGCTTATCTGGCGATGAGTGTGAATGGGCCAAGTGACTTGACATGCGCGATCAGTTTCACGGATGGATGTTACTATTATCGTTGTGTTTTGAATCCCCATTGAAACGTAAGACGAGGAATCGTTCGTAGACGATTTAACTCCAAACTTTGGGTGTTGTCCTAAGTAGAACAGCTGTTACATTGATATCTATTAAGCCTAAGCCCTAGACCACCTTGATCCATTCTTACTAAGGAACGACTGCACCGAACGGCAAGAATGCAATCATAGCGTTTTTCTCTTCTTGGTGTTTCCTTTCATTTCTATTTTATGTCGAGAGTAAATGTCTGGCTGAAGTGAGCTTCACTCTACGTTGTTTCGACGGATTCTGTTATTTTCTCTCTTCAGAATGTGTAAGATGTTATGTTAACAAGGAAAGGTTAATAAAATAACAAACACAAAAAACTGTAAAATATTCTGTAAGAACATAGTGCTCTCTTATAGATGGAATTAGTTGAGAGAATTTTCTCAACTTTCCTTTGGTACGTGACCGAAGAACTTTATTTAAAAACAAAAGTTTTTTTCCTTTCGTTTGATTTAATTGTAAAACTATGTCATAATTAATCGTTAAGAATTCGACATACCGTTCTTCGTTAAGATTCAAAACTGATTAATGAAATCGACAATATTTTAAATTCCAATGAAAAAGTTGTTTAGCTAATTTAAATTAAACAGTTTATTTTATAGGGATCCTCTTACCATTCTCGCCCCACACTGTCTGGTCAAGTAAGATAACACAGGAGATTTTAGTGGTGGTGGTAACTATCAGTGTTGCTCTTCGAACTGTCGACAGGTTGCTGTTGTTGTTGCTGCTTATCTGGCGATGAGTGTGAACGTGCCAAGTGACTTGACATGCGCGATCGGATGGATGCTACAATTATCGTCGTGTTTTGAATCCCCTGTGAAACATGAGATGAGAGATCGCTCGTAGACCATTTAACTTCAGGCTTGGAGTGTCGTACTAAGTAGAGCAGCTGTTACACTGCCATGTATTAAGACTAAGCCCTAAACTGCCTTGGTCATCTAAAAGACAACTGCACCGAACGGCAAGAATGCAATCATAGCGTTCTTCTCTTCATGGTGTTTCCTTTCATTCCTTTTTTATGTTGAGAGTAAATGTCTGGCTGTTTCCACGGATTCTGTTATTTGCTCTCTTCAGTATGTGACGAGGACAATGTGATAGATGTTATGTTAACAAGGAAATAAACATGTGTTAGATGTTATGCTACAAGGAAATAAATAAATAAACAAACAAAAAACTGTAAAATATTCTGTAAGAACATAGTGTTCTCTTATAGATGGAATTAGTTGAGAGAATTTTCTCAACTTTCCTTTGGTACGTGACCAAAAAACTTTATTTAAAAATTAAAGTTTTTTTCTTAATTTGATTTAATTGTAAAACTATGTCATATTCAATCGTTAAGAATTCGACATACCGTTCTTCGTTAAGATTCAAAACTGATTAATGAAATCGACAATATTTTAAATTCCAATGAAAAAGTTGGTTAGCTAATTTAAATAAAAAAACTTAAATATTTTTATGTAGATGATAAAGAAGTTGTTTTGTTTTCAAAATTTTATTTTATAATAATCAATGACGTTTTTGTAAATTGAAATCGTCTTTTTTGTTAGTCAAAATGAGTTATATCCCAGATATCATCGTCATCTGGTATAAAATTGCCAAATTGAATTTATCTTTAATGAACTAAAATAAGTTTTTTACCGCCAGAAAAAAATGGTTTGAAAAAAATAATTAAATGACTAATAGAAGCAAAGAAAAAACATCAACATTAACCCCCCCCCCCAGATGTTGCGTTTTATTAAGCAGAAAAATGAAACATTTTGTTGTAAAACTGGGGGAGCATTCGCAGTTAACCAGCAACTAACTCAAGAAGAAAAATCCGATGCAGCACAAATTAAGGGAGCTCTATTTACTGCCTTTGCCGATGACAGATTTACAGCGTATGAGAAGTTCGAGGCACGTGTATTGCGTCCGGGTGAGACTGTAGATGTATATTTGGCAGATTTGCGGAAACTGTCAGTGCTATTTGGAGGAATACCAGATAATGTGTTGGTGTGTCTTTGTATAGGGGGTTCCCAACCCTGTGAAAAGGCTGTTTCGGTCTTCCTCTAGGGTGGACGATATGACTTTAGAAGAGCTGTTGGCTCGAGCTCGAGCATTGATGAAAGACAATGCTGAAGTGGGGGAACCAGTTGTGGCTGCGACACAGCCTACCCGAATCACTCAACCACCTGTGAGCATGGGGCAATCTTATTATACATGTTACAAATGCAACAACCCTAATCATTTTTCGAGAGACTGCATGCAAAAGTGGCAGACAACCCGTCAACGATGTTATCGGTGCAACAAGACTGGTCATCTGGTAAGAGATTTCCGGGAAACGAAGTTGGAGACAAGACATCAGCGCCAGTCTTTCCTCCAGTCAGAATGTGAACTCGGCGCTATCTGTCATTACCATCTATGTTGATGATGCACCATGCTTGGCTCTCCTTGACACTGGATGCTCACGTTCTATCTTGAGTGCAAAGCTATGTCGGTCTTGATCAAAGCAGAAGATAATGGTAACTACATTAACCGGCACTATGCAGGCCTGCTGCGGAAATGGAACTATTAAGATTCATACAGACTCTGGTAATGTTGCCACAATCTTGATTTCGATATATTACTTGGTATGTACGCCATTAAGGCACTCCGCGGCATTCACATCACACAATCTGGAAGTGTGGAGTTTGGGGAGGCACAACCCATCTGCACAGCACTTTGTATTAACGAAGCTGATTTTGTTGCCAAATTTGACGAACGGAAGAAAGTGTGGGTTTCAAGGACTAATACCACTGATGGCTGTACTACAGGCCAATAAAAATGAGGGGCGTCCTGTGATGGACTATCGTGAATTAAACACCTATGTTAATGCATTCACTGGTAATGCAGATGCGAGAATGGAGACAGCAAGGAACGAATGTATCCATTCTGGACCTCAGGAAGGCATACCTACAGATCCATGTTGAGAGATCTCTCTGGCCGTACCAAACAGTCATATTTAAAGGACAAAGATATTGTCTAACAAGGTTAGGATTTGGCTTAAATGTGGCACCTCTTATAATGTGGGCTGTGCTTTAGGCTGTGTTAGCCAAGGATGAGAAGATAAGGAGAGCAACGTCGGCGTATATTGATGGAATATATATTAATGAGGATGTGGCGTCGGCAGAATCCGTAAGGAAGCATCTGGACCTGTACGGACTTACTAGTAAGGACCCAGAAAAACTGAAAAATGGTGCACGAGTGCTGGAATTAGAAACTTGGGAAGAGCAGGCCAACTGTGATGGCGGCGAAGAACCAGTACTGTAGATGCGCCGAGAACTATGACATGAAGATGTATCTTCTCCATGTGTGGCAAACTGGTGGGGCACTTTCCAGTGTGTGGATGGCTTCAAGTGGCAACAGGCTGTATTAAACGTTATGCTACAACTGTTACACAGAATTGGGTGACAAGGTTAGCGATACTCCACTGGAGTGTATGATAGCAGATACACTTGCCCATGTATGGCAATCAGATCTCATCTGAAGAAATTGGTGCGTGGTTACACAGGAACTGAATGTGTGGGTGGACACAAGCCTGCTTGCTGTGGGAGTAGCTCTTGATGCCATCATCGAGGATGCAAGCTGGTTGCGACCAACAAGGGATACCCAACATATAAACGTGGCAGAGCTGGATGCCGTGCTAAAAGGACTAAACCTTGCACTCAAATGGAATACCAATGTGTTACAAAAAAAAACAGACTGTGTGTGTACCACTGGGTGACCAATGTGCTCACGGGAAAGTCTCGATTGAGCACCAAGGCTGCAAGTGAGATGCTCATAAGGCGGAGACTGGGCACGATAATCTCACTTGTGAAAAACTATGACATTTCATTTGATATAGCACTAATATGATCTGGCCAGAACCGAGCAGACTCCCTGACGAGAGTTCCACAGCGGTGGCTCAATGATGTAAAGAGAGAGATTGAACTAACACAGCCAGTGTGTGCATTTGCCACAGGAAACCTGAACCCAACACAGCTGAACGAAATTCATTGACATAGTGGACATCCTGGAATCAGGCGAACATTATATTTTGTGCGTAGAATCGACCCGTCTGTGTCTAAAGTGGCAGTAAAGGCAGTTATTCGGAATTGTGAGGAATGCCAGACAATAGACCCAGCTCCAGTACAATGGAAAAAGGGAGGACTCGGTGTGCAGGACGTATGGAACCGGCTAGGCATGGACATCACACACTACAATGGTTGCCATTTTTGACACTGATCGATTGTAGACCCACACGCTTTTCAATCTGGCGGCCACTACAACGGCAAGACACTGCACATGTGATCCAGCAATTAGAATCAGTGTTTCTTGAACGTGGACCCCCAGCCGAGATTCTGGCTGATAATGACACTGCCTTCTGCAGTCAACAGTTCAGGCAGTTTATGAACGAGTGGGATGTAACCTTCCGGCCACGCTGTGCACACCGGCCATCAGGAAATGGTATTATAGAAAAGTGTCATAGGACAGTGAAGAGGATTGCTGCACGAAAGAGCTGTCCTGTTACGGAGGCTGTGTATTGGCACAATGTTACCCCCAAGGATGTTGTGTCCGCCTCATCAACACCTGCCAATTTGTTGTACTCATACCAGATCAGATTGAAAGGGGTCAATGTTGTGCAGAGAGTACTGAATGGAGAGAACCAGATTCCGATACAAGTGAGGGAGAGGACAGACGTTCCTTGGTTGAGCTGCCTTATTCCATTGCCAATTCAGGTCCTGGTACATCTGATGTAAGAGAGAAAGAAATAACTGTCCTACTACAGAGAAGTACTAGAATAAAGCGACCAGCCACCATCTGTCACTTGTGTGATCGTACGATCAGGGCGGAGTGTGACAATAAAGTGGAACACTCACCATCAGGAAAAAGAATGAGGTGCTTCGCATGTCGTGTATGCAGATTAAAAAACGGCTTCTCTTCATAGGGGCAGGTGTTTATGGTAGTCTCTGATTTGCATATGTGGATATCAGGTGATATAAATGAAGAGGACAGCTGGGGAGGAAGGTGAAATGATGTGGATTGAGGAGAGAAAGGAAGAGAGAAAGTTGGTTGCACGAAATTCGATTGGAAATTGAATTAGTCAAAACTTTTTTTATAAATTCTTTTATTTTTCTGGCACAGTTTGCTAACATTACCACACGTCAACTACGATGAAAATAAAATGAGAAAAATATATTTTTATGCAGGGTTTCCTTGTAATCATTCTTTTGTCATTTGTTTTTATTTATCTTGAAAAAGACTGAATATGTTAATATCAATTCAAGGAAGGATGATGTGTCCGCCTCATCAGCACCTGCCAAATTGTTGTACTCATACCAGATCAGAGTAAGAGGGGTCAATGTTCTGCCTCATCCGAATCACCAAGGGATCTCTGCACTTTATAAAGAAGGGGACACAGTTTGGGTGAAAAATCCACAAGAACGTTGCACGTCGACATTCAGACCAGGTTGTGTCACTGGAGTGATAAGTCCACAGTCGGTGGTCGTAAATGGCACGCCTTAACATGTAGGAGACGTGCGCCCACGACTCAGTTTAGCACCTGTAGTAGACGACAATGATGACACATCATCAGAGAGTACTGAATGGAGAGAACCAGATCCCGATACAAGTAGTAGTGGTTCTGCATCTGAAAGTGAGGGAGAGGACAGACGTTCCTTGGTTGAGCTGCCTTATTCCATTGCCAATTCAGGTCCTGGTACATCTGATGTAAGAGAGAAAGAAATAACTGTCCTACTACAGAGAAGTACTAGAATAAAGCGACCAGCCACCATCTGTCACTTGTGTGATCGTACGATCAGGGCGGAGTGTGACAATAAAGTGGAACACTCACCATCAGGAAAAAGAATGAGGTGCTTCGCATGTCGTGTATGCAGATTAAAAAAGGGGTTCTCTTCATAGGGGCAGGTGTTTATGGTGGTCTCTGATTTGCATATGTGGATATCAGGTGATATAAATGAAGAGGACAGCTGGGGAGGAAGGTGAAATCATGTGGATTGAGGAGAGAAAGGAAGAGAGAAAGTGGGTTGCACGAAATTCGATTGGAAATTGAATTACATTCAAAACTTTTTTTTATATATTCTTTTATTTTTCTGGCACAGTTTGCTAACATTACCACACGTCAACTACGATGAAAATAAAATGAGAAAAATATATTTTTATGCAGGGTTTCCTTGTAATCATTCTTTTGTCATTTGTTTTTATTATTCTTGAAAAAGACCGAATATGTTAATATCAATTCAAGGAAGAGAGTTCTGTCGGTAGAGTTGAGGTTAGTTGAATAACCAGCTGCTTCGTTCATTTTAGAATGATTGGAAAGCTCGAAATGAAACGAGACATTATACAAATGGAGGACATAAAAATATACACGTCTGTTTTATGTTAACCAAAATCTGAACCGATGGAAGTTACCTCCCCTGCAATGTAAGATCTCGGGGCTAACGTGAATAAAACGAGACCTGACAGTCAGCCATCTTGGTCTGAGATAACACACCGTCTTACCTCATTTTTACTAACGAAAACCATAACAAACCATGGTGTAAGAATAAGGGATTCGAAAACGGACGTGAGCAACACGTATGGGAAAAGTTAAGTAAAATATTGAGCTCAAAAGCCAAATAAAAAAAAATAAAAAAATAAATATAAACCCATGATGAACAGCCACGTTACCCCACCAGAACCCTTCACATTCGATCAGCCCGAATTGTGGGAAAAATGGATTCGGCGGTTCAACCGCTACAGGATAGTGTCCGGACTAGACGAGAAGCCAGCCCCTTGTCAGGTAGACACCCTAATCTACTGCATGGGTGATAAAGCAGAAGACATCATCGCTACGTTCAAACTCTCACCCGACGAAGCCCAAAACCTGAACATAGTCACGTCAAAGTTCAACGACCATTTCAAAGGCAACACCAACGTCATATATGAACGGGCTAGGTTCAACAAGAGACGCCAGAAAGTAGGTGGGTCGGTTGACTATTTTATTACGGATCTCCATGTACTGGCTAAGAACTGCAACTTTAGAGACCTCCACGAAGAACTAATTCATGACAGAATTGTAGTCGGGTGCATAGATCCAAAGCTATCAGAGTCTTCAGATGATTCCAGACCTCATCTTAGACGGGGCCATCAGACGTGCACGACAATATGAGACGATCAAATCACAACAATGTCTCTTGCGATCACCAGAACGTATCAGTAGTTAACGACTAGCTGATAGCAATGTTGCTGTCCATTCTGTTAATCACAATAGAACTCGCAGACAAGGGCAGAGCAACTACAAGGCCAAACCCAGATGGGAACCTCACTACAATGATCAGCAGAAGAAAGGGCATACACAGCAGCACAGAGCGGAAGCAGGGTGCTACCGATCCGGTAACCAGGCTTATCATCAGAGACGTGCATGCCCCGCCACTGTCGTCACCAGCCACAATTGTGGTACGATAGGCCACTATGCTAAGTGTTGCCGTGCGAAAAGAATACATAAGGTTAAGCATGACTCGGATGACAGTGAAAGTGACCAGAGTGCATACCTTGGTGTCCTGACAATATCAGAAATCAGCCTGAGCAAACCATGGCGAACCGACATCACCGTCAACGGAATTCCACTGGAGTTCAAATTGGACTCTGGCGCAGATGTGACTGCAATCCCTGAGCACATCTACAAACTGAGGAGAGATCTACCGGCTCTCTCAGATGCCCACAAAACCCTACATGGTCCACGACGCATCCCGCTGAAAGTTACCGGAATGATCACTGCAACTGTCCCGCATAAAGAGCTGACGACGAAACAGCGGATATTCATTATCCCCAATCTTGAGGAGCCATTATTAGGTAGACCAGCTATCGAAGCCCTCAAGCTTGTAACTGTCCACCCAAGGCTACATACCATCAAGAGCGAAATGCAGCCATATAATCCAAAAAAGGAAATGCCAGACCTATTCACAGGCTTAGGCACATTTGGAAAAGCATACAGTATACCGCTACACGCAGATGCTAAGCCATACTCAATACCCACACCACGACGCATACCGCTACCCCTGATGAGAAAAACGCAGGCAAAACTCCAGAGAATGGAGAAGCTGGGGATCATAAGCAAGATCGACGAACACACCGAATGGTGTTCCCCTATGGTCGTTGTACCAAAAGCAAATGGAAAAGTTAGAATATGCGTAGACCTCACAAAACTCAACAAGTGCGTAAAACGTGAACTCCACATGCTGCCCACAGTTGACCACCTCCTAGCCCAGTTAGGGGAAGTGAGAGTCATGAGTAAACTGGATGCCAACAGCGGATATTGGCAAACCCCACTCTCATCGGACGGAATCCCGTACACTGACAACTTTCATCTGCCCATTCGGACGGTACCAATTTAACCGTCCCCCCTTTGGGATCTCATCAGCCAGTGAGATCTACCAGAGACGTATGTCGCAAGTATTAGAGAGTGAGACCGGAGCGATATGCATGCAAGATGACGTGCTAATCCACGGCAAAAATCAACAAGAACATGATGCCCGACCGTAGAGCGCACTCAAAAAAATCCCGGCTGCGGGCATTACTCTCAACTCAGAAAAATGCGAAATATCCAAACCATCACTGAAATTTTCCGGGCATATACTCAGTGCTGACGGTCTACGGCCAGATCCAGAAAGGGTCGCTGGTGTTTCCAACTTCCCAACACAAACAGACATAACGGAAACTCGCCGATTCCTAGGGATGGTGAATCAAATGGGAAAATTCATTCCAAACGCGGACATGACTAAGCCACTAAGGGACCTGTTAAGCCGGAAATACGCATTCATGTGCGACAGTGCACAACAGGAATCATTTAGCTCCATCAGGAAGGCACTGTGTTCAGCACCAGTGCTATGCTGATATAGTCCCTCAAATGAGACTGTAGTTTCTGCCGATGCTTCATCCTATGGACTGGGAGCAGTGTTATTACAATGACAGAGCGATACAAAAATGCACCCTGTCGCCTACGCTTCACGAACCATGTCAGGGACTGAAACTCGTTACGCCCAAATAGAAAAGGAGGCCCTGGTGACAACATGGGCGTGTGAACGCTTCTCTGACTACCTAGTCGGACTACACTTCATAGTGGAAACCGACCACAAGCCACTGGTGCCATTGCTAGGTAGCAAGGACCTCAGCGAGCTACCGGCAAGGATACAGAGATTTCGGGTACGTTTAATGAGGTATGGATACACCATCCGCTACGTTCCTGGCAAGGAACTATATACAGCCGATGCTCTGTCAAGTGCAATATTCAGTAATGGCTCTACTAAACGGGACAAGGATCTGGAGGAGGAAGCAACGGCATTCGCCCACGCAATAATAGAATCCTTACCCGCCACAGAAAAACGTCTAAGGGAGTTGGAGGAAGCCACCAAGACTGACGAGACTAGCAACTACATATTGCAATATGTAAGAAACGGCTGGCCATCAAATGACCGCGTCCCAGCACCTGTCAAACCATACTGGACCTTCCGCGGCAGCATCACATGTGAGAACGGGCTACTGATGTATGGCACGCGGATCATAATTCCTTCACTGCTGAAACCGACCATGATTGCCAAAATCCATTCCGGTCACCAGGGAATAACCAGGTGCAGACAGAGAGCTCGCCAATCCATATGGTGGCCAGGAGTGTCTGACCAAATCAAAAAGGCCGTACAAAACTGTCCAAAATGTGCCGAGCTGAGATACCAACCGTCCGAGCCCCTCATGACAACCGAGCTTCCAACAAGACCATGGCACACTCTAACCTCTGATCTGTTTTAATTGAAGGGTCACAGCTATGTTGTAGTTGTTGACTCCTTCTCCAGGTACACAAAGGTTGCCATGCTTACATCAATAACCTCCAGAGCTATAATATGGGGGCCTGAAGGCAATCCTTGCCAGCCATGGAGTAGCGGTCATCCTAAGAACTAAGTAAGCCAATACACCTCAAAAGACTTTGCCAAATTCGCAGACGACTGGGGATTTCAGCACGTCACACACATTCTTCGCTACTCCCAAAGTAACGGATCAGCCTAGGTCTGTGTAAAGACAATGGCAGAATTCTTTAAGAAGGCAAAAGACCCATATCTTTATTTGCTCACCCACAGAGCATGGATGGAAGCTGGTTGCGATCAACAAGGGATACCCAACATATAAACGTGGCAGAGTTGGATGTCGTACTAAAAGGACTAAACCTTGCACTCAAATGGAATGCCAATGTGTTACACATAAAAACAGACTCTGTGTGTGTGTACCACTGGGTGACCAATGCGCTCACGGGAAAGTCTCGATTGAACACAAAAGGCCGCAAGTGAGATGCTCATAATGCGGAGACTGGGCACGATAATCTCACTTGTGAAAGAGTACGACATTTAGGTGTATCTAGCATTAGTAAGATCTGCCCAAAACCGAGCAGACTCCCTGACGAGAGTTCCACAGCGGTGGCTCAATGATATGAAGAGAGAGATTGAACCAACACAGCCAGTGTGTGCTTTTGCCACAGAAAACCTGAACCCAACACAACTGAACGAAATTCTTCGACATAGTGGACATCCTGGAATCAGGCGAACATTATATTTTGTGCGTAGAATCGACCCGTCTGTGTCTAAAGCGGCAGTAAAAGCAGTTATTCGGAATTGTGAGGAATGCAAAAAAGTATACTCAGCTCCAGTGCAATGGAAAAATGGAGGGCTCAGTGTGCAGGACCTATGGAACCGGCTAGGCATGGACATCACACACTACAATGGTTGACATTTTTTGACACTGATCGAATATGGACCCACGCGGTTTTCAATCTGGCGGTCACTACAACGGCAAGACACTGCACATGTGATCCGGCAATTAGAATCAGTGTTTTTGTACGTGCTTCCCCCCAGCCGAGATTCTGGCTGATAATGATACTGCTCTCTGCAGTCAACAGTTCAGGCAGTTCATCAACGAGTGGGGTGTAAACTTCCGACCACGCTGTTCATACAGGCTATCAGGAAATGGTATTATAGAAGGTGTCATAGGACAGTGAAGCGGATTGCGGCACGAAAGAGCTGCCCTGTTATGGAGGCTGTGCATTGGTACAACGTTACCCCCAATGATGATGTGTCCGCATCATCAGCACCTGCCAATTTGTTGTACTCATACCAGATCAGAGTAAGAGGGGTCAATGTTCTGCCTCATCCGAATCACCAAGGGATCTCTGCACTTTATAAAGAAGGGGACACAGTTTGGGTGAAAAATCCACAAGAACGTTGCACGTTGACATTCAGACCAGGTTGTGTCACTGGAGTGATAAGTCCACAGTCGGTGGTCGTAAATGGCACGCCTTAACATGTAGGAGACGTGCGCCCACGACTCAGTTTAGCACCTGTAGTAGACGACAATGATGTCAGTAAAATAGAGTTATATCTCAGACATCGTCGTCATCTGGTATAAAATTTCACAATTGAATTCATCTTAATTAAACAAAAATAAGTTACCGCCAGAAAAAAATAGTTTGAAGGAAAAATTTAATGACTAATAGAAGCAAAGAAAAACATCAATCTTAACCCCCCACCTCGATGTTGTCGTTTTATCAAGCTCAAAAAAGAAAATGAAAATTTTTTTTGTAAAATTGGTTTTAGGTATACTAATGAATCCATTCCTAAAAAAAATATTTGTTTTCCATAAATAATGAAATTTTTATTAAAGTCGGGTAATGCCTTAATTTTTTCCCGTCCTCAAACCAGTTTTCGAGAGTAATAATTATTATTACAGACATAAATTATTTTTAAAGAAATAAAGCTGTGAAATTAGTTAAAAACAATTTATTTTCTTTCCCTACTCATTTGCGTTAAAAAAACAACATATTTAATACAAGTTATACGTGTCGTATATCCCTATTCTGAGCAAAGTAGCCATCTTTGTTTAACCTAAACAAGTAAATTAACAAAGAAGGCTACTTCGCTCAGAATGGATACATACCATAACTTAAAATGCCAAGAAATTCTAATAAATATTATTTTTAACGCAAATAGATCACAAATAATTAGGAAAAGCAAAATAAATTGTTGTAGACTAATTTCCTGGCCCGCAGTAGCCTGCAGCGCCAAATGGCTCAAGTGACTCAATCGCATAAAATAAACAATAGTCTTCAATATAAAAGATAAGCATATAATTGTCCCCCCCCCCTTCCACTCGAATACGCGCACGGTTTTTTATGAATGGGATGTGTTGTTCCCATTTGAATTCTGCGCATGCACAACACGACCCCGATAGAAAGGAATGTTTTGCGCACGGCCACTATTATAGACTTTTACCGAAAAATAAAAATAAATCGTAAAAAACTGTATTCGAGGAGGGGGGAGACAATTATATGCTTATCTTTTATATTGAAGACTATTGTTTATTTTTAAATGACTGCGATTGAGACGCTTGAGCCATTTGGCGCTGCAGGCCAGGAAAAGTTAATTTAATAGAATTTATTGGCATTTTAAGTTATGATAAATACTCACTCTGAGCAAAGTAGCCTTCTTTGTTAATTTACTTGTTTAGGTTTTAAATATTATTTTTAACGTAAACATAAAAACACACGATTTGAGACGATTCTATAAAATGACTGTTCTTTGTTTACATGCAAAATTGGAACATTGACTCAATTTCATATCAATTCATAATGGTTCGGTCGCGCCCCTGTAGTAAAAAAGAACCACTAAAATCAATTAAATCCAAGTAATACTTACTGTTTGTTTGCCAACGTTCTTTCAAGAAAGAAACGCATATAAGATGTGTTAATTAAAACGTGACGTGATTAACGGGTGGAAGTCAGTATTTAAGATGGCAACCGGAAAAAAAGGTTCGCAGAAAATTAAAAAAGGAAGAAATTTAAATGAATCATTTCAAAACAGGGTCAATCTCTTTGGTGAATATTACAAATAAAATTATTATTATTTTATTTGTCGCAATATTTTATTGGGGAAAGATTGAAGATTACAGACACGGTAGTTTTTTAAAATGCATCCTTTATTATGGCTTCCGGTTTCTACGTAGCGGATTTGAGCTGATTCAAAATGGTGCAATTCTTAATAAACACATTATATTTACATAAAACATATATTTGTTTACATTTCTGAATAAACAAATAATAAACCTAATTTTGTTATTTGGCGTTTTTTTAAGATTTTTATGTGAACGTGGCTTCTGGTTAAATTTATGACGTCACGTCCGCTACGGACGACCATGAATGAAAAAAAGTTTTTGTTTATGCGATTTTCATAAATTAGTTTTGTTTATGTGATTTTTTTTATTAGTATTGTTCCTTCGAATTATAGTTTAATGATAATATTGAATTAATTTTAACAAACAAATTATCAACCGATAATTTATTTTTTTAAAATTTCGACTTCCGCTTCCTTTTTCCATTGCTAATTAATGATTACCTTCCCATAAAGTTAAAATTAAAATTGTATTTGTTTCGCAACTACGCAACTACGGCAGTTGATTAACACAACGAACGTCGGACGTCTAATCTCACTGATGCAGTTGATACACACTGACTTGATCTTCCGAACATACTCCTTTTATTGTCCAAGTGTTCATCATCAGCCAATCGGTGGTCAGAAAAACAGTCACGTGAGGCCTGACGTCATCGCTCAATAATAGTACAAAAAACCACAGCCGCCATTAATCTAATTTCCGCCCTCCCCGCGATCATCCCAGCAGGTAAGACAACACGCGCAGACACGTGGTCGCTTTTTTCCTTCATTCTGTTCGACTTTACACTCCCCTCTGGTCTCAAGATCACACATGCGGCATTGTGGCCGCGGTCGTTTGTTACGGGCACTCCTACGGAGGGGGATTAGCTGGACTTCTTCATCTTCATCAGAGCTCTCAGGAGGGGTAACAGATCTGTCGCCATTAACGTTGCCAGCAGTCCTTCCATCAAGCTGGGCTCCATCGTCATTGGGGCTTTCAGAAGTGGCGCTGGAACTATCGCCATATGTGCTGAGGTTCTCAGCCATGTCATCACGGCAATGGGGCATAGGTCGGATCCACATTTCATCATTGGATGATTCATCACTTTCGCTGTTCGATATTTGGTTTGTATCAAGGGCGGGCCGGACATCCTTCACATGCCGTGGAGTACCATCAACCAGCACAGCCTGCTCACTAATTATGCCGGTGATCCGTCCTCTTCTGAAACTGGTCGTACATCGGTTACTGGGAGGCCTTACCCAGACGGTGTCCCCCAACTTGTACCGTCCCTGCGTCCTCTTCTGATTAGGCAGGCAGGCGTCAATGCCCTTAACACGCACTCGATAGCAATGTATCGCATTAGCAGGTGCACTTTCAGCAGTCGCGTCATCCTTTGGTGTCGTATTGTATCTATATACTGCCTCTGCAATCGTACATTGCTTCCTTGCTGCTATCCTCTTCACACTTCGGTGGCACCGCTCCGCTATACCGTTGCCACTCGGTACATATGCACACCTGTGTCTAAGCCGGATCCCCCACTCGTCTACGAAACGCCTGAATTCTCCGCCGCAAAAGGCTGTGTCGTTGTCAGTGAGAATCTCTTCAGGTGGCCCCCGTTCGTAAAATATGGACTCTAATTGACGAATGACACTAGCCGAGTCCTGTCTTGTTAATAATCGCCAGATCGCAAACCTCGTTGGTCCGCAATCGATCAGTGTGAGGAAGTGCTGACCACCATAATGGGTTATGTCCATGCCCAGTCGGCTCCAATTCTCGTCGACTTCCAGCCGACCTTTCTGCCATTTGGTGGGAGCAGGGTCGATTGACTGGCATATTTGGCATTCCTTGACCACTGCTTCTACTTTGCTTTTGGACACTGACGGGTTGGTTAAGCGTACAAAATAATACGTCCGTCTCACTCCGGGGTGTCCACTGTCATGGTGTACCTTCTTGATTTTATCCGTCTCCTCAACAGAGGCAGAACATTAAGACCCTGGTTCGGCTTCTTTCTTCATTGCGTCGAACCATCTCTGGGGCACACGGGTAAGTCTATCGGCAAGATTGCAGGTTGAAGTGACAAGCACCGCATTCACCGATAGGTCGTACTCTTCCACCAACTTCCTTATTGTCTCCAACCGTCGTCTGATTAGCATTTCGGTAGCCGCCTTGGTGCGCACTCTCGCTTTGCCTGTTAGTGTGTCAAGTATCCAGTGGTATACGCACAGCGAATCTGTGTGTATGCATAATTCTTTGACTTTCCACTGGAGTGCCAAGTTTATTCCTTTTGTTACCGCATCCAACTCCGCCAGGTTGATGTGAGCAGCATCATCCATTGGTCGCAACCAGCAGGCGTCCTCAATCACGGACCCGTTCATCTCCAATAGCGCCCCGATCGCGAGGGAGCTCGCATCCACCCACACATTTAGCCTGTCTCCCTGGACGCACCAATCTCCTTTAGCGGGGTCCTCCTGCTCGACTCTTGTGATGGTCTCCTTCACCATGCGCAGCAACAAATTGTCCACCGTCTCGTCATCCCAACATTTGGTAACTGCACTTGCCCTCCTCTTCATGATGGCTGTCGCGGCCCGAGTCCATCCACCTACTGGTAGGTGTCCCACCAGTTTTCCACACAGGGAAAATATAGCCCGCCTCGTAAGGACATGGGGCACTTCAGGAAGTGCAGTTCCGCGCCTCCACTTCAAGGTCCCTCGCTCCTGTTGAACGCTCAACCCTAAGACACGAGCGCCATCCTCCAAGTTCGGCTAGCTTGGCCCTCACACGTGATGACGGCACAATGTCTTCATCCACGTATATGTCGTCAAGGTATGCTGATGTCCCTTCTTTTACGGTCTTATCCTGTGACAATGCAGCATTGACAATCGTCTTCATTATTTGGGGCACAACGTTCAGCCCAAAGCCCAGTCTTGTGAGACAATACCTTCTACCGGCAAACACTACCGTCTGAAACGGCCACATTGTCTCGTTAACTCGGACCTGCAGATATGCCCTTCTCAGATCCAACAGGGACACATTAGAACCCAGCTGGCGCCACTCTCGTAGTTTGCTAGCACATACGTCAGCATCAGCTGTAAACGCATCGACATGCGAGTTCAGTTCTCGGTAATCCATTACCGGCCTGACTTTGGCTTTGTTGTGCTGATCGACCGCCATTAATGGGATCAGACCCTTAGGAGGTCCAAGTTTTTTGTATGGGTAGGGAATCAGCCAGCCATCCTCGATCCATTTGCGAAGTTCCTCTTCGTACGCGGGCCTCATGTGGTCGGGCACATGGTATTCAGTTATTCCATTCTGCAGTTTGGCTGGTTCACTGTTTTTCGACCACTTCCATGAGGCAGTCCAAACCCTCTTTTGCTCGTCAAATTCGACGCTGAAGTCTGGTTGGTCGATCCTTAGCGCAGCACACACTGGGGCTTTCTCCTGAAAATGTACCGCCCCTGTCACCGTTATATGGACACCACCAAGGGCTCTGATGGCATCATATCCTAGGAGCAGGTCAAAACTCAGGGGTTTTTCGAGCACTACCAGCGCCTCTAGGTTAGCGGAGCTTCCATTTTTCGTCCGTATAGTTACATTGCCCACGCCGCAACATGTGCGCGTCTCTCCACTGATGGTAGTCACTCTGACGTTCTTCTTTCTCCAGATGTGGCAGAGATCTGCACATACGATAGTGCGGGAGCACCCGGAATCGAGGAGTGCTGAGCACAGTGTTTCGTTGATATATATCGGGATGATCGGCAGCGTCTCATTTAATTTCTGCGTGGGGAAGAGGTCGACGCTGACACCTTGTCCCCGGTTCCGTTTCCCGGACAGTCTTGAGCTATATGGCCAGCTTCCCTACACCGGTAGCAGCGAACAACCATTGCTTGTTGCCGGCAGTTCCTTGCGATGTGGCCCTGTCCATTGCATCTGTAGCATACGATTCCACCACGTGGACCGGGTCCTTGATACGGTTTCTTATTATTCGGTGTGGACTGAGCAGCAGCACTTACTGGTTCCCTCATTTCGGAGTAATTCTTCATTACAGTCCTGGCCCGATCTACTAGGTCATTAAGGGGCAGCGAATCTGCACTTGAGCTAGCTCGTAGTAGTTGCTTCGCTCCTGTCGGGAGTCCCGCTAGGAATTTGCATGCTAAGGCCCGCTCAGGCAGTCCACCAAACAACACTGTCAACTTCGTCAGCTCTGCCAAGTACACGTCGACCGTTTCGCCCGGACGTAAGGTCCTTGCCTCAAGTTGCTCCCAAGCAGTGGTGGGGTCAATCGCAAACGCCTTGAACAGTGCCGCCTTGATTTTCTCGTAGTCCTGTTTGCCCTCATGGCTGAGCTGTTGATACACCGCAAAGGCGCCGCCGGACAAGCGCAGAGGAACAACATGTTCGAGGTTTTTTACGCCAGACAAAAGGCAATGTAATTCCACCTTTTCCACCCAGTCAATTACCGGGTTCGATCCATGAAACTCTGGTATTAATTTGAGGTCAATTTTTTCCCCCATTTCGCCGAAATAGCTTGTATTTGTTTCGCAACTACGCAACTACGGCAGTTGATTAACACAACGAACGTCGGACGTCTAATCTCACTGATGCAGTTGATACACACTTCGTTGATCTTCTGAACATACTCCTTTTATTGTCCAAGTGTTCATCATCAGCCAATCGGTGGTCAGAAAAACAGTCACGTGAGGCCTGACGTCATCGCTCAATAATAGTACAAAAAACCACAGCCGCCATTAATCTAATTTCCGCCCTCCCCGCGATCATCCCAGCAGGTAAGACAACACGCGCAGACACGTGGTCGCTTTTTTCCTTCATTCTGTTCGACTTTACAAAAATAATGGACAACTTAGTGATATAATTCCAGCTGCAGAATTATGTTTTATAAATATCAATTTGAACAATTTAATGATGGAACTGAAAGACACTTGCAGTACAATGAATTGGTTGGCTAGACATGTACATTAATAAGAAAATGTGTATTTTCAATGGAAATATTATTTGTTTATTACTACATTAGTTTAATTTAAAAAAATTAAACAAATGTATTGTTATTATTAAACTATAATTCGAAGGAACAGTACTTATAAATCGCATAAACAAGAAAGTCTAACAACAACTGTTTTTTTTTACATTTACGGTCATCCGTAGCGGACGTGACACTATCAATTAAACCGGAAGCCACGTTCACACAAAAATCTTTTTTAAAAAAACGCCAAAAATATTTTTAAAATTTCTTTTTTATTATTACACGTCATAAAATTTACGTATTCAAAAATGGCGAATTCATTTTAGTATTTGACAAAAAAAAAAATTCTTACATTTTCAATTATATAAGAAATACGGCTCTCCAGAAGGGTTCGCAACCGCCCTGACTTCAAGTACGGATGATCATAAATGATAAAAGAAACTTTTTTTTTAACGGAAAGATTTGTGATATTTTCATACGAAAAACAAACAAAAGACATTTCAACATAATTGATTCACAAGAAAAGATTTATTAAAGATTTATTATGTTTTCATAAAAGACAACTTATTTTATTATAATAAAAATACAATTCTAAATTTTCCGTTAAAAAAGATTATTTTATCATTTATGATCGTAACTTTATTTATAGCAATAAAAAGACAGATTTTTTGTATTAAATATTTGTTATATTTTCATAAAAATATAAAAAACATATATATGAGAATGTCTTTTGCTAACAAATATTTTATCATACTAAAAACAACTATTTTATCATACTAAAACAACTATTTTATCATACTAAAAACAACTATTTTATCATACTAAAAACAACTATTTTATCATACTAAAAACAAATATTTTATCATACTAAAAACAACTATTTTATCATACTAAAAACAACTATTTTATTATACTAAAAACAACTATTTTATTATACTAAAAACAACTATTTTATCATACTAAAAACAACTATTTTATCATACTAAAAACAACTATTTTATCATACTAAAAACAACTATTTTATCATACTAAAAACAACTATTTTATCATACTAAAAACAACGATTTTATCATACTAAAAACAACTATTTTATCATACTAAAAACAACTATTTTATTATACTAAAAACAACTATTTTATCATACTAAAAACAACGATTTTATCATACTAAAAACAACTATTTTATCATACTAAAAACAACTATTTTATCATACTAAAAACAACTATTTTATTATACTAAAAACAACTATTTTATCATACTAAAAACAACTATTTTATCATACTAAAAACAACTATTTTATCATACTAAAAACAACTATTTTATCATACTAAAAACAACTATTTTATCATACTAAAAACAACGATTTTATCATACTAAAAACAACTATTTTATCATACTAAAAACAACTATTTTATTATACTAAAAACAACTATTTTATCATACTAAAAACAACTATTTTATCATACTAAAAACAACTATTTTATCATACTAAAAACAACTATTTTATCATACTAAAAACAACTATTTTATCATACTAAAAACAACTATTTTATTATACTAAAAACAACTATTTTATCAGACTAAAAACAACTATTTTATTATACTAAAAACAACTATTTTATCATACTAAAAACAACTATTTTATCATACTAAAAACAACTATTTTATTATACTAAAAACAACTATTTTATCATACTAAAAACAACTATTTTATCATACTAAAAACAACTATTTTATCATACTAAAAACAACTATTTTATCATACTAAAAACAACTATTTTATCATACTAAAAACAACTATTTTATCATACTAAAAACAACTATTTTATCATACTAAAAACAACTATTTTATCATACTAAAAACAACTATTTTATCATACTAAAAACAAATATTTTATCATACTAAAAACAACTATTTTATCATACTAAAAACAACTATTTTATCATACTAAAAACAAATATTTTATCATACTAAAAACAACTATTTTATCATACTAAAAACAACTATTTTATCATACTAAAAACAACTATTTTATTATACTAAAAACAACTATTTTATCATACTAAAAACAACTATTTTATCATACTAAAAACAACTATTTTATCATACTAAAAACAACTATTTTATTATACTAAAAACAACTATTTTATCATACTAAAAACAACTATTTTATCATACTAAAAACAACTATTTTATCATACTAAAAACAACTATTTTATCATACTAAAAACAACTATTTTATTATACTAAAAACAACTATTTTATCATACTAAAAACAACTATTTTATCATACTAAAAACAACGATTTTATCATACTAAAAACAACTATTTTATCATACTAAAAACAACTATTTTATTATACTAAAAACAACTATTTTATCATACTAAAAACAACTATTTTATCATACTAAAAACAACTATTTTATCATACTAAAAACAACTATTTTATCGTACTAAAAACAACTATTTTATCATACTAAAACAACTATTTTATTATACTAAAAACAACTATTTTATCATACTAAAACAACTATTTTATCATACTAAAAACAACTATTTTATCATACTAAAAACAAATATTTTATCATACTAAAAACAACTATTTTATCATACTAAAAACAACTATTTTATTATACTAAAAACAACTATTTAATCATACTAAAAACAACTATTTTATCATACTAAAAACAACTATTTTATCATACTAAAAACAACTATTTTATTATACTAAAAACAAATATTTTATCATACTAAAAACAACTATTTTATTATACTAAAAACAACTATTTTATCATACTAAAAACAAATATTTTATCATACTAAAAACAACTATTTTATCATACTAAAAACAACTATTTTATCATACTAAAAACAACTATTTTATTATACTAAAAACAACTATTTTATCATACTAAAAACAACTATTTTATCATACTAAAAACAACTATTTTATCATACTAAAAACAACTATTTCATTATACTAAAAACAACTATTTTATCATACTAAAAACAACTATTTTATCATACTAAAAACAACTATTTTATCATACTAAAAACAACTATTTTATCATACTAAAAACAACTATTTTATCATACTAAAAACAACTATTTTATCATACTAAAAACAACTATTTTATCATACTAAAAACAACTATTTTATCATACTAAAAACAACTATTTTATTATACTAAAAACACAATTCTAAATTTTCCGTTGAAAAAAGGTTCTTTAATCATTTATGATCATCCGTACTTGAAATTTACTGCAGGATGACCCGGAAGTCAGCGTGAACCCTACTGGAGAGCAAGAAATATTTGTAATAAAAAAGTTCCGGTTACAGTAAAGATGGTTTACATATCATTATTCAGAAGAGACCTGTTTAGTTCGATTTAAAACTAGTTTCTCGACGTCACGTGATCAAATATGGCGATTTTGTGTTTTCAATTTTAAACTGGCGTCGACACAATAGTTTTAAAGCGAACTAAAAAAAACGCTTTAAAATAAGTTAAAAACATAAATAAACATATCCAGGTTAGTAGAAGAGTAACTTATCTTGCCTTTGGTAACATTTATTCACAGGGACTATTGAATTCCTCCGTTGTGTCTGAATCGGTGCAGGTGTCATGTGTCTGTTTATTTGGCTGTGATTTTTCCATTAAAGTATATTTTTTTAAAATCTTGATTTAGTTCCTTGGTGCCGTACGTCTGTACTTTTGAGCCGTTTGCTGCTTACATTCTAAACATGGATAAATTGGTTTGTGTCAGGTTATGGTGGGATAACACTTATCTCTGCACCGATATCAACCAGAAATAAGTAATCACTGTTGCGGTCTTTCACATCAAACAAGCGACTTTTCTCAACCTCAGTTATCACTATTATTGGCTGGGATGGGTGTTTACTTGTTGTTAGTAGTTGCAGGGGCTGTTAAATTTTCTGGTATTGTTGCCAAATTTAAAGTGGTACCAGCAAATACCGAGTCTGCCAACATGGCTATAGTGGTGATATCTACCATCGGCGCTAGTATTTGTGTTGTGTTCCGGGGAAGTTTGTCTCAACACAATCGCTGCAATATTTTCTATGACATGATTTTTTTACCCGAGTTGGGTCTTCATATGCCACCAGCAGTTGTGAAGGTGTCCTGTCGTCGAGCCTTAGGCCAGTAAACAAGTCTCATAGCATGGTTTCTCCAGAGCGATCCATTCTCTTGATGATGGCGTCTTTCGGGGATTCGTATGTGTTAACTGGTGGGATGTCGTCTAACAGGTCCGTCACTTCGTCTACCACTTCTGGCAAATTTGCTTCTCTGCGAGTTAATTTTTATGACAGAAAATAATGTCTGCAATTGCGTGAACCAGTTCTTGATGTCGCTAGCGTTCTTCTTTCGTTTGCTTCACAGCATCTCACTGTTAGATCACCAGCTCAGTTGAGAAAAGCCATGCTAATGTTTTGTTGTCTAGCACAGTTATGCCAGCTTCGCTGTTGGGTGGTCGATGTTTGAGGCATGACTCGATGATATGGTCTACTGTCTGTTCAGAGTGACCACAGTCGCCGACAGCCGAGTCCCTGAATCCCCATCCTTTAATGGTCGTGGCGAAACGGCCGACACCTGTCCTGAGGCGGTTGAGCATTGTCCACTGCCAGCGAGGGAGGTCCATGCCTGGTAGGCGTTAAAGTGTCAGACCGTAATTAGCCGGAACTTCAAAGACATCGTGAGTAACAGCAGTATCCATAGTGAACGTTGAGGAAGAGAAATAGAAAGAGATAGAAAGAGAGAGAGAAAGAGAAAGAGAGAGAGAAAAGAGAGAGAGAAAGAGATAGAGAAAGAAAGAGAGAGAGAGAGAAAGAGAGAGAGAGAGAAAGAAAGAGAGAGAGAAAGAGAGAGAGAAAGAGAGAGAGAAAGAAAGAGAGAGAGAGAAAGAAAGAGAGAGAAAGAGAGAGAGAAAGAAAGAGAGAAAGAAAAAAAAGAGAGAGAAAGAAAGAGAGAGAAAGAAAGAGAGAGAGAGAAAAAAGAAAGAGAAAGAAAGAGAGAGAGAGAGAGAAAGAGAGCGAGAGAAAGAAAGAGAGAGAGAAAGAGAGAGAGAGAAAGAGAGAGAGAGAGAGAGAAAGAGAAAGAGAGAGAAAGAGAGAGAGAGAGAGAAACAGGAATAAAAAGAAAAGTTGTTTCTTTTCATAATTTACTTTTTTCTTTTTTCAAAATATTTTTGTTCCATGTAAAGTTTTTTCTTTTTTTTCTTTACACACGTGCATCCAGTAAAGACGATACAATAGACAAGTTTTTCGGTATTAAGGATCTGGTTGTTATTATTTTGAGAAAGTCCCCAGAATTTTTTGTTGGGTCAGATAATGTTCTGTTTTTTGTGAAATTGTTAAATTTACTTCATGCAGTCCATCTTTTAAATCATGTGTCACCACCAACGGAATTTCTCGTCGACGTCGTGGGAGATAAAAAGAGAGAGCGAGTTTGTGCATCCGTTTTATACGGCAGACCAAGACGGCCCTGGCATTACGACAAAGGGAGAAAAATCGAGTTTAGCGCCACCTGGTGTTATGTGTGTGAAATTGAGAAGGGGGTTAAGGGGACACGATAAAACATTCATTTTATGGAATTTATCTCAAGTCAACATAAAACAAGATATGTTTTTATGTGATCGATCCTTGAACTTATATATAATTCTGACAATAAAGAGGAACACTCACCATTTGTTAGTCAAATAGAGTTATATCCCAGACATCATCGTCATCTGGTATAAAATTGCAAAATTGAATTCATCTTTAATGAACTAAAATAAGTTTTTTACCGCCAGAAAAAAATGGTTTGAAGAAAAAATTTAAATGACTAATAGAAGCAAAGAAAAAACATGAATATTACCCCCCCCCCCCAGATGTTGTCGTTTTATCAAGCACAAAAATGAAAATGAAAAATGTTGTTGTAAAACTGGGGGAGCATTCGCAGTTTACCAGCAACTAACTCAAGAAGAAACATCCGATGCAGCACAAATTAAGAGAGCTCTATTTACTGCCTTTGCCAGTGACAGATTTACAGCGTATGAGAAGTTCGAGGCACGTGTATTGCGTCCAGGTGAGACTGTAGACGTATATTTGGCAGATCTGCGCAAACTGTCAGTGCTATTTGGAGGAATACCAGATAATGTGCTTGTGTTTGTCTTTGTATGGGGGCTTCCCAACCATGTGAAAAGGCTGTTGGGGTCCTCCTTTAGGGTGGACGATATGACTTTAGAAGAGTTGTTGGCTCGAGCTCGAGCATTGATGAAAGACAATGCTGCAGTGGGGGAACCAGTTGTGGCTGCGGCACAGCCTACCTGAATCACTCAACCACCTATGCGCATGGGGCGATCAAATAATACATGTTATAAATGCAACGGCCCTAATCATTTTGCGAGAGACTGCATGCAAAGGAGGCAGACTACCCGTCAACGATGTTATCGGTGCAACAAGACTGGTCATCTGGTAAGAGATTTCCGGGAAACGAAGTTGGGGACAAGACATCAGCGCCAGTCTATTCCCCAGTTATAATGTGAACTCGGTGCTACCTGTCATTACCATCTATGTTGATGATGCACCATGCACGTCTCTCCTTGACACTGGATGCTCACGTTCTATCTTGAGTGCAAAGCTATGTCGGTCTTGGTCAATCAGAAGATAATGGTAACTACATTAACCGGCGCTACGCAGGCCTGCTGCGGAAATGGCACCATTAGGATTCATACAGAGACTGGTACCGTTGCCACAATCAAGGTGCTAATATACAAGGTAAACCTCTTGATTTTGATATGTTATTGGCATTGACGCCATTAAGGCACTCGGTGGCGTTCGCATCACACAATCTGAAAGTGTGGAGTTTTGGGGAGGCACAACCCATTTGCGCAGCACTTTGTATTAACGAAGCTGATTTTGTTGCCAAATTTGACAAACGGAAGAAAGTGTGGGTTGCAGCATCGAAATGGTCAGCAGGTAATGCACTAGAGAAACTAGAAACTCGGATTTCTGAATATGCAATGTCTAATGAATTAAGGGAAGATTATGAATGCGATTTGCAGACCTGGACAAACAACGGTTGGTTGTTGCCATATAATCAGGAGGAGTTTGGATCCCCATCCCAAGGGACTAATACCACTGATGGCTGTACTACAGGCCAATAAAAATGAGGGGCGTCCTGTGATGGACTATCGTGAATTAAACACCTATGTTGATGCATTCACTGGTGTTGAAGATGTTTGCGCAGAGAAAATGCGAGAATGGAGACAGCAAGGAACGAATGTATCCATTCTGGACCTCAGGAAGACATACCTACAGATCCATGTTGAGAGATCTCTCTGGCCGTACCAGACAGTCATATTTAAAGGACAAAGATATTGTCTAACAAGGTTAGGATTTGGCTTAAACGTCGGCGTATATTGATGACATATATATTAATGAGGATGTGGCGTCGGCAGAATCCGTAAGGAAGCATCTGGACCTGTACGGACCTAGTAAGGACCCAGGAAAACTGAAAAATGGTGCACGAGTGCTGGAATTAGAAATTTAGGCAGAGCATGGCCAACTGCGACGGCGGCTAGGAACCAGTACTGTGGATGCCCCGAGAACTATGACACGAAGATGTATCTTCTCCATGTGTGGCAAACTGGTGGGGCACTTTCCAGTGTGTTGATGGCTTCAAGTGGCAACAGGCTTTATTAAACGTTACGCTACAACTGTTACACAGAAATGGGATGACAAGGTTTGCGATACTCCACTGGGGTTTATGATAGCAGATACACTTGCCCGTGTACCGCAATCAGACCCCGTCCGAGGAAAATGGTGCGTGGCCACAAAGGAACTGAATGTGTGAGTGGATGCAAGCTCGCTTGCTGTGGGAGTAGCTCTTGACGCCAGTGGAGCCATCATCGAGGATGGAAGCTGGTTGCGATCAACAAGGGATACCCAACATATAAACGTGGCAGAGTTGGATGTCGTACTAAAAGGACATTGCACTCAAATGGAATGCCAATGTGTTACACATAAAAACAGACTCTGTGTGTGTGTACCACTGGGTGACCAATGCGCTCACGGGAAAGTCTCGATTGAACACAAAAGGCCGCAAGTGAGATGCTCATAATGCGGAGACTGGGCACGATAATCTCACTTGTGAAAGAGTACGACATTTAGGTGTATCTAGCATTAGTAAGATCTGCCCAAAACCGAGCAGACTCCCTGACGAGAGTTCCACAGCGGTGGCTCAATGATATGAAGAGAGAGATTTAACCAACACAGCCAGTGTGTGCTTTTGCCACAGAAAACCTGAACCCAACACAACTGAACGAAATTCTTCGACATAGTGGACATCCTGGAATCAGGCGAACATTATATTTTGTGCGTAGAATCGACCCGTCTGTGTCTAAAGCGGCAGTAAAAGCAGTTATTCGGAATTGTGAGGAATGCAAAAAAGTATACTCAGCACCAGTGCAATGGAAAAATGGAGGGCTCAGTGTGCAAGACCTATGGAACCGGCTAGGCATGGACATCACACACTACAATGGTTGACATTTTTTGACACTGATCGAATATGGACCCACGCGGTTTTCAATCTGGCGGTCACTACAACGGCAAGACACTGCACATGTGATCCGGCAATTAGAATCAGTGTTTTTGTACGTGCTTCCCCCCCCCCAGCCGAGATTCTGGCTGATAATGATACTGCTCTCTGCAGTCAACAGTTCAGGCAGTTCATCAACGAGTTGGGTGTAAACTTCCGACCACGCTGTTCATACAGGCTATCAGGAAATGGTATTATAGAAGGTGTCATAGGACAGTGAAGCGGATTGCGGCACGAAAGAGCTGCCCTGTTATGGAGGCTGTGCATTGGTACAACGTTACCCCCAATGATGATGTGTCCGCATCATCAGCACCTGCCAATTTGTTGTACTCATACCAGATCAGAGTAAGAGGGGTCAATGTTCTGCCTCATCCGAATCACCAAGGGATCTCTGCACTTTATAAAGAAGGGGACACAGTTTGGGTGAAAAATCCACAAGAACGTTGCACGTCGACATTCAGACCAGGTTGTGTCACTGGAGTGATAAGTCCACAGTCTGTGGTCGTAAATGGCACGCCTTAACATGTAGGAGACGTGCGCCCACGACTCAGTTTAGCACCTGTAGTAGACGACAATGATGACACATCATCAGAGAGTACTGAATGGAGAACCAGATCCCGATACAAGTAGTAGTGGTTCTGCATCTGAAAGTGAGGGAGAGGACAGACGTTCCTTGGTTGAGCTGCCTTATTCCATTGCCAATTCAGGTCCTGGTACATCTGATGTAAGAGAGAAAGAAATAACTGTCCTACTACAGAGAAGTACTAGAATAAAGCGACCAGCCACCATGTGTCACTTGTGTGATCGTACGATCAGGGCGGAGTGTGACAATAAAGTGGAACACTCACCATCAGGAAAAAGAAGGAGGTGCTTCGCATGTCGTGTATGCAGATTAAAAAACGGCTTCTCTTCATAGGGGCAGGTGTTTATGGTAGTCTCTGATTTGCATATGTGGATATCAGGTGATATAAATGAAGAGGACAGCTGGGGAGGAAGGTGAAATGATGTGGATTGAGGAGAGAAAGGCAGAGAGAAAGTTGGTTGCACGAAATTCGATTGGAAATTGAATTAGTCAAAACTTTTTTTATAAATTCTTTTATTTTTCTGGCACAGTTTGCTAACATTACCACACGTCAACTACGATGAAAATAAAATGAGAAAAATATATTTTTATGCAGGGTTTCCTTGTAATCATTCTTTTGTCATTTGTTTTTATTTATCTTGAAAAAGACCGAATATGTTAATATCAATTCAAGGAAGAGAGTTCTGTCGGTAGAGTTGAGGTTAGTTGAATAACCAGCTGCTTCGTTCATTTTAGAATGATTGGAAAGCTCGAAATGAAACGAGACATTATACAAATGGAGGACATAAAAATATACACGTCTGTGTTATGTTAACCAAAATCTGGACCGATGGAAGTTACCTCCCCTGCAATGTAAGATCTCGGGGCTAACGTGAATAAAACCTGGCAGTCAGCCATCTTGGTCTGAGATAACACACCGTCTTACCTCATTTTTACTAACGAAAATCATAACAAAACATGGTGTCAGAATAAGGGATTCGAAAACGGACGTGAGCAACACGTATGGGAAAAGTTAAGAAAAATATTGAGCTCAAAAGCCAAATAAAAATAAATAACTATAAACCCATGATGAACAGCCACGTTACCCCACCAGAACCCTTCACATTCGATCAGCCCGAATCGTGGGAAAAATGGATTCGGTGGTTCAACCGCTACAGGACAGTGTCCGGGCTAGACGAGAAGCCAGCCCCTTGTCAGGTAGACACTCTAATCTACTGCATGGGTGATAAAGCAGAAGACATCATCGCTACGTTCAAACTCTCACCCGACGAAGCCCAAAACCTGAACATAGTCACGTCAAAGTTCAATGACCATTTTAAAGGCAACACCAACGTCATATATGAACGGGCTAGGTTCAACCAGAGACGCCAGGAAGTAGGTGAGTCGGTTGACTATTTTATTACGGATCTCCATGTACTGGCTAAGAACTGCAACTTTAGAGACCTCCACGAAGAACTAATTCATGACAGAATTGTAGTCGGGGGCATAGATCCAAAGCTATCAGAGTCTTCAGATGATTCCAGACCTCATCTTAGACGGGGCCATCAGACGTGCACGACAATATGAGACGATCAAATCACAACAATGTCTCTTGCGATCACCAGAACGTATCAGTAGTTAACGACTAGCTGATAGCAATGTTGCTGTCCATTCTGTTAATCACAATAGAACTCGCAGACAAGGGCAGAGCAACTACAAGGCCAAACCCAGATGGGAACCTCACTACAATAGTCAGCAGAAGAAAGGGCATACACAGCAGCACAGTGCGGAAGCAGGGTGCCACCGATGCGGTAACCAGGCTTATCATCAGAGACGTGCATGCCCCGCCACTGTCGTCACCAGCCAAAATTGTGGTACGATAGGCCATTATGCTAAGTGTTGCAGTGCGAAAAGAATACATGAGGTTAAGCATGACTCGGATGACAGTGAAAGTGACCAGAGTGCATACCTTGGTGTCCTGACAATATCAGAAATAAGCCTAAGCAAACCATGGCGAACCGACATCACCGTCAACGGAATACCACTGGAATTCAAATTGGACTCTGACGCAGATGTGACTGCAATCCCTGAGCACATCTACAAACTGAGGAGAGACCTACCGGCTCTCTCAGATGCCCACAAAACCCTACATGGTCCGCGACGCATCCCGCTGAAAGTTACCGGAATGATCACTGCAACTGTCTCGCATAAAGAACTGACGACGAAACAGCGGATATTCATTATCCCCAATCTTGAGGAGCCATTATTAGGTAGACCAGCTATCGAAGCCCTCAAGCTTGTAACTGTCCACCCAAGGCTACATACCATCAAGAGCAAAATGCAGCCATATAATCCAAAAAAGGAAATGCCAGACCTATTCACAGGCTTAGGCACATTTGGAAAAGCATAAAGTATACCGCTACACGCAGATGCTAAGCCATACTCAGTACCCACACCACGACGCATACCGCTACCCCTGATGAGAAAAACGCAGGCAAAACTCCAGATAATGGAGAAGCTGGGGATCATAAGCAAGATCGTCGAACACACCGAATGGTGTTCCCCTATGGTCGTTGTACCAAAAGCAAATGGAAAAGTTAGAATATGCGTAGACCTCACAAAACTCAACAAGTGCGTAAAACGTGAACTCCACATGCTGCCCACAGTTGACCACCTCCTAGCCCAGTTAGGGGAAGTGAGAGTCATGAGTAAACTGGATGCCAACAGCGGATATTGGCAAATCCCACTCTCATCGGACGGAATCCCGTACACTGACGACTTTCATCTGCCCATTCAGACGGTACCAATTTAACCGTCTCCCCTTTGGGATCTCATCAGCCAGTGAGATCTACCAGAGACGTATGTCGCAAGTATTAGAGAGTGAGACCGGAGCGATATGCATGCAAGATGACTTGATAATCCACGGCAAAAATCAACAAGAACATGATGCCCGACTGTAGAGCGCACTCAAAAAAATCCCGGCTGCGGGCATTACTCTCAACTCAGAAAAATGCGAAATATCCAAACCATCACTGAAATTTCCCGGGCATATACTCAGTGCTGACGGTCTACGGCCAGATCCAGAAAGGGTCGCTGGTGTTTCCAACTTCCCAACACAAACAGACATAACGGAAACTCGCCGATTCCTAGGGATGGTGAATCAAATGGGAAAATTCATTCCAAACCTGGCGGACATGACTAAGCCACTAAGGGACCTGTTAAGCCGGAAATACGCATTCATGTGCGACAGTGCACAACAGGAATCATTTAGCTCCATCAAGAAGGCACTGTGTTCAGCACCAGTGCTATGCTGATATAGTCCCTCAAATGAGACTGTAGTTTCTGCCGATGCTTCATCCTATGGGCTATACAAAAATGCACCCTGTCGCCTACGCTTCACGAGCCATGTCAGAGACCGAAACTCGTTACGCCCAAATAGAAAAGGAGGCCCTGGTGACAACATGGGCGTGTGAACGCTTCTCTGACTATCTAGTCGGACTACACTTCATAGTGGAAACCGACCACAAGTCACTGGGGCCATTGCTAGGTAGCAAGGACCTCAGCGAGCTACCGGCAAGGATACAGAGATTTCGGGTACGTTTAATGAGGTATGGATACACCATCCGCTACGTTCATGGCAAGGAACTATATACAGCCGATGCTCTGTCAAGAGCAATATTCAGTATTGCCCTACTAAACAGGACAAGGATCTGGAGGAGGAAGCGACGGCATTCGTCCACGCCATAATAGAATCCTTACCCGCCACAAAAAAAACGTCTAAGGGAGTTGGAGGAAGCCACCAAAACTGACGAGACTAGTAACTACATATTGCAATATGTAAGAAACGGCTGGCCATCAAATGACCGCGTCCCAGCACCAGTCAAACCATACTGGACCTTCCGCGACAGCATCACATGCGAGAACGGGCTACTGATGTATGGCACGCGGACCGACCATGATTGCCAAAATCCATTCCGGTCACCAGGGAATAACCAGGTGCAGACAGAGAGCTCGCCAATCCATATGGTGGCCAGGAGTGTCTGACCAAATCAAAAAGGCCGTACAAAACTGTCCAAAATGTGCCGAGCTGAGATACCAACCGCCCTAGCCCCTCATGACAACCGAGCTTCCAACAAGACCATGGCACACTCTAGCCTCCGATTTGTTTGAATTGAAGGGCCACAGCTACGTTGTAGTTGTTGACTACTTCTCCAGGTACGCAGAGATTGCCATGCTTACATCAATAACCTCCAGAGCTATAATAGGGAGTCTGAAGGCAATCTTTGCCAGCCATGGAGTACCGGTCATCCTAAGAACTGACCCAGGAAGCCAATACACCTCAAAAGACTTTGCCAAATTCGCAGACGACTGGGGATTTCAGCACGTCACAAACAGCCCTCGTTACTCCCAAAATAACGGAGCAGCAGAGGTCTGTGTAAAGACAATGAAAGCATTGTTGAAGAAGGAAAAAGACCCATATCTTTCTTTGCTCGCCCACAGAGCAACACCAATGGACTGCGGGTCCAGCCCTAGTCAGCTATTAATGGGCCGACGCTTGAGGACAAATGTCCCAACTCACCCAAATCTATTAAACCCAAAATGGCCCGATCTCAAATGACAGAGGGAAGAGAACCAAAAGGTCCAACAACGACTCACACACTGCCTATCACATAGAGCTAAAGAGCTATCACCGCTCAAAAACGGTACACCAGTGTGGGTCAGAAGCCCCAACCTTTCAAACCAGGAAGGCACAGTTGTTGGAACAGCATCCACCCCGCGCTCCTATGTTCTACAGACCAAAGGCGACGGGACAGTGATCCGACGCAATCGTCGACACATTGTACCGAAACCACCCAACGGAATAGTCGAGGCTCACGAATCGGAGTCCTATGAAGACACTCATCCACCAAGGGAGGAAACCGTGAAAACAGCAGTCCCAACCCTTAATTCTCCAGACTACACAAGAACCAGGTCTGGACGGCAGTCGAGACCTCCATCAAGCTAGATCTCTAAAAAAAATATAATAATAAAAAATTAAATAAAAGAGAGATCATATAGTATGGACACTAACCCCCCTTGACTATCGCAAAAAGGGAGATGTTATGTTAACCAAAATCTGGACCGATGGAAGTTACCTCCCCTGCAATGTAAGATCTCGGGGCTAACGTGAATAAAACGAGACCCGGCAGTCAGCCATCTTGGTCTGAGATAACACACCGTCTTACCTCATTTTTACTAACGAAAACCATAACAAAACAGTCTGTGATGATCAAATTTATTACTGGAACTGAAGACAAAAACAATATTGGCGGGAATAACAAAATATACAGTGGGCGGAAATAGCTTCTGATAGTGTCCAAATTCAATAATCAGCACTCAACGGCGGAAGCTTGATAAACACACGTACATTAATATAAGCACACTGTCAATATGTCAACACTGTCATCTTTTATTTCCCCCATTAAAATATTAAAATATTTTAATAAATAAATAAAAATAATAATACCCGTAATATTCACCCCAAAAGATCGGCCCTGTTTTGAAATGGTTTATTTAAATTTTCTGCACTTTAATTTTCTGCGAACCTGCTTTTCGGTCGCCCTCTTGAATATGGACCTCTATCCATCAAACTAATCATTTTTTGATTAACGCATTTTATAATCATTTCTTTTTTGAAAGCAGATTGTGAAACAAAAAGTAAGTATTGAATTTAGTTCTTTCTTTTTTACTACAGAAGTTCGTGCTAACAATTATGGTTCCCTTTATTTAAGTTATGGATCTCCGAAATAAGCTAACTTTTTAATTTGACATGTAAACAAAAAAATCCCCGGCACATGTTCGTCTTTTCTCACAGTCCGTTTTTCACAACTTTTTACTGACCAGTTTTTTTTTCTTTTTTCGGTATACACTTATCTATCAGGCTGCTAGAGAATTTCGGGGTTTTTGGAAATTTTTTCAAATATTTTACATTTTAGGAGGGGGGATCAGTTTCCAATGTAAATTCAACGTAGACTGATCCCCCTCTTTTTGACCATCTCAATTTTTTAAAAAATCTTTTTCGGTGTATAATTACCTATCATGTCAATAGAGCATTCCGGTGTTTTCGGAAATAAATTTGTTTAAATTGAGATTTTAAGACGGGGGATCAGTTTTCAATGTAAATTCAACGTAGACTGATCCCCCTCTTTTTGACCATCTCAAATTTTTAAAATTATTCTTCTGCTTACAATTACCTATCATGTCGCGATAGAATTCCGGGGTTTTTGGAAAGAAATTTTTAAAAATAAGATTTTAAGACGGGGGATCAGTCTTGTTTGCCTTTTACCATAATCCGCTTTTCGCAACTGTTTACGTCTTAAAATCTCAATTTTTAAAAATTTCTTTCCAAAAAACCCGGAATTCTCTCGCGACATGATAAGTAATTGTACACCAAAAAAGATTTTTTTAAAAATTGAGATGGTCAAAAAGAGGGGGATCAGTCTACGTTGAATTAACATTGGAAACTGATCCCCCCTCCTAAAATGTAAAATATTTGAAAAAAATTTCCAAAAGCCCCGGAATTCTCTAGCAGCCTGATAGGTAAGTGTACACCGAAAAAAGAAGAAAAAACTGGTCAGTAAAAAGTTGTGAAAAACGGACTGTGAGAAAAGACGAACATGTGCCAAATCCCCACCCCCGCTTCTTATAATATTCATCAAAGAAATCAGCTTTTTTTCGAAATTGTTTATTTAAATGTTCTCCTCTTTAATTTTCTGCGAACCTGCTTTTCGGTCGCCATCTTTAATTTGACTTCCACCAGTCAACTTCATCACGTTTTAATTCACACATCTTATAATCATTTCTTTCTTGAAAGCAGATAAGTCATTCAGGGTATCTTTCAGAATGATCAGTACAGTCGCGGACGGGGTCTAAAAAACTAACGAGAACGGGGTTATAAAAATAAATATGCAACAAGTGAGTTTAACCTACGTCGAGAAGAGATATTTGTCTACTTACCTATGATATTTGTTTGTATTTTTACGTACTATAAATGGGTTTTTATTAGATGTAAAAAAAATTTCTTGTTCATTTTTTACTCGTTTTCTTTAGACATTATGGCGTCTTACGAGCAAGCGCCATCTTGTTTTTTGGGGGGAAGTTCGCGTGATAAAACTATTGATTTCTACTAAATAGCAGTTGGAACGGTTTAAAAATACAAACAAATATCACAGGTCAGTTTTAAATTAACTTTTATCGACGACAGTTACTTTTATTTGTTGTATATTTGTTTTTTTTAGCGTTTTCAGCGTACTGATCATTCTGAAAGATACCCGTCATGATTCAAAAGAAAATTGTGAAACAAAATGTAAGTATTCCTTAAATTTAGTTTTTTGGGTTGTTCTTTTTTTAAAATACGGGCGCGCAACTGAACCATTAAGTTTTCTCTTTTGTTTTGATACGAATGTCGAAATATTCCAACGTTCTATTCAGGCATGTAAAAACCTTTCTTTTTAAAACATCACAAAAACTTTAAAAAATTACTTGACTTTAATGAAATTTAGGGATGTGAGACCTTTTTTTTGTAAATCAGAAAATGCAGAATTTCAGTTTTTCTTTAAATGTAGAAAAGGCGATTTTTTTACAACAAAGTCTAATTTTTGCTGAATCGCTAGAGCTTTACGTCCTGTTTTTGTTTTCGTCATTCGATTTTATTTTTCTTCTCTTCCTGTTTTGTTTTCTCTTTTTCTATTCCTGTAAGTCTCGGCTTGTTTTGCTTTGTTTGCCCTAAACCATTTATGATATGGGTAGGAGAAAATAGAAGACTGTTTCATCATTAATGACTGATACCCCCTCCTACAACTCACTTGGAGTCTTTCTATTGCTAACGGCCATGTTTGTTTTTCGTGTTTATTAAAAACCAAAAAATCTTTGAACTTTCTTTTTACACAAAAAAACTAATTTAAACGGAATTTTACGAATTTAAAGCACTAAAAAATGAAGTAAAAATATATAAGTCGATATTTTCAGTAGAAAAAAAAGTATTGTAGATTAACCCCTTCGTTACCCTACTCGCCCTCAAATGAGATTCTATTTCTCTAAGCGATTATGGGGGGAAAATGGCCATATTTTTTAGTTACTGCCCTTAAAAGCTAGACAAGCTCGATAAGGACGGTGGGATCGTTTTTCGTTAAACTTCAAATGCGAGGGAAGGGTGGCATTGCGCCCTAGGTTGAGGAATTGATGGGGACCGTTGCCTCCACCCACCACCCCACCCCACCACCAGGTTAGGAAATTCATCTAGAATTCAGCTTTTGTTAGCCATTGGCAACTCACATCCCTGATTTTTTTCTAATGGATGTATGAGTTAATCTAAAACGTTCTGATTCTTTTTTTTTTTTTTGCTTTTAAGTATAAAATGCATTTTTACGTTTCTTTTTGTTGCGTTTGGTATAAGAAATAACAAGTGAAGCTAAATATTGAGTTTTTTTTTATTGTTCTACTTATTTTTAGGCATTTAAATTGGCTTTCAAATCTGCCGCAAAGTTGTCTGTCACCTCTGTGATATTTGCGAGTAAAAATATCAAACTTCCGAGTCAGCCGCATGGTGTAACTGACATGACCAGTTTCTTCATTATAAACTCACCATCATCTGTTACTAAATGATACGAGAAGCAATAATATAAATGAATATCAACATTTTGAATACAAGTATATCTAAAGTGAAAAAATTTCTCACAAGAATATGGTATCAGCTTTAAATCAAGTTACCTGTCATTATGACACTGAGATAACTTGTAATATTTGCAAGCTTACATTTAAAAATGTCAAGAATGTCTTTCTGGCAGGTAAACGTGTTTGTCATGTCCATAGTCTAAATCTGGTTAGTCATAAAATTGTGTTAATCCAAATTTAGCCATTCAGATATTTATTTAGTTAAAATACTAAAAGAGAGTAATAACAAATACTCGCCCTCAAATGAGATTCTATTTCTCTAAGCGATTATGTGGAAAAAATTGACCATATTTTTTAGTTAACTGCCCTTAAAAGCTAGACAAGCCCGATAAGGACGGTGGGATTATTTTTTGTTAAACTTCAAATGCGAGGGAAGGGTGGTATTGCCCCCTAGGTTGGGGAATTGATGAGGACCGTTGCCTTCACCCCCATCTCGATTTCAGCTTATTTTAGCCAATGGTCACTCACATCCCTGATTTGTTTTCTAATGGATGTATGAGTTAATCTAAAACTTTATGATTCTTTTTTTTTCATCATCCGTTACTAAATTATATGAGAAGTAATAATATAAATGACGATCAAGATTTTGTATATAAGTATTCCTAAATTTTTGACTGACCCGTAATGTATGGTCACGTTCTTCATCCGTTACTAAACATATGAGAAGCAATGATATAACTGACTATCAACATTTGTTATACATGTATAATCAAAGTGCTGAAGTTCTCACTTAAATTCAAGTCCATTATGAAACGTGAAAACATATACACATGAAATAAAATGTTATCCTATTGAAAATCCAATTATCAAACTTTTGAGTCAGCCGTATTAAGAGTTTGTTGGTGGCAAGTTTTTTCATTCAGGTACGCTTTCATTATATAACCAAAGTGCTTATGTTCTCAGTAAAAATCCAGTTAATCACAAAAGGTCAAAGTATATAGACATAAAATATAATTTTATCCGATTGGAAATCCCAAAATTAGTCTCATTAAATTACTGAATATTTCTTCACATGAAAACTTATATAGAGAGTAATCTTATTAAATTAAATTTTCTGGAAAGTCTGGGCCTTTTTAGTAATGTTCAGTATGGCTTTTGTGGTTTTCATTCAACTGCTGATCTTTTAATTGTTGTAACTGAGCGGATTTGTCAGTTTATGGATATTTCAGGAGAGGGTAGAGCCATTGCGCTTTACATTTTGAATGTGTTTGACAGAGTGTGGCATTCTTGTCTCCTACACAAACTTCAGGGTTATGGTATTGGTGGTGAGTTTCTTGACATTATTAGGTCCTCTTTCTGATCGAAGCTTGCAAGTAACTTTGGACAGCATATCTTCTTTCTCTTTTACTATAAATGCTGGTGTTCCTCAAGTCTCTATTCTAGGCCCAACACTGTTTCTTCTCTATATAAATGATCTTCTTGCAAATATTCAGAAAATTAACGTCTATGCTGATGATACCACTCTATACTGGTGTTGCTTCTCGCCCATCTCCCTTGGATCAGTCGAAATATGCAGCTGATCTAGAAGTTGACCTAGGTTCAGTTGTGGATTGAGGTAATAAGTCACATGTTTCATTTAATCCAGTTAAGACTCAGCTCGTGTCTTTTCCTGAGATTCTCATGGATGACTCTGCTCTTGAGGAGAAATCGACTCTGAAACTTCTTGGTCTTTCTCTCTCAGATTTTTCTTGGAGTTCATACATTAGATCCATTGATCTTTCTGATTCTCATAAAGTTTGTTTTCTCTATCGTTCCAAACACTTTCTCACACCTGAGGCTATTCTCTATCTTTACAAATAAAAAATCAGACCATGTATGGAGTACTGTTGTCATATTTGGGCTGGTGAATCTCTGTCCCGTTTGAGGGTTCTTCATAGGGTGCAGAAACGTATCTAATTTGATTGACCATACCCTTCTTCTCTACACCCCTCTCTCACAGACGTGATGTTGCTAGTCTCAGTCTTTTCTATAAATACTATTTTGTCGAGTGTTCTTCAGAATTATGTGATCTATTTCCCCCTTCTTTTCTTCCAGCTCGTTTAACTTGTTGGTCTAGTGGTTTCCATCAATTCGCTGTTTTGATACCTCATTGTAATACAGCTTCCTATTACAGTACATCTTTCCAAGAACCACAGGCTTGTGGAACTCTCTTCCTACTGACTGTTTTTCTCCTACCTATGATCTTGTTTTTTCAAGACTACGGTCAATAGGCATCTCTTGTTTTTGTGATAATCCTATTTTTTCTTGTTAGCTCTTTACATCACTTGGCTTCATGCCTTGTCTTAAGAGATTTCCATAAAAAATTTAAAATACTCTTGAAATTAGACTAAACGGAAAATAAATCTGACAATATATAAATTACTTCCCTTTACTCAATCATTTCTATTAGGGGTGGGACGTAATGGGTGAACATTTCAGATTCATGCGAGTAGTATTTTTTTGTGTTCATTTATACATAAATAAAACTAAACAATCAAACATTTTGAAAATTTTGCAAAATTCAGAAGGTGCAGGCCAAAAATAGCCATTAGGGCTCCACGGGACTCAAAATCCATCATTTTTCGGTGAAAAGGTGGTTTCATGCGACATTGCAGGTCCTAAAACATCCTCAAAAGCTATGAATGGATATAGGTAGTTAAATCCGATAATTTAGGACTATTTTCAGGCTGTAAAAGGGGTTTTCATGAATGTAGAATAGCCAAAAACTAGTGAAAAATAGCCAAAATTTCCCAAAATCCTTTTTTAAGCTACCTAATTGGTTCCCAAACCTCTACAATGGTTATGCATGGCTGTAGATAGTTGAAACTGACAAGACACTAAGGTTTAACACCAGTTTTGGAGTTTTAGGAGCCCCCAAGGTAGAAATGGGGGTCAAATTTCAGCCAAAATGGTTAAAAATGCACCACAAACTATGTATCCAAATGACACCGCTTCAATCATATAAACCGAATAGTAGATAATGCAGTCAATTTAATAAAACATCCTTAATGGCTATGAAATGTCATGAAATAGTCAATTGAAGTTGTGGAAATCCATGGGGATCTGCACAGGAGATCAGCAAATTACCTGTACATCGACTGATATAAACCTTCAATGATTTCCCAATTCTCGACTTCGAACTTGGTTTGGCATGTACTCATGCTTAAAGCACCGAGCACATTGCATGGAATGATCTGGATTATATTCGTGTTCTGTTCATCATCTATCTGGGGGTATCTCCATGAACGCCTTGCAGAATCACAGTTAAAACATTCCAGATACTCCACCATGTAGTTGTTCTCGTCAAGCTTTTTTCTAGTCATTCTGATGTACCAATTTCTTCCAACTGGAGTGTCCAAAACTGCAACACAAGATTCATTCAGAGGAATATCATCAGACTCTTCTAGGATTTCAACATCTTCCTCAGTATCAACGCTCACATTATTATCATTATCTGCTGTGCAAGAAAGCAGAATGGAGTTTTCATCTGGAAATAAAACTTCTTCGTCTGCATCTTCATCATGGTCACCAGAAAGAAGAATTCCCAAATTTATTTTCATCTCTCTGTCACTCATTCCATTTACTCCTGGAAATCGTGCTTGCAAATCAGTTTACGAAACAATAGTTCATTCCTCAGCATCGTTTTCTCATTTTGCTTTTCTTTCAGCACTCTCTACTGAGGCAAAGGGACCACTATGCTCTTTGCATTTGTTAAGAAGAATTGCTGACCTCTCCTTTGAGTGGATAGCTTTTCGGCGCTTTTCTGCAAGCTTTACCTTTGTGATCTCCTGTTGAGCTTCGAACCATTTTTATTCTTAGACATCAAGCAACTTAGCTATGGCTCTGGTTTCTTTCTCAATTTATGATATGTTGGTCTGGTACAGCGTCATATCGTCTTTCATACCACTGGCAGTGAATTTTCGATTGGAGATTGCTGCAGCACGAATGGCAACTTTATCCATACATGACAAATCCCGTTCACATAAAAGATTGTGGTCAGGAAGTTTTTCAGCCATTTCAGGTTTAACCTTGGTGAGATCTGTTGCTCTTTGATTGTTTTCATCGACATCTACAATTCCATACTCACGTCCACGTTGACGTTTCAGATCCACAGCTGCCTGTTTACAGAATCTGTTTGTGATGTGTATTCCCAATGGCGTCTCTGGTTCATTAACGTTGAAAGAGTAGTCGACTTTATACCTTGTCAATGTTTCCGACTGACAATTAACAAGGTCGTCATGCAGCAATGGAAGGATACGCAGCAGAGATTTCGGATTTTCCATCTCACACATGTTCAGAAAGGGAAGTGTGATCTTGTAAGTGAACCAAGCAAAACACTGCAATGCTGTGTTTATGTAATCAATCTGCAGGTAAAGCTCAGAAGGTTGCAATAGTTGATTGGCAGAATTTGTTGTGTCCAACGTTGCTTTTAAATCATACAAGTGATGTATCAATGCAGCTGCACTGTAGCCCAGCAAAGCAAATCGTCTTTCCTTATACAAGCTGAACATTTTTGTTTTGTTTCACTTGCACAAGATGTCGTCGAATTTGTCATAGATGGATGATTTATGCCCATCATTGGTCACCACTTTACACAGAGCATTGATTGCTGCTACAGCGACACCTTTTGACAAGAATGAACGAAGGGTTGGCTTACGTTTGCACACCTTTCCTTTCAGATCTGACTTTTCTTTAATATCTTTCAAAACCAAAAGATTTCCCACATCAAAAGCTTCACATGTGTGGGACACACATAGGAGATGTAGAGGTACATGATTGGAAGAGAGAGACGCAGTGATCAGCTGTTCAATTTGGAGATTCTTCTGAACGGCGTCTGTCATGACAGCTGTCAATTTTTCCCAAATCAAAGCTTTATTGCACCCTACTGTCAGAGACAAACGATTAAGTGATGCCAAAAAAAGATTTACAACCCCAGATGTTTCTTAGTCGCAACCTTATACGCCATCCGTACTGCTTCTGGAGAGATGTTTGCGGCTGATAAGGAAGCAGCCAGTTCAATCTTGATGGAGTCAGTAAATGTTTGCTTCCTTCACGGAGATTGAAAGTCATATCTGTCTGAACTCCAACTTCATTACAGCTGACTGTGGTACGTACCCTCCCTGACAGCTGCACAGCAAACTTGATATTAGTATCACTATCGTCGAGAGTACTGTTCATTATTGTAACACTTTCTTCTTCCTCTGTAACTGAAATAGCCATCTCTTGCTCCTCCCTTTCCTCCGTCTCAACAACCATTGATTCATGTTCTTCATCGATATGCATGTTGTCAATTATGACCTTCCGGTTGAGTACAACTTGATCAAAGAAAAACTGTTTCTCATTTGCATCAAACGTCTCCACGTCAACACCCTTTCCCAGAATATTGAAAAGAATGTGATTTTTTGTCTTCCATTGAATCAAGTTTGACCTCTTCGATCCATGGCCCTTCTGAACTTTGCTATTGTAGTCTCTCAAGTATCGATCAAGTTTATCTTTCACTCCTTTTATTGTTGTAAGTTTAATGTCTCTTCCAAATGCTCTTTGCCAGTGAGCCAGCAGACACAGAGAAAATTGATGGAGATGCTCTTTCTGTTTTGTAGATCCATAAGTTGGAGCATGATGAACTATGGCCGAAACGCACTCATGTACAGTTGGGAAGTTTTCAAGCAAAGTGAAATCCCAATCATCGTACTGGTACTTTGTTCCACTCATCCTATCTTCTCAACTAAACTGAACTGAACTGAAAACAAAAGAAAATAATTGTTATTAAACTGCTTGAATATAATACAATGCAATGGTTTCGACACTACAATGGTTTCAACTATCTACATCCATTCATAACCATTGTAGAGGATTGGGAACCAATTAAGTTGCTTAACGGAGGATTTTGGCTAATTTGGGCTATTTTTCACTAGTTTTGGGCTATTTTACATTCATGAAAACCCTTTCACAGCCTGAAAATGGTCCTAAATTACAGTACTATATCGGATTTTACCATCCATATCCATTCATAGCTTTTGAGGATGTTTTAGGACCTGCAATGTCGCATGAAACCACTTTTTCACCGAAAAATAATAGATTTTGAGTCCCGTGGAACCTTAACGGCTATTTTTGGACAACACCTTCTCAATTTTGCAAAATTTTCAAAATGTTTGATTGTTTAGTTTTATTTATGTATAAATGAACACAAAAAATACTACTCGCATGAATCTGAAATTTTCACCCATTACGTCCCACCCCAAAAGGAATAGGCATCTCCTGTCTTTGTTATAATCCTATTTTTTCTTGTTAGCCCATTATATTAATGCCTTTTACAATGTCACAGAACGAAAAAACTTGTATTAAAAAATACAAGTTTTCGTTCTGTTTTAGTTTTATACGAGTCGGTTTTACAATTTGACAGAACGAAAACTTGTATTTAAAAATACAAGTTTTCGTTCTGTTTTAGTTTTATACGAATCACTTTTAAAAGCGAAATTTCATACAGCCCATTTCTGCCCTCGTGAGGAGGCAAGTAATATAAAAGAAAACATGTTAATATTTTATTTGTTTTATTTATGGACCCTCTGCCTAAAAATAAATATTAACATGTTAAAAGAAAAAAAAAATCCGAAATATGAAGGTTTATTTACAAGTTGTTTTGTAAATAGCGACTACGTGTATTGCAAGGTCAACCGGAAGAAGCTGGTGACTTCCGGAATATGTTCCGCGTGTTGTGTTAATTATTGTATTCTTGTTCCCAATATTCCTTCTATTACCATTTCTTCTGAGGAAGAATCTCCGAGGAATAACCATATTCCTTCTATTTTTTTATTTTTTTGACATTAAGGTTCTTGCTGGAACATCACCATATATTCCTACTATTTGAAGGAATTACTTGTCTTTGACATTCTTCTAAAGAAGAATCTCTGAGGAATGACTATATTCCTTTTATTTTGTCTTTCTTCTGTAAGCACGATTATATCTTTAATAGTATGAGATAAACTTCGGGTTCTTTTCAATTTCCATTTTCCCTTTCTACAACGTATATTAACGTTTTATTTTTGTATTGGAATGGATTGTTTGGTACATTCATACGTGAAACAAACATTACATTAGGTCCCTCACTGTCAACCAAGCTCCAGTCCCTGTCCCATCGCCACAATGTAGCATCCTAGTGCTTGTTCTACAAATACTTCAATGGATTGTGCTCCGATGAATTCGCTGCTCTGGTGCCCCCCCCCCTCGTCGTAAGTTTACTAGACCAACTCGACAATCGACTAAATCACATCCATTCAATGTGGAGATCCCCAGATGCTGGAGAGCTTTCTACTCAAGTAGCTTCTTTCCTCGTGGTGATAGCCTCTGGAACTCCCTCCCTGTCCCCTGTTACCCCGACGGTACTTACATGCAGAAATTAAAAATTAATGTAAACATCTTGGTTCGTAGATCCAAATTTAGGTTGACCCCCACCCCAAAACCTTCTCTCTTTTCTTTCTTCTGAGTAGCCCCTTACGTCTACAGTGGCGGCCTGCCTTGTCTGGGGTGAACTATGTTTAAAAGAAGAAAAAAAACCCTGAAAATCGAGGATTTCGGACACTTTTCTTCTTATTATTTTTGTTAGTTGGGACTGTGTAAACAATATAGATGGTTGTGACTAATGATTGGGTGAGGCCTTCGGGTGGAAGGGGGGATGTGGCTACTGATTGGGTGAGGCCTTCGGGTGGAAGGGGGGATGTGACTACTGATTGGGTGAGGCCTTCGGGTGGAAGGGGGGATGTGACTACTGATTGGGTGAGGCCTTCGGGTGGAAGGGGGGATGTGGCTACTGATTGGGTTGAGGCCTTCGGGTGGAAGGGGGGATGTGGCTACTGATTGGGTGAGGCCTTCGGGTGGAAGGGGGGATGTGGCTACTGATTGGGTGAGGCCTTCGGGTGGAAGGGGGGATGTGGCTACTGATTGGGTGAGGCCTTCGGGTGGAAGGGGGGATGTGGCTACTGATTGGGTGAGGCCTTCGGGTGGAAGGGGGGATGTGGCTACTGATTGGGTGAGGCCTTCGGGTGGAAGGGGGGATGCGGCTACTGATTGGGTGAGGCCTTCGGGTGGAAGGGGGGATGCGGCTACTGATTGGGTGAGGCCTTCGGGTGGAAGGGGGGATGCGGCTACTGATTGGGTGAGGCCTTCGGGTGGAAGGGGGGATATGGCCCAAAACAAGCAAAGTTGGACGGGTCCATTCATGGTCAAAAAGTAGAGGTAGTACAAAGACCTGTATTAGGTTCTACCGTCTCTTAGGGGACATCTTCACAAAAACACCACAACCCCAAGACGACACAAGCGAAAAACCGCCGCAAATCCTCGTATCCTCACACAGACAGAATGCCGTTCTCGGTTATCGTTCTACATTTTTACCAGACGCTGTTGGGTCGGTCGCTAAAGAGCATTTTTTTAGCAACCCTTTCTCATCCCGACTGCGACCCCCTTCAGGGTATATCGAAGAAAGAAATACTTTTATATTCGATAATTTTTTATATTGTATGTAATATTTTCCCAAACAAAACAAGTATTTAAAATTTAAAAAAAAAATGAACACCGACATGTTATTATATTTTCTAAAAAAAAATAAAATTTTAAAAAATAAAATAAAAAAATTATAAAAAAATCATTAAACCACATTAATTACTTATTTTTGTAAAAAAAAATATTTTAAATAAAAAAATTAAATAAACAAAGATATTTTATTATATTTTCCATAATAAAATCAAACTGATTCCTGATTTTCTTGATTTCTTTACCTAAAATTGACAGGTGACTATTTTTCGGCTATCACCGCCTGGCTCCGTAAAACCTGTTGTTTTCAATCGCTTATTCTTCTGGTTCGTAAATATTAAAATATTGCGATAAAAAAAAATAATTTTGACCATAATATTCATCAAATAAATAATCAAAATGTAAGTATTACTTCAATTTAGTTTTTTGGGGTGGTTCTTTTTTTTCCACAAAACACGGGCACATTAATATAAGCACACTTTCAATATGTCAACACTGTCATCTTTTATTTCTCCCTATTAAAATATTGCGATAAATAAAATAATAATAATTTTCACCATAATATTCATCAAAGAAATCAGCTTTTTTCGAAATGGTTTATTTAAATGTTCTCCTCTTTAATATTCTGCGAACCTGCTTTTCGGTCGCCATCTTGAATTGACTTCCACGCGTCAACTTCATCACGTTTTAATTCACACATCTTATAATCATTTCTTTCTTGAAAGCAGATAAATCATTCAAAAGAAAATTGTAAAACAAAATGTAAGTATTACTTCAATTTAGTTTTTTGGGTTGTTCTTTTTTTTTAATACGGGCGCGCAACTGAACCATTAAGTTTTCTCTTTTGTTTTGATATGAATGTCGAAATATTCCAACGTTCACATCATGGGGGGGGGGGGGGGGCTTCAACAAACAGAAAATAGAATATATTTTAAATATAAAAAATATAGAAATATGATACTTAGAAGGCAATACAATGCAAAGGTGTGACGGGTAGACACAAGTTGGAGCAAATAAGACATATAATGGTGGAACAAATTAAACCCCTTAATACAATGTATACATACACATATATTTATATTTATTATATATATTTTTTTCACAAATACACATATATCTGTCTATCTATACAATGTTATGTAATACCTGTATCAAGATGGTCTGGTGGAAACTCCATATGGTATAATATTTTTAATATTTCGGGAACTCTTCATTTCTTCAGAACCGTGCTTAACTCAAGTTCAAGCATGCATATGAAGGAAGCCATAGGATGCAGTCTCGCAGAAAATACCGGTTAAATTTGAATTTTAAACCAGATTCAAAAATAAAATAAACTTTTTTAAAATTATATATTTTTTTTAATTCAATATTTTATTTATCTAATTTATTTATTCATCTATTTACCTTTATTAAACTTTTTTTTCTTGTTTTTATTTTTTAGAATCTTTCCTTTTTTTTGTTAAATTCTAATCTATTCGTTTAGATTAATATGTCGGTTAATACTGTCATTAAACATTGCATTATCTGTTCGTTTTAAATTATTGTATATATTAATGTTTAGTGTATTTATTTTTTTTTTTTTAAATATGTATATTTTACTAATTAATTCAATATTATCGGTTCATAAATCGCCCCTATATAATATTGACTTAATTAATAAAATATACATGAATAAACAAATAACTACCCGCTCGTAAGGGAATCTGTCGTTCGAGAGAGTGGACGTCTGAATCTTAATGAACTCCTCAGTGTCGAAGTTTCTTAAGCATCGTAAAAGAGTCCATATCGTGCAAATGGCTACAAACTCATAAGAGAGTCTGTCGATCTGCTGTAAAAATGGACGCCGCCCCATAAAAGCGTCTGTCGATCTCGTTTGAGATAGCGGATACCTACATCTGAACTGGTGCGACTCAAATCCCCGCCGAACTTTATCTGGGAAAAAAATCAACTCAAAAACTGTTGAATAGGGAATAAACTCCACTGCTCACACCTTGAAGGCAATCTGTTAAATGGGGAATGGCGGCCGCCACTGTTCACCCTGAATGGGGGAAGGCAGAACCTAATATAGTTTTTTTTAACTACCTTCCCCACCTAACCAAAAATGCGGCAGTCCGACTTTTCTCTGTTGGATATCATATCCCCCCTCCTGAAGGCCCCACCCACTCAATAATCTCGACCGTCTATTATTTTTTACAACGCATGTAAACACCTTGCTTTTTAAAACATCACAAAACCTCAACAAATTACTGGACTTTATCGGATCAAGACTAGAATAAGGACCCCAGATCATTAACACAAGACGCGGGACATGTTTTGGAATCACCGGTTGACCTCACAATACACGTGGTCTCTATTTACAAAACACTTGTAAATAAATCTTTTATTTATTTTAATAAATGCAGTATATTTCGGAATTTTTTTTTCTTTTAACATGTTAATATTTATTTTAAGGCAGAGAGTCCATAAATAAAACAAATAAAATATTAACATGTTTTCTTTTAAAACATGTTATTGTGTCACTATTTACTTGCCTCCCCACGAGCAACAAATGAAATAAGATTTAACAAATACATAATTTTATTTACAAATCTTTTTATAACTTATTTGTTATTAAAAAACAAAACTTCGCTATTTACTCGCCTCCCTACAAGGGCAAAGGTAGACACAAGGTAGGTTAAAATTACCTCGGAATGAAAATTAAAGTTACCTCAGTTTAGAAGGATTTCTCTATCACTGACCGCAGATAGGAATTATGAAGTGTAGTATCAAAAAAATAGATACTACACTTTTGCTTCCCCATGAGGGTGGAGTTAGACTTCAAAAATCAGTTTATGAAGTTTTTTCCTTTTTTTCTGTAAGCAACAATTATAAACAAATAAATAAAACTTCGTATTTGTTAAATCTTATTTCATTTGTTGCTTAGAGAAAAAAAGGGCAAAAACTTCATAAACTTTAAATTGCTTCCGTTTAGAAACTGATTTTTGAAGTCTAACTTCGCCCTCGTGGGGAGGCAAAACGAAAGATTACAAGTCAGCCGATTTTTAAAAAAGCGTATATATTTCGTTTATTTATTAAAATAACTTGCGTAATCTTCTGTTTTGCCTCCTCGGGCTAGGAGCAAAGTGTAGTATGGAAAAATCCTTCTAAACTGAGGTAAGATCCAGAGTGCCCCTTTTTGGGAAGCTTGATTTACCCTACAAAACGAAAGATTACTTAAGTACGATGATAAATATTTCATACCCCCCCCCATTTCTGCCCTCGTGGGGAGGCATGTAAATAGTGACACAAAAACATGTTTTAAAAGAAAACATGTTAATATTTTATTTGTTTTATTTATGGACTCTCTGCCTTAAAATAAATATTAACATGTTAAAAGAAAAAAAAATTCCGAAATATACTGCATTTATTAAAATAAATAAAAGATTTATTTACAAGTGTTTTGTAAATAGAGACCACGTGTATAACGAGGTCAACCGGTGATTCCAAAACATGTCCCGCGTCTTGTGTTAATGATCTGGGGTCCTTATTCTAGTGTTGGACCACTTTATCAAATTGTCAAATTCAGAAAAGGCGATTTTTTACAGCAAAGTCTGATTTGTGACGAATCGTTAGAGCTTCATGCCCTATATTTTGGCGAAGATCAAAGTGTAGTGTCTGTTCCGATGGATACTGCAACCTATAGACCGGTGTCGTCTTGTCCTTCGGGGCTGGATTCCACCGGTCTGTGGGTTTGTCCTGTGCAGTTCTAGGAGGTCCACCCTCCCAGGTTTTTCCTCCCCTCTTTGGGGAGGAGTAAGCTTATTGCTTACTGCCTGAGGCGCTCCTACCGAGGAATGCCGACGGGGCTGCCTAGGCAATTTTTAATGGCCAGAGTGCTCACCTTCTCGGGTGCTGGCTTTTCAAGTCCCACTTTCCCGACCCGACCTTGGGTCACATCTTACCTTGTGGGAGTAAGATAAAAACTGGCCTTGTGCCTAACCTCCTGGGGAGGTAAATAATTTTTTTATGCCCTATATTTTTCGGCTGATTTTATTTCTCTTTCCGTTTCTTTTTCTCTTTCTGATTTTTTTTCTCTTTTTCTCGGCTTCATTTGTTTTGTTTGCCCTATACTTCAAAACGATTCATGATATGGGTAGGAGGAGTAGAAAACTTTTGTTTCATCTAACAATGCCTGACACCCCCTCTCTTACATACAAACCTGAAGTCTTTCTCTTGCTAACAGCCATGCTTTTATCTTGTTTATTTCTTTAAAAAACACTTTGAAAATTCTTTTTACACAAAAACATAATTTTAATTGAATTTAAAGTATTTTAAAATACCAAAAATGAAGTTAAAACATATTTGTCGATAATTTCACTATGAAAAAAAGTATTGTAGATTAACACCCTTCGTTACCCTCTCTCCCCCAAATGAGATTCTACTTTTTTAAGCGATTATTTCAAAAATATTAGGCATCATTTTTTTAATTGTCCTTAAAAGCTAGACTGGCCTAAAAAGGGAGGTCATTTTTTGTGTAACTTCAAGTGCGAGTGAAGAGGTAATTATAGGTTGGCATGGTCCCCTATGTTAGGAAATTGGTGGGGACCATGTTCCCCCTTTCTAGGTTGTGAAATTCATCTCGAGTTGAGCATATTTAATCATTGGCCACTCACTTCCCTGCTATTTTATGTGCGTTTGTACCAAATTGATCTCGTATCGTTTACATTGTAATTTATATGTTGACGTAATGCAGTTTTAGATTCATGAAAATATTGGCATTTGGTGAATAACATTTTCTTAGTTAATACCTTTTTATTACTAATTTATTTTCTAAAAAGTAAAAAAGTTGTTTGAATGATAAATTTTCACTTATGTAATCGTTAGTTTACGTGTGAAATTCTGTCAATAAACCACCTTTTGTACGGTGCATCGCTTCTTAGTGATAATTATTCATATTGACATGTGAGATCGCTCAACAACGCTATTCCCCGACAATGTGTATGCACACAATTTAATTCCAGACTTTTTGATGTTCGAATAATAATATCACAGAATGAGAAAACTCTCATGGTCAGTTGAGTCCCGCATGAAAATCAGGCTCTTTGACACTAAGTGCTGGCCTATCAGGGAATTTGACCTGTTCTGACTTTCAGATAGATACTCTGGCAGGAACTTTTATTACGTCTATTTCCATCAGCAGCTCAAACCCCAGTGGATCTTCACACATTATCATGACTTAAATTACAACCGCCCTTTCACTCCCTATTTCGATGCTGACGGACCCAAGTTTAGTTCTGCATTCCACTACCAATAGTAAGCAGCTGAACCGTCTACTCTTGCTACGTCCAGCAAATCTTCTAAGTATGGTGCAGCATCAGTGATACTAAATTGCACCGTTTGCAATTTTCACAGTTGACAGTGCAAAGTTCACATCTGGTCTATGAAGAAGCCAGCATATAGCTGACCTCCCCTGACTTGTTTTGTGTTACCAGCCCATCACATGGGAAACAACACATACCACTCCTCAATAGTTATGGGTCCTAATCTGTTTGTCTGTCATGGGTAACAAGATAACCCCAGTTGTTAATTCCTTCACATTCAAAGTAACTTTATTTGAATGCTTTTAGTCCGGCCTCCCTTCGTGCATCGAACGGCACGTACAAGTCCAGGGCGAATATTGTGAATAAGGAATGAATCTCCCTATTTTCCTCATAAATTGTTGATAGACTGTGAATGCACAGACTGTAATATGCATTGAGATCGGATATTCAAGTCTCTCTGTCAAGCATGGCTGACGCACGGGCTCAGCCTTGTCAATCTATACAAAAATGGATTTGTTGGGGTCTTCATTATAAACTCACCATCATCCGTTACTAAATGATACGAGAAGCAATAATATAAATGACCATCAACATTTTGTATACAAGTATTCCTAAAGTAAAGAGATTCCTAAAGTGAAAAAAATTCTCACAAGAATATGGTATCAGCTTTAAATCAAGTTACCTGTCATCATGACACCGAGATAACTTGTAATATTTGCAAGAAGAACTATCAAACTTCCGAGTCAGCTTTATTGGAAGTAACTTGTTTTTGACTGACCCGTAATGTATGGTCACGTTCTTCATCCGTTACTAAACATATGAGAAGTAATGATATAACTGACTAGCAACATTTTTTATACATGTATAATCAAAGTGCTAAAGTTCTCACTTAAATTCAAGTCCATTATGAAACGTGAAAACATATACACATGAAATAAAATGTTATCCTATTGAAAATCCAATTATCAAACTTTTGAGTCAACCGTATTAAGAGTTTGTTGGTGGCAAGTTTTTTCATTCAGGTACGCTTTCATTATATAACCAAAGTGCTTATGTTCTCAGTTATAATCCAGTTAATCACAAAAGGTCAAAATATATACACATAAAATATAATTTTATCCGATTGGAAATCCCAAAATTAGTCTCATTAAATTACTGAATATTTCTTCACATGAAAACTTATATAGAGAGTAATCTTTTTAAATTAAATTTTCTGGAAAGTCTGGGCCTTTTTAGTAATGTTCAGTATGGCTTTCGTGGTTTTCATTCAACTGCTTATCTAACTGTTGTAACTGAGCGGATTTGTCAGTTTATGGATATTTCAGGAGAGGGTAGAGCCATTGCGCTTTACATTTTGAATGTGTTTGACAGAGTGTGGAATTCTTGTCTCCTACACAAACTTCAGGGTAATGGTATTGGTGGTGAGGTTCTTGACATTAGGTTTTTTCTTTCTGATCGAATCTTGCAAGTAACTTTGGACAGCGTATCTTCTTTCTCTTTTACTATAAATGCTGGTGTTCCTCACGTCTCTATTCTAGGCTCAACACTGTTTCTTCTCTATATAAATGATCTTCTTGCAAATATTCAGAAAATTAACATCTATGCATATGATACCACTCTCTATACTGGTGTTGCTTCTCGCCCATCTCCCTTGGATCAGTCGAAATATGCAGCTGATCTAGAAGTTGACCTATGTTCAGTTGTGGATTGAGGTAATAAGTCACATGTTTCATTTAATCCAGTTAAGACTCAGCTCATGTCTTTCAATCATAGGCATGTCATTTTTCTTCCTGAGATTCTCATGGATGGCTTTGCTCTTGAGGAGAAACTACTCTGAAACTTCTTGGTATTTTTCTCTCATCATATCTTTCTTGGATTTCATACATTAGATCCATTGCTCTTTCTCATTCTCGTAAAGTTTGTTTTCTCTATCGTTCTAAACATTTTCTCACACCTGAGGCTATTATCTATCTCTACAAATACTATTATGGCGAGTGTTATTCAGAATTATGTGATCTATTTCCTGCTTCTTTTCTTCCAGCTCGTTTGACGCGTTGGTTTAGTGGTTTCCATCAATTCGCTGTTTTATACCTCATTTTAATACAGCTTCCTATTACAGTAGATATTTCCAAGAACCACAGACTTGTGGAACTCTCTTCCTGCTGACTGTTTTCCTCCTACCTATAATCTTGCTAGTTTCAAGTCTAAGGTCAATAGGCATCTCCTGTCTTTGTTATAATCCTATTTTTTCTTGTTAGCCCATTATATTAATGCCTTGTCTGAAGCAATTTCAATAAAAAATTAAAAATACTCTTGAAATCAGACTAAACAGAAAATAAATCTGACAATATATGAATAACTTCTCTTTACTCAATCATTTTTGTTTAAGAAAATAGTTTTAGTCTTTCGTTTTTGTCAGCATTTTTAAATAAAATAGATTTATGTTGACTGGAAAATTATATCACATTCTTTTTTCTTTTTTTGCTTACATTTAAAATGTGAAGAATTTCTTTCTAGCAGGTAAACATGTTTGTCATGTCCATCGTCTAAATCTGGTTAGTCATAAAATTTTGTTATGATAAGAATGATATGTAAATTATAAAGAAATATGTAAATTATAAAAATATGTGAATTATAAAAAGATATGTAAATTATAAAAAGATATGTCAATTATAAAAATAATCTCAATTATGCAAATAATATGTAAATTAATCAAATATGTAAATTATAAAAATAATATGTAATATAATTTACATGTAAATTATAAAAATGATATGTAAATTATGAAAATAATTTGTAAATTATAAAAATGATATGTAAATTATAAAAAAATATGTAAAATATAAAAAGAAGAAGAATTTCTTTCTAGCAGGTAAACATGTTTGTCATGTCCATCGTCTAAATCTGGTTAGTCATAAAATTGTGTTAATCCAAATTTGACCATTCAGGTATTTATGTGCAGCCCTTGAGTTAAAATACTAAAAGAAGGCAATAATAAATATTTGCCTGATTTATTTCTTTTGTAAACTTAAAAAACAAAAACATCACAACATTTTAGATCTCGTTAATGAAGGATTCAGGTATTATTATTTGGAAAAATAAAACTCATTTTATTTATGCATCGCAAAACTTGTCATCATATCTTGAAATTCATGAATCATAAAATTGGGGACATAAATAAGATTATTAATAATGGCTTCAATTTTGTCTCTTGAACTACAAAGCCCAAACAGATCTTTGATTTGACCATTTTAAAAATAATTGTCTACATCTGATGGACATCTTAAAAATAATTTTGTTTGCAAACATGTCTAAGACTTATTATTGTCATTTATTGAAATTGTTTATATTTTCTTCTTTTCTAAACAATAAAAATATGTAAATTATAAAAATAATATGTAAATTATAAAAAACAACATTGCAACATTTGGCTCCCATTAATGCAGTATTTATGGATTTTTAGTTTAATGTTATTTGTGAAAAATCAAATCCATTCATTTTATTAATGGATCAGTATCGCAAAATATTTTGACATTCATGAATAATGACTTTTGGGACATTAATAAGATCATAAATAATGATTTCAATTTTGCCTCTTTATCTACAAAGCTGAACCAGATCTTTCAGTTGACAATTTACAAAATTAACTGTTTACATCTGATGGACATTTAAAAAATAATTTTGTTTGTAACAACGTGTATAAAATTATTATCTTTTATTGAAATGTATCTTTATTTTTTATATTAACAGAATCTCCAGCAATTAAAACAAAAACACAAATACATTATTGGATTTGAATCGATCTTCACTTCATTGGTGACTGGAAATATGGAAATGTCTAAAGAAAAATATTTAAAAATTTCTTGCCTGAAGTTACAAGTCTGAAAGTGAACTGTTTGAATCTGGTTTCTCATCATCTGTGATAATATATTGGAAATATGTTCTTGTCAAGTGTATATGTATTATTTCTCTGCAGTGTTCAGTATAAAAGTAGCTGGATAACCTATCGCAAGTGGGGTGCATACAACTAAGGCATTCATGGACCCTTTAATAAATGCCAAATTCCAGATATCCCAAATACCTGAAAACTAAAGAAACATCTTGCAAATGGTTAAAACTGAAATTATAGCTGAATTATAGACTGCGAAAAATGGTCAGTTTCGACGAATCATCGATTAAAATATTTTCAAATGAACTATATTAAACCTAACTGAGAATCGCAATGCATTGTGTTATATAGAATTTAGATATTGAAATGTATAAAAATGTTCATATATCAGTTACGGTCTGCTGTCACTGATCTGTATTCTGATTCATTTTTATATCCATAGATCTAATTGCCCATAGGTAGTAAACTGCCATACAGAGGGGCACACAATTATCATAATATATAATATATTATAGTTGAAACAAGAAAAATGTCAAAAATCTGCATATACAGACGATGATTCTTACTAAAGTTTAAATACATAATCAGTTGTGAAATGTAAATGTTTCATAATTCATTTCGGTTATTTTCCTAAAGGCAAAATATGGAAAAATTCAGAAAAACAAATTGCACTAAAAAAATCTCAAATGTTTCGACTTCAAAAACAAACTTAAAATCTTATACTAGAGAGAAACCATATTCTTGTGAAGTTTGTGGCTCTTCTTTTACAAAGAAACACAATCTGGTTATTCATATGCGAACACATACTGGAGAGAAACCATATTCTTGTGAAATATGTGGCTTTTCTTTTTCAATGAAATCGTATATGCTGATTCATATGCGAACACATACTGGAGAGAAACCATATTCTTGTGACTTATGTGGCACTTCCTTTTCAATAAAAAGCAATATGCTGAAACACATGCTAACACATACTGGTGAAAAACCATATACTTGTGAAGTATGTGGTACCTCTTTTACAATGAAACATCACATGTTGCAACACATGCGAACACATACAGGAGAGAAGCCATACACTTGTGAAGTTTGTGGTTCTTCGTTTTCACGGCAGAGCCATTTGTTGCGGCATATGCAAACACATTCACGAGAAAAAACATATTCTTGTGTAGTGTGTGGCTCGTCTTTTTTACGAAAAGATAATATGCTACAACACATGCGAACACATACGGGAGAGAAACCATATTCTTGTGAAGTATGTAGGTGTGCTTTTACAAATAAAGCCAGTATGATTAGTCACAAGCGAACACATACTGGAGAGAAGCCATATTCTTGTAAAATATGCGGTTTTTCTTCTTCAAGAAAATACGGTCTTCTAAACCATATGCGAACACATACTGGAGAGAACCCTTATTCTTGTGAAATATGCGGCTCTTCTTTTTCGAAAAAAGGGGGTATGCTGCGACATCTGCGAACACATACATGAGAGAAACCATATTCTTGTGAAACATGCAGCTCTTCTTTTTCAAGTAAATACAGTATGTTGAAACATATGCGAACACATACTGGAGAGAAACCAGATTCTTGTGAAATATGCGGATCTTCTTTTTCATTAAAATTTAACATGCAACATATGCGAACACATACATCCAAATAATTGCACTTAAGGGAACGGCCAAAATCCTTAAAAGAGCACTCGGTTGGAGCCTCTAAATAGCAGGTGATAGTCTGTCATTTGGAAGAATGCCCCGTAAATATGCTACCGAAAACAGAAATAAGAAAATTAAAAAAAGATAGATATCAAGTGTTAGCCTTGATTTCTGAGAGGTCGATTGAAGTACAATTAAAGAAAGACAAAAAATATAAATGTTAAGTATGTGGATGTCCCTTTATAGAAAAACAAGCTATGTTGCGATATAGGTGAACATATACTGGGGAGAATCCATATTCCTGTGAAGATTGTTTTTCTAATTCACAGAACGAAAACTTGTATTAAAAAATACAAGTTTTCGTTCTGTTTTAGTTTTATACGAGTCAGTTTTACAATGTCACAGAACGAAAACTTGTATTAAAAATACAAGTTTTCGTTCTGTTTTAGTTTTATACGAGTCAGTTTTACAATGTCACAAAACGAAAACTTGTATTAAAAAATACAAGTTTTCGTTCTGTTTTAGTTTTATATGAGTCAGTTTTACAATGTCACAGAACGAAAACTTGTATTATAAAAATACAAGTTTTCGTTCTGTTTTAGTTTTATACGAGTCAGTTTTACAAAATCACAACGAAAACTTGTATTTTTTAATAAAATTTTACAATATACTTCGACAAAACACAATTGCACTTAAAGAGATAAGAAAAAGAAAAAAGGAGAGAAACCATATTCTTGTAGAAAATGTGTTTTTTTTACATAGAAATTCATATGTTAAGATATATGCGAACACATACTAGAGAGAGATAAATGTGAACTTTAATGCAATATGGGAATATCTATGTATCTCATCTAGAGATCAAGTGTTGGCCTCTAAAATGGGCCCCTTGATTTCTGAGAACTTCGATTTAAGTAAAATGAAACAAAAAGAAAGAAAGCATATTAATGTTAATGTGGATTTCCATTTACAGAGAAACAAGCTATGTTCTGATATAGGTGCACATAGACTTGGAAGAAGCCATATTCTTGTGAAGATTGTTGTTTTTATTTACAGAAAGAAACATAGTTGCCGCATTGTGGAGCATAAGATTTAATTTAGGATGAAAGACCAATGTGGATTTTTTAATATTTAATCAAATATGTTGTTTTTTTTACAGAAAGAAACATAGTTGCCACATTGTGGAGAATAAGATTTGACTGTAGATGAAAGACCAATGTGGATTTTTTTTAATATTTAATCAAATATTGTTTTTATTTACAGAAAGAAACATAGTTGCCACATTGTGGAGAATACAATTTTACTTAAGATGAAAGACCAATGTGGATTTTTTAATATTTAATCAAAACACAAAAAACTATTTTAAAAACGAATTAGAATAAAAAATCAACAAAACGTCGCAGTATAACGTATTTTATTAATGAGAAAAGAAGGTAAAATTTAAAAAGTTGATAAAATCTGATTATTATTTTTAAGTCTACTTCCAGCAATACATCTATTGACTCCAAAATGTGAAATAAAAAATATAGTTTTTTTCGTAATTCCTGGTAAATTAATTTGCATATTTCGTTTCATACATTTTTACTGTTTACAGAGTTACACACCATATTTATTAAAATAAACTACGTTTTTAATTTACATTCACCTGGAGAAAAACAGGATGATAAGTTTAACATTAATTTACATTCACTTGGAGAAGACGGGGTGATAAGGTTACCATTAATTTACATTCACTTAGAGAAGACGGGGTAATAAGGTTAACATTAATTTACATTCACTTGGAGAAGACGGGATGATAAGGTTAACATTAATTTACATTCACTTGGAGAAGACGGGATGATAATGTTAACATTAATTTACATTCACTTGGAGAAAAACGGGATGATAAGGTTAACATTAATTTACATTCACTTGGAGAAAATCGGGATGATCAGGTTAACATTAATTTACATTCACTTGGAGAAGACGGGATGATAAGGTTAACATACATTTACATTTACTTTGAGAAGACGGGATGATAAGGTTAACATTAATTTACATTCACTTGGAGAAGACGGGATGATAAGGTTAACATTAATTTACATTCACTTGGAGAAAAACGGGATGATAAGGTTAACATTAATTTACATTCACTTGGAGAAGACGGGATGATAATGTTAACATTAATTTACATTCACTTGGAGAAAAACGGGATGATAAGGTTAACATTAATTTACATTCACTTGGAGAAGACGGGATGATAATGTTAACATACATTTACATTTACTTGGAGAAGACGGGATGATAAGGTTAACATTAATTTACATTCACTTGGAGAAAAACGGGATGATAAGGTTAACATTAATTTACATTCACTTGGAGAAGACGGGATGATAAGGTTAACATACATTTACATTTACTTGGAGAAGACGGGATGATAAGGTTAACATTAATTTACATTCACTTGGAGAAAAACGGGATGATCAGGTTAACATTAATTTACATTCACTTGGAGAAGACGGGATGATAAGGTTAACATTAATTTACATTCACTTGGAGAAAAACGGGATGATCAGGTTAACATTAATTTACATTCACTTGGAGAAGACGGGATGATAAGGTTAACATTAATTTACATTCACTTGGAGAAGACGGGATGATAAGGTTAACATTAATTTACATTCACTTAGAAAGACGGGATGATAAGGTTAACATTAATTTACATTCACTTGGAGAAGACGGGATGATAAGGTTAACATTAATTTACATTCACTTAGAAAGACGGGATGATAAGGTTAACATTAATTTGCATTCACTTGGAGAAGACGGGATGATAAGGTTAACATCAATTTGCATTCACTTGGAAAGACGAGATGATAAGTTTAACATTAATTTACATACTTTTGATAAAAAACAAGTAGTGTTTGTTGGTTTAAGTTTTTAAGTAAAAAATATATATTCTTAGTTTCTAAGTAATAATAAATATTTAAGTAGCAAGTAAATATAAGTTAGGGGTTTTGTTTGTTGACTTCTTTTTGCCTGATATCGTTTTTAAAGTAAACAAAAATAATTGATAAATGATGATTCGAGATTTTTGTGAAATACTAAACGAAAACGTATGTAAATTTTGTGAATTAAAAAAAAAAGGATTTTTCTAACGACGACCTTGGGTATTATTGTAGAACGAAAAGTTGTATTTTTTTAATAAAATTATACAATATACTTCGAGAAAAATTGGATGATTTGTTAAACATGTGCATACAATTGACATTGGATACAAAACGAGTAGTTTTTGTTGGTTTAATTTTTTTAAAGTTGAAAAAAATATCCATTTATAATTTGTAAGTAAAAATAAAGATTGTTTAGCATTTAAATATAAGCTTAGATTTTTTTGTTGGTTTAATTTTTTTAAAGTTAAAAAAAATATATCCATTTATAATTTGTAAGTAAAAATAAAGATTGTTTAGCATTTAAATATAAGTTTAGATTTTTTTGTTGGTTTAATTTTTTAAAGTTGAAATAAAATATCCATTTATATTTTGTAAGTAAAAATAAAGATTTCTTTAGCAAGTAAATATAAGTTTAGATTTTTTTGTTGGTTTAATTTTTTAAAGTTGAAAAAAATATCCATTTATATTTTGTAAGTAAAAATAAAGATTTATTTAGCAAGTATATATATGTAAATATAAGAAAATATAAGTTTTTTTTTACTTTTCTTTTGGCATGAATTTAGTTTTGTAAAAACTTATTCCAAAGGATTTTTCTGACGATCTCAAAGGAAAAAAAAGAGAAAACAGAAATTATTGAAAATCAAATTGATAATACTCGCCATCCTCTGTCGGCAAATGAAATGGTTACACTTTAGCATGGATATTGTTGCTGCCCCCAAATTTGTTTTCATTGTGTAAACTAAGGCATTTGTTTTAGTTTTCGATGAGTCAGTTTTATCATGTAAAACAAAACTCTGCCAATTTATTTATGGCGTCAACGAGGAACGAAAATAAGAAAAAACAAAGCAGATAATACTCGGCAAATAAAATGGTTAGACTTTAGCTGGCTGATTAGGTTTCATTGGGTAAAGTAGGACATTTATTTTGGTTATTTACGAGTTACTTTTACAAACATAACAAAATCCTCCCAATTTATTAACAATAAAAGTAGGCCCTTAATTATAAAGTCTAAAAGTTAGAGACGAATGAGGTATCGAGCTAAGATTTTCCATAAATATTTAATTATGGTTTAATCTAAGATATATATATATATATATATATATATATATATACTAGCGGGGCTACCCGGCGTTGCTCGGGGCCATGAAAACATATAATTAAAGAAAAATTGCGTGTGTAACATCTTTATATTCAAACTTATATTTCTCCCCCTCTCTCTCTATAGCCGTCTCTTTATCTTTCCAACTTTTCCCTTCCTTGGTCTCCCTATTTCACCGCTGCTTTCTAATTTCGCCTTTTGCGAAAGCTGTTTCTTCCCTACCATTTCTCCTACGTTGCCCAGGGCAATAGTATGACATATTTCTATAAAAAGTACCACCTCTATCTGCGCCTTCTATATAGGTACTTATCTCCGCCCCGGTGTTCATACTATATATATATATGTATCGCCACCCCGGTGCGCATACTATATACGTACCTATCGCCGCCCCAGTGCACATACTATATTCGTACCTATCCAGTGGAGATACTATATAAGTACCTATCGCGGCGTCGGTGCGAATGCTAAATAGTACCTATCGCCGCCCCGGTGCAAATGCTAAATACGTACCAATTGCTGCCCCGGTGTGCATACTACATAAGTACATACTGCCGCCCTGGTGCGAATGCTATATACGTACCTATCCCCACCCTGGTGCGAATGCTAAATACGTACTTTTCACTGCCCCGGTGCGTGTGCTATATACGTACCTATCGCCGCCCTGGTGCGCGTGCTATATATGTACCGATCGACGCCCATGTGCACATGCTATATAAATAGCTATCGCCAGCCCCTGAATGCTAAATACGTACCTATTGCCACCCCTATGCAAATGCTAAATATGTACATATCGCCGCCCCGGTGCGAATGCTAAATACATACCTTTCGCCGCCCCCGTGAGCGTGCTATATACGTACCTATTATCAAATGCTATATACGTACCTATTTTCGCCCCGGTGCGCATGCTATATATGTACCGATCGCCGCCCCGGAGCACATGCTAAATACATACCTATCACCACCCCGGTGTGCATGCTATATACGTACTTATTGCCGCCTATGTGCACATGCTATATACGTACTTATCGCCACCCCTGAATGCTAAATACGTACCATCTGCCACCCCGGTGTGAATGCTAACTACGTACCTATTGCCGTCCAGGTGTGCATACTACATATGTACCTATCGCTGCCCCAGTGAGAATACTAAATATGTACATATCGCCGCCCCGGTGCAAATGCTAAATACGTACCTATCGCCACCTCGGTGTGAATGCTAAATACGTACCTATCGCCACCCCTATGCACTACTATACACGTACCTATTGCCACCCCGGTGCACATATTGTATATATACCTATCGCTGGCCCGGTGCGCATACTATATTTGTACCTATCGCTGCCCTAGTTCGCATACTATATACTTACCTATCTCTGCAAGCGTGCACATACTATATATGTACCAGCATACCTAAGAACTCATATTAAGAAATATTTTTAATTTAAAAGAAAAAAAAATTTGACCCCTCCACCCCCACCCCAATTTTTCCCCCCATTATTAGAAATATTTTTAGTTTAAAAAAGAAAAGGAAACAAAAATAATGTTTACCCCCCCGAAAAAAAAATGTTTTCATCCGTCCCCATACATATAAATATTTTTAATGAAAAAAAAATGTTGCTCCCCCCCCAAAAAAATTTTTTTGACCCTCCCCCATAGATAGAAATATTTTTAGTTTAAAATTTTTTTTTTTTAAATACGTATAAATATTTTTGATGAAAAAGAAAAAAAAAAGAAAATTTAAAATATTATACAAATCTATCACTGCAGCAGCTCTATCTAGGATATTTAGCACTTTTCTCCCGGACAACGCCGAGTACTTTGAAAATCCTATACTATGGAAGCGCCCCTGGTGTCTATACTGCAGAAGTATCCCCTGTCCCTATACTGCAGAAGCCTCCGGGTCCTATATTGTAGAAGCACCATTGGTCCCTATACTGCAGAAGCACCCATGGTCCATATCCTGCAGAAGCCTCCGGGTCCTATATTGTAGAAGCACTCCCGGTGCTGGGTCCTATACGGTAGAAGCACCCCTGGTCCTTATACTGCATAAGCACCCATGGTCCCTATTCTGCAGAAGCATCCGGGTCCTATATTGTAGAAGCACCCCCGGTGCTGGGTCCTATACTGTAGAAGCACCCCTGGTCCCTGTACTGCAGAAGCCCTTAGGTCCTATACTGTGGAAGCGCTCCCCCGGTGCCTATACTGCAGAAGCACCCTCGCCCCCGGTCCCTATACTACAGAAGCCTCCGGGTCCTATATTGTAGAAGCACCCCCGGTGCCTGTACTGCAGGATGAAGATGTTGATACACCACCCCCCGCCTCTAGCCAAATTCTCCCCCCTCCCCCTAGGATTTCTGGTTTGTTTCTTTCATAGGTTGTGGGCTGCGGCATTGTCTGATTGTGGAAATAATTATATATATATCATCTCACATTCAATATATATATATATATATATATATATATATATATATATATATGGAGTAAGGTACACGATAAATCATTAAAATGAAATGCCGTGGTGGACAAAATGTGTGAAAAATGACAAACGGAAAACAGGTTAAAGTGCAGGAGAAAAACAAAAACAAGAGATTTGACCGGTTTCGTTCGTGTTAGAGAACGTCTTCAGAAAAAGTGAAGATTTGGAAATAATTTTATTTTGAAGGCAAACACATGGGAGAAAGAAAAGATGATCCGATTAGACCATATGAGAAGACTTTAAGTGGCATTGAAATATGACAAGTTGGTGATACATTCTTCTTTATTTCTTATTCTTTTTTTTAATATTTTTATTTATTTTCTTTTTCCCTTCCACACCTACTGAGCTAGTATAGGGAAAGCAGTAGGCGGAGGGGGTAAAGGCGATAAGAGGGAAGAAGACAGAGGAACTAGCCAGGATAAACTCACATAGGAGTGAGCATGAAATTGATACACCGAACGCGAACCCTAAAAAAAAAACAAAATAAAAAAATTAATCGGAATATATCAGAGATAGGTCTGCTAATTTGTCTCATATTAAGTTTTATGAAGCAATAAAAATCTTAAATTGACAGTCTAGAAAAATCTACTTTACAGTCAAACTAATGTAAATTATATCTTATTATTAGAAAAATGTGTTTTTTTAGTGGAAGATGATATGAAATACATGTTAAGAAAAATCCTTCGATAGGGTTAAGTTTGAGAGAGATGTATTAAAATGATCTGATTACCTATGAGACTTGCTATTATCTAAATAATTATGTATATATATATATATATATTAGATTTCTTGAATGTGAGATGATATATATAATAATTTCCACAATCAGACAACGCCGCAGCCCACAACCTATGAAAAGAAACAAACTGGAAGTCCTAAACTCGAAACTCGAGTCTAGGACTTCCAGTTTGTTTCTTTTCATAGGTTGTGGGCTGCGGCGTTGTCTGATTGTGGAAATTATTATATATATATATATATATATATATATATATAATTCCCGAAACAGTTTTTAATGGTAAACAATTGATGATCCCTTAAATAATGTTAGAAGCAAACTAATATAATAACTGTAAAAAATAAATCGACTTACATGAGTGATTTTCCACTGAACGACTTGGGACTAAAAAGTTTTTGTTTTTTTTAGTTTTTTATATAGTTTTAATGGTTGAGAAACTTCCCAGACTATATATATATATATATATATATATATATATATATATATATATATATATATGGATATTTAATCAGGGTCGCAGTGTTGTAATATATTGCATTTTTTAGTGCGATCTTTGCTAGGTGCCTGCTTAGAGGTTAAGATCCGAGCCTGGGGTTGATGTTCGATATATATATATATATTTATATATATATATATTTATATATATATATATATATATATATATATATTTATATATATATATATATATATATATATATATATATATATATATATATATATATATATATATTTATATATATATATATATATTTATATATATATATATATATATATATATATATATTTATATATATATAACTTCTTTGTAATATAGTAGGAAAAATCCCAGCACAGTGCTCGATTAATTAATAATTTAAGTTAAAAATTAAGAGCATAATATTTATTTATTTTGGTACAGAAAAATTAGTAAAACATTCGTACCGTCGGTTTCAAGCTCGGAAAGTCTTAGCCATCTGGCTTTCTTCAGCTTCTGTTGTCATCTGTTTTAGAAATGTGAAGTCACATGACACTCTCGTTGGGACGAGTTATTTGCTCAGTGTGTTATGTATAGCTAAGTTGTGAAGCTGCTGTAACAAATATATATATATATATATATATATATATATATTTATCTGGTAAAGCAGCTTCCTAACAGCTATATAGTGAGATTCCTATTTCCATTATGAAGTTGTAAGAAATAATTCATGCTTTTATGCATGAATTAACTAATAATTATGTTTATTATTATGTATTGTGTGTTTGTTTCTTTGTAACTGTGTTTACTTTAACACTCTTTATATACATTTCTCTTATGTTTCTGTCAATAGTCTTTCTCAAATTGCAGTTTCCAGAGCTGTCTATGTTAATTAGCATCATACAATATCATAAAACCTAATTCGTGAATTCCCAGGGTCACCAAAATGAAAGATAGAATAAAAGGGGTCACGAGTAAGAGTTGGTTTCTTGTTATTATTTTTCCCCAGAGAATTGTTCAAGATATTGGATGTTTGTACACCGCATATGGTGTCAGGACGCGTCCATATGTGTATGCAAGTAGTGTGTGTCTGTAATATCAAGTCCATGTGTTGAAGCAGTAGCCATTTTGGCGTCTTGTCGAACCCAGGGCGAGTGACCCGGGAAAATGTCTGTTGCGTCCCCAGAGAGGGGGGACGTGTGTTTGGCAGTGCCAAAGTAGGAAAGAGAGAGAAGTGTCGTCTCGTGCCACCGGCGTAAAAGAGAACGAACGGATGGCGGTCGAATGTTTATGTAATTATGCTAGCCATTTGAGATTCGCCTAAAAGAAGGCCACTGATTGGTCAAGCCAACGAGGAAGTAGTTTGCCTGAACCAATCAGCAGGCAGCTAAGAAGTCATTTATATTTAAACAATATGGCGTCTTGTAGGAAACTGTTTGTCTGTTTACCTTTTTGTTTTACATTTATTCTTTGTTCATTTCCGTATTTAATTTTTTGTGTCTCTTATTTATGTTTTTGCCTTTGTGTCTACAACTCATGGTTGAGTGTATTTTTGTCAAAAGGGTTTTAAAGCCCTTCAAGTGTTTCGAAACATTAGTATTAGCATGAATTTTAGTCTTAACAATGTTTATTTTGAGAATGGCTAATCAACATCATTGTTATAATAATTATACGGGGTATTTTCGAAATCGGTGCTGAGGAGGGTGTAAGAAACGAAAGATTAATAAATACAGCAAACACATAATCGTGTTGTGCCAATCGACATGCATCTTGTCTCCTTTTCATTGTACATCTCTTGATAGGACTAATATTGGATAAAGGCCTTTATCAAGGATTCGGTAAGCAGTAAATTATATCAATGTCTTCTTTATTTCGCTTTACAAAATTTTAAGAACGCCCCATGTGAGTTCGCACCAGAAAACAACATGGTTTCAGAAGTGGGGTCATAGCTGCATCACCAACATCAACGTGATTTCTTTCTAAGCTTTCTTGAATGGGTTGTGTTTTGTTACGATTTCATTTTTCTGATGTTGCTTGAATTGATTTGAATTGATTTGAATTGTGATTAAAACTTCGCCATATCTGCACCTATCAATAAACATCATGGATACTCTCCCAGCTCCTAAATATCTCGATTTCAGTCAAGAAACCCTGAAAACAAGCTACAACCAGACAGCAACTGCACTCTCCATCAACACGCTCAACCATGACGGACACGCCACTCCCTGTACAGTGAACCTGGACATCAACGGCAACAGCGTTAATTTCAAACTTGATATTCGTGCTGAAATCCATGTACTGCCCGAAGCAACATACAGCAGGCTCTACCAGCGACCAAAGCTCAGTCCAACCTCTATTAGCTTCACTCTCTAGAATGGCTCAAACATTTCTGTTCTGGGTAAATGCACAGTCTCCATGAAGTACAAATAAGTCACTACGTCAATCAAGTTCATCGTTGCTGATACCATTTCACAACCAGTTCTAGATGCCACAAACCTACGAGAAACTCAATTTGATCAAGCGTATTTTTCAGGTTGATACACATCTTCCAGCTCTTCTAAAAAATATCTCCTAAAAAACTCACCACATAACAATTGACCCTTCTGTTCCTCCTGTGATCAACTTTCCAATGAAAATTCCCTTTGCACTGCTACGCAAATTAAAAGTGGAACTCGACAGAATGACAAAAAATAGGAATCATCAAGTCGGTCAGCGAACCTACAGAATGGGTAAACTCACTTGGGATCGTGGAGAAACCCAACGAATCCCTGCGCATGTCTCGATCCACGCAACCTCAACAAAAAGGCTATACAGAGAGAGCATTTCTAAATTCCCACTGTGGAGGAAATTTTTGCAGATATGCATGGTTCAAAGTTTTTCTCTAAAATTGATGCCAGCAATGGATTCTGGCAGATCCCCGTCGATGAGGACAGCTCAAAATTCCTGACATTCAGCACTCCCTTCGGACGCTACAAATTTACTCGCCTCCCATATGGCATACACAGTGCCAGTGAAATATTCCAAATCGAAGTTTCCTGCATCATAGAAGGAATTGAAGGAGCCAAAAACATGCAGGATGATATAATAGTGTGGGCACCGACACTGGAAGAACACCATAAGCGACTCAGTTTTGTTCTCAATCGCGTACAACAGCATGGTCTAAAACTTAATAAGAGCAAATGTATTTTTCCCATCGCGAATTAACCGTGAAAAGTAAAGAGGTAGACTTTTTTGTTAACCAGCCTAGTAACACCTTACCTCCCTATTTGGCTCTTGAAGAGCTTATATTTCAGCTAGCCTGTTTGGAGTCCACGGGATTGAATGCTGGTTGTTCAGGCTTGTTTTGTCTTCAAGTGATTCTACGTTTACCTCTCTTTTTATTACTATGCCTTCTACAAATCCACACAACAAACACCTTACAATTTCCTATAGTAACATCAGATGTCTCAGGTCTAACTTTCCTGATGTTCAGTCCTTTCTCTTGGGCAAATATCCTCACATCATTACTCTTTGTGGGACTAATCTGGATGCCTCTAGTGATAGCAAGGATCGACCTGTCGATGCTAATTTGCCGCTTGTCCGCTGAGACGTTTCCATGCATTTGCATGGTCTTGCTCTTTTCCTTCGCAAGAATCAACCCATTACACCCCAACCTTTAATCTCATGTACTTTTATCTGTTTGAGATTGTCTGCACTCTACTTAATATTTGTTCTTTTTTTTTACTACCTTCTGTCCCGTTGTTGATGCTATATCCAACAGTATTGACGAAGCATTGCAAATTCATCCATCAAGCTCGATCTTTGTTTTTGGTTACTTCAATGCTCAAACTCACCCTAAATGGACTCCAGACAGATTTCTCCAAGGTGAAAGCAAACATGTCTCATCCCAAGAATAAGGACTTTCAGCGCTTCTTCGGCATGACCAACTATCTCGGCAAGTTCCTACCACTGTTAAACGTCAGAGGAGAGACGGATACATGAAAAAGAGAGTGATTTTTTTTTACACGGTCTGCTTTTATATTGTTTACCTAGTGGTCTGGCCGACGTAGTTGCCTATTTTTTGCGCTTTTTAGGCGAGACTGGTCCGTGGGAGCCGAATTTTGTGGCCACAGTTTGAGCTTTTGTGTTGAAGTGAATTTCGGATTGGTTTTGTTATAAACGTGTTCCTATGGAACTAATTTTACAAACGTGAAAATTAGCGTTGAATGTTAATCATGTGTAAGATTGGAAATTCCTGCTCCCCTCACCACGCGTCTCCTATCCCTTATGTTTTAATCGTGTCCGCAGGTCACATGTTTAGACCCGCGGTAGTAAAACGACTTTGCATTAAAACGATAAAAGGGAGAACAGCAAGTAATCATGGTAGAGAAAGAACGGAACACATTTGAATCACAATTTATAAACATAAAATAAGAAATAAAACACTTGTAAGAATTAACCAAAAGGCGAGATTATGCAAACATAACAAGTGTTTATTAAATAAATAAAAAATCAAATAAAAGTTCTGCTCAGGTTTGGGGAGTTTTTGATATGGGGGCTGGTTTAGTTAAGATCGAGAATGGTTGATCAGTCCAGAGTTATAAAAATTTGCAAATAACGAAAGTTAAAAAAAAATTGCAAATAATGAAAGTTAAAAATAAGTAATTTGTTTTTCATAGGGCACTTACCTTTGTATAGCCTTTTTTGTGTGTTAATTGACACGCTGAGTGGAAAATCTTTTCACGGGACTTTAGATCCTCACATCAGTCTCTTTCGCGGAGTTTCGTTAATGTGACCAGCTTAGCCTATCTCGTAAATCTCGTCCTTCCTTGTATACGGGAGTATAGCTTTCGATTTAAAGTGCTGGATAGGCACAACATTTTGATATGGCTTCACCCCTCCGCTCCTGAAATCTGACTGTCTCATCTTTCCCGGATAGTTTTTTTTAGGTGACGAGATATAGGTAATCTTGTATCCAGAAAGGAAATTGTTGCCTTCGTTTATATGGCCAACTTTGTCGGATAGGATTTTCTCCTTTTGTTTTTTGTGTGCGGAGATACATCTTATTTCGATTTCTGCTTGGTCGGCAGCAAATCTTAGAAACGTCTCTACTCCACTGCTGCCGCGAACCAACTCCTCGTGTTTCTTCTTGTCGGCTTTCTCCCGCTCCCTGTCTAGCCCCCCCCCCGCGCTTCTTGGACCTTTTCGCCAGGATCAAAGTGTAGTATCTATTCCGATAGATACTACACCATATACACCGGTATCGTCTTGGCCTTCGGTGCTTGATTTCCGTCGGTCTATTGGTTTGTCCTGTGCAGTTCTAGGAGGTCCACCCCCAGGTGTTGCTTTCTCACCCTTTAAAAAGGGGTTTGTTTATTGCTAATGGCCTGAGGCGCCCCTACCGGGGAATGCCGACGGGGCTGCCTAGGCATTTTTTGACGGTCACAGGTGCTCTTGCTCTAGGGTGCTGACTTTTCAAATCCCACTTTCCGACCTTTTGTCACATTTTACTTTGTGGGAGGTAGATAAATACCAGCAACAGGCTTTTCTCCAATTTGATTGGTTGCCCTTCATCCGCCCCCGCAAACTGCGTGGGCTGACTTTACGGCTCTTGGCCTCTCGCTGTCTAGACTACATCCGGTCCCAATTTTTAACGTGCGTCTTTTTTGTGAATTGCACCATAGCGTTTTTTGTAGGAGAACATGTACCAACAAGTCCCCTATTCATCTTTTAAGGTTTTATGGTGCAAATATGTGGATATAATAGTTTCTGTTTTTTCTGCTTATGCTGTTTTTTGATAAAATATCAAAGGATGTCAATCCTATAAACTATAAAATATTAGAGGATGTCAATCCTATAAATTATAAAATATTAGATGTCAATCCTATAAACTATAAAATATTAGAGGATGTCAATCCTATAAATTATAAAATATTAGATGTCAATCCTATAAACTATAAAATATTAGAGGATGTCAATCCTATAAACTATAAAATATTAGAGGATGTCAATCCTATATAAATTATAAAATATTAGAAGATGTCAATCCTATAAGCTATAAAATATTAGAGGATGTCAATCCTATGAATTTGTTTTTTAAATTCATCGCAAATTATTAGTTTGCAAAATATGTTTAGTTTAATTTACGCCTTTTGTTTTCAGACTGAAGGATTAATGTTAAGGTTAAAGAAGTTTTTTTTTTTTTGGGGGGGGGGGATAACACTAAATAAAAAATACTAATTTCCCAAATTGATGTTTTGTTGTTTCTTGATTATAACACGTTTGTTAAAAAAAAGAAATACACACGATTATTCTTGCGAATAATCTTGTTAGTTATATCATATCACTTAATTATTTAAAAAACAACAATTTATTTTGCTTTAGCTATTCATTTGTGACCTATTTGTGTTCAAAAATAATCATATTGAAAAGTAGTTTTAAGCAATTTAATTTGTCGTAAATAGAGACTGTGCGAAAAATATCCGGTTATGTACCTACTTCCTGTAATTGCTGAATGCAGATTATTTTACTCAGTCATATTTTTATGGCAAATTATATTGTAAGCACGACCAGCCATTTTTTTTTACAAATGAGATTAAACCATTGTGTGTGTGTCGCCTTTTGTAAGTGTGCGTATGCCAGGTTAGATAAGGGTATCTTCCCCTCATATCTCATACCATTCCCCTTGACTGCAACCTCCGACCAACGTTGGGATTAAATATCCCTGGGAGAAAGTTCAATTCTCACACGTGAGAATGCAATAACAATTATGTAGATAGGTACAAAATAGAAACGGGGCAACAGCTTTTGTGAGAAGGAACACAACAACAATTGTATATAAGTTTAAAACAGTTTTATTTGTGAGAAAACATGAGGGTAAATATATGCAACAAATGGTGAGTTCAAAGTTCAGAAAGGAGAAAGTTAATTTAGGTTTGCGAAAACGTGCTTCGCGAACTTATCTTGTGGGAGTTCTGGTAACAGGTTGCATGTGCGCCCGCCTCCAATTCTGGCTCTTGTCGAGATGTAGTCTCTTCAGTCCAAGATGGTTGGTAACAGGAAGGAGAGAGGCCTCTCTGCGAATGCTTTGTCTCAGAAGGATCCAGAAGGTCTCAGAAGTCTACGGCAGTTTAAAATTGAAAACACAAAATCGCCATATTTGATCAGGTGACGTCGAGAGACTAGTTTTAAATCGAACTAAAAATGTATCTTCTGAATAATGATATCGAAGCAATCTTTACTGTAACCGGAACTTTTTGATTACAAGTATTTCTGACTCTCCAGAGTGTTCACGCTGACTTCCGGGTTATCATGCAGTAAATTTCAAGTACGGATGATCATAAATGATGAAATAAACTTTTTGTAACGGAAAATTAAGAATTGTATTTTTAGTATAATAAAATAGTTGTTAACAAAATACATTTTCAAATATATGTTTGTTTATATTTTTATGAAAATATAACAAATATTTAATAAAAAATCTGTCTTTTTATTGATATAAATAAAGTTATGATCATAAATGATAAAATAATCTTTTTTAACGGAAAATTTAGAATTGTATTTTTATTATAATAAAATAAGTTGTTTTAATGAAAATATAACAAACTATTAATAAATCTTTTCTTATGAATCAATTATGTTGAAATGACTGTAGGGAACATGAAGGGGGCTTACCTGCGAAACGTCCTCGTGTTGTTTGTCTGTCCTGTGCGCTGCGGATGAAAGAAAGGAATTCAACATGGCGTCCATGAACCTTTATTACGTACGGTTCACGCAGAGTCTCGCGAAGTCGCGTTGCACGCATGCAAATTAGGTGTGCCTCAGTATAATAAAAGCGGGTCTCTTACCGTCTTAAAAACGAGTCGGTGCAAAGTAAGTGCACGTGTGACGAACGGTGAGATCTGCTTTGGAAGTTGACAGAGTGATTTGCGACCTTCGTTATTACTACAATGACTGCTGTTTGTTTTTCGTATGAAAATATCACAAATCTTTCCGTTAAAAAAAGTTACTTTTATCATTTATGATCATCCGTACTTGAAATTTACTGCAGGATATAATCCGGAAGTCAGCGCGGTTGCGACCTCTTCTGGAGAGCCGTATTTCTTATATAATTGAAAATGTAAGAAGTTTTTTTTTGTTTTCAAATACTAAAATGAATTCGCCATTTTGAATACGTAAATTTTATGTCTAATAATAAAAAAGAAATTAAAAAAATATATCATGTGTTTATCAAAAATTTAGAACAAAAACCAATTTGTGAAAACAATAAAAAAATAACAATATTAGGTTTATTATTTGTTTATTCATAAATATAAACAAATATATGTTTTATGTAAATATAATGTGTTTATTATTATATGTCTTCCTTTTTAATTTTCTGCGAACCCTTTTTTCCGGTTGCCATCTTAAATCCTGACTTCCACCCGTTAATCACGTCACGTTTTAATTAACACATCTTATATGCGTTTTTTTTCTTGAAAGAAGGTTGGCAAACAAACAGTAAGTATTACTTGAATTTAATTGATTTTGGTGGTTCTTTTTTACTACAGGGGCGCGACCGAACCATTATGAATTGATATGAAATTGAGTCAATGTTCCAATTTTGCATGTAAACAAAGAACAGTCATTTTATAGAATCGTCTCAAATCGAGTGTTTTTATGTTTGTTTTTCGAGTGCCATGAGAACGATTTTGGCACTGAATACAGTCGCAAATAATAAGTAGTTTCGTTGTTACGTACCCTAATCCGGTAATCATTACTATTAGCGACATAAATTATTTAAAAGACAATACAGTTGGGAAATTAGTCAAAAACAATTTATTTTGCTTTTCCTAATCATTTGTGATCTATTTGCGTTAAAAATAATATTTAATAAAATTTCTTGGCATTTTAAGTTATGGTAAGTACCCATTCTGAGCAAAGTAGCCTTCTGTGTTGATTTACTTGTTTAGGTTAAACAAAGATGGCTACTTTGCTCAGAATCGGGGTATACGACACGTATAACTTGTATTAAATATGTTGTTTTTTTAACACAAATGAGTAGGGAAAAAAAAAAAATAGTTTTTCACTAATTTCACAGCTTTATTTCTTTAAAAATAATTATTAATCTCTAAAACTGGTTTGAAGACGGAAAAAATTAAGACATTACCAGACTTTCATAAAATTTTATTATTTATGAAATAATTTTTTTTTTTTCGAAATGGATTCATTAGTAAGCCTAAAACCAATTTTACAACAAAATTTTTCATTTTCATTTTTGTGCTTGATAAAACGACAATACCGGGGTGGGGGGTTAATATTGATGTTTTTCTTTGCTTCTATTAGTCATTTAATTTTTTTCTTCAAACAATTATTTTCTGTCTGTAAAAAAACTTATTTTAGTTTATTAAAGATGAATTCAATTTGGCAATTTTATACCAGATGACAATGATGTCTGGGATATAACTCTATTTGACTGACAAAAAAGACGATTTCAATTTTGAAAAACTTCATTGATTATTATAAAATAAAATTTTGAAAACATATTTAAGTTTTTCAATTTAATATTAGCTAAACAACTTTTTCATTTGAATTTAAAATATTGTCGATTTCATTAATCAGTTTTGAATCTTAACGAAGAACGGTATGTCGAATTCTTAACGATTAATTATGACATAGTTTTACAATTAAATCAAATGAAGGAAAAAACTTTAATTTTTAAATAAAGTTCTTCGGTCACGTACCAAAGGAAAGTTGAGAAAATTCTCTCAACTAATTCCATCTATAAGAGAACAATATGTTCTTACAGAATATTTTACAGTTTTTTGTTTGTTTATTTGTTTATTAACCTTTCCTTGTTAACATAACATCTAACACATTGTCCTCTTAACATTCTGAAGAGAACAAATAACAGAATCCGTCGAAACAGCGTAGAGTGAAACTCACTTCAGCCAGACATTTACTATCGACATAAAAAAGGAATGAAACGAAACACCAAGAAGAGAAGAACACTATGATTGCATTCTTGCCGTTCGGTGCAGTCGTCCCTTAGTAAAGATGGATCAAGGTGGTCTAGGTCTTAGTCTTAATAGATGGCTTAGTACGACATCCGAAGCCTGAAGTTAAGTGGTCTACGAGCGATCCCTCATCTCACGTTTCATAGTGGATTCGAAACACGACGATAATAGTAACATCCATCCGATCGTCCATGTCAAGTCACTTGGCCCGTTCACACACATCGCCACATAAGTAGCAACAACAACAGCAACCTGCCAGCAGTCCGAACGGCAACACTGATAGTTATCACCACCACTGCTATGGCAAGCTTCAGTGGAATGGAAAGCGACACCTTTGATAATACCATGATGGCACCAATTGTGGTTCTGGCTTAGAGGCTTTCAGCAGTTATCACACATTGCTCCAATCTCATGGTTCTTCTCATACTGGACGCAATTGGGTGGCAGCAGAAAGCCTCGGTTGACAAACATGCAATGGTTATGGTCGCTTGTATTTTGCTTAGCTTTTAAATTTTCATGTGGCAAACTAACAACAATTGGCCATTATATTGACGATGATCACTGAATGAAAATGATCCTGCCGCAAATTTACCTATGGAAACCTTGTTACAACTTTTACTTCTTGCAAATGATTGGTTTTGGTTGTTTACTCCAACCATCGACTGCCTCAGCTGAGATGCATGAGTGTCAATGTTGCTAACATTACACAATGCAGCAGAGGTCAAATCCGATGACTTCACCAGACTGATCAGCACCATAATCAACACCTACTGGGAATTTCTCGTTCACGTGTTTAGTTAAAAGCTCTGATCATACAAAGCTCACCATGAAATGAATCACATCAGCATAAAAAGGAAAAGGCTGAAATCTCCTTTCTTATCTTACTCGACCAGACAGTGGGGGAGAGAATGGGAAGAGGGTTCCCAGCCCAAACTGCTCTTAAATCCTTATTGGACCTTTCTGTCTACCTTACTAACAGGTCATTGTGTCTGATATGCTAACTGAGCTATTCACAGTTTCACCCGTTCTAATACGTAATGTTAACTTAAACTTGCATTGCTTAAGTTTTGAGACAAGTGTATGACTACATGGCACATTCTTATAAACAACTGATTTTCTTGACATGCGCTGCTGCTGCATGTTTGCCAATGATAGAGGAGGGAAAACTGCATCTCAGCACATGACAGAAAAGTTTAGCATGTGGCAGATCAGACGACGACCAATCTTCTTTTCACAGTTGCATCGAGTTTAGGCAAACAAGTCTGATTCAAGCATGGACAACCATTGATCACTGATCACACCAGCCGACTGTGTTATCAGCAGGGTTTAAGGGGCTCTGGCTGGCGGATGTGTATCCCTACTTTTTGGCTTGCTAGTTGAGCAGCCCAGCCCTTAATCTTGTGTCTGTGTGTATGGTGAAGTGTGTTGCCAAGATCAAACCTGCTGGCTATGCATCGCCTTGGCACCTTCCACATATCTGGCAGGGTGCGGGCACTTGTGAGAGTGGTCCTGCAGACACTATTTATTCACTTATCACCTAAATCCAATCATAGACACATGTCCGTTTGTCTAAACCGCCATCTTTGTCTTTCCAGTCAATAAAAATCAACAACAACAAGAGAGATCATTCAAAGAACTTATCACAAATGAACAAAACTCTTATATCCTAATACAATGGGAGATAACTCAACATGATTGGTGTCCTCTTGTGAAATCGTCTACAGTTCCATAAAAATAAAACAAATATAAAACAACAAAAGTAAAACAAGTCTAAAATTGAAACAATTCACTCAGAATTTCAGATTGTCTTACAAAGATGGGAGCCATCTTTGTAAGACAATCTGTTACCTGTTTTCGGCACTGATCTATTCAGTTTGAATTTCATTCTTCTGGCCACATCAACTCTCAAACGCCGGTCACTCACAAGATTTTATAACTTTAAAGTCACTACCAGAAAGGCATTGTCCGTTTTACAATTTCTGTAGTCCGAATGTCTTCTGAAGCATAGTGGCTATGAATATATCAGCATCAGCTGCTTCACATAGCGCCATAGCCTCTGAAGCTAATGGACTTTTTGTTACACAGTGAGGTTTTTTATGACCAGTATATAGGAGCCATTCTGTTCATTTTGTGACAAACAAAGATGATAAAACCACCTTGTGAAAATCCATCCTCCAAACTAGCATAGATGGCATCTAGATAGCAAAAAATATTCCGATCCGAATGTTACCAAAGCTGGGAAAAGATACAAAACATGTCCTTGATTTAAACTTTATTATTGATTAGTTTGTTTCGAAGAGTAACTTCATTTTTGGAGATTTTCCAATGTTACTCATTCTAGATACATCAAACAGTATGTCGTGTCCAGTCTGGATAGATACCCACATAATCTAACTAGTCAATCTCTTTAGCTCTGTGTTCTCCTCTTGAGATTATTAATGAGTTTTCCTTAATGATCTTCCTTTCTTTATGTCTATTGAGAATATTGATTTTGATCTATCATGATCCCATTTTTTGTTTGCTTAACATTCAATCCCTACAATTTAAATGTTCCATGTTCATGCTTTCCAATTTTAAATATCCTTTTGAATTTTCTGATCACTTTTTTCTGAAATAGAACATTTCTACAAAAATATGAAATCATCTATGTGTATTGACAGAATGCCTATGAAGTCACCACTAGCAGCATGCCAAAGAAACTGCATTGTCGTGTGCACTGGCCATTCCTTACAAGCAAGTTAACTCATGAGGAACTCATTTGTACCATGAATGCATCTGTCTAGCTTTCACATCTGTGATTCTGGACACACGTCATATGATGGTCGAAGAAATACCTCTCTCCCCAGAATATTACCTTACACAAATACTGAGATTAAATCAAGAGTCTCTACCTGCTACATCCTAACCGAGGTCGTAAACAATACAAGATTCATAGCCTCACAGCTGTACGTAGGGTAATATGTCTTTAAGTTATGGGAATCTTCGTTCATAACCACATGCAACAAAATAAGACTTCACAGTCTTTTTGGAATTCTCAAATTTTACTGCTATCACCCATTTTGTTGATATACATTTTTGCTGCCCCATGTTAGACACATATTCATATACTTCATGAACTTTCATATTTTCCAATTGTCTTTTCTTCGCATCAATCACATCTTTCCTTTGTTCTTTTTCAGAAGACAAACTGCATGTTCCTGATGACTTACTCCTTCTCTTACTTGAGGAAATTCTCAATTTAAATTTATATTCTACAACTTCTTTTCTTATTTAGTTTCATACTCTGATATTTCACTTTCTTTCTATTGCTATAAGAATTGTTATTAGTTTGTCCTTCAGCTTCCTGTTCCAAACCTTCATTCATTTTATTTGAAAAAATTGTATTTTCATCATTCTTTAGACTTCATAATTCTGTGTCTACCTTCACTTTCTTTCTATTGCTATAAGAATTTTTATGAGTTTGTCCTTCATCTTCCTCCTCGAACACTTCATTCATTTTATTTGAAGAAGTTATATTTTCTTAATTCTTTAGGCTTCGTAATTCCGTGTCTACCTTCATCAAGTGACATTGATGCATCCTGAAAAAATGTCATATCAATACACATTGACCTTTTTTTCTGAACACTTTAGTTGAAACACGCCATTCTTTGTAGTTTTGTCTCGTATAGTAGATACGGTCACCTGTGACAAATCCTTCATCTGCATCAGTTCTTACATGGTATATCAATGCTCTTTGAATTCTTTCGCTAGATTCGCCTTTTATGAAGCTTTTCCTTGCTGCATGTATGACATTTAAATTTATTCTAACCACATCACTGATTGTTCTAGCTCCCAATGCAGGTAACCGATTATTCAAAAATGAGATAGGTTTAATATTTGATCCAAATACAAGCTCATTTGGACTATACCTAGAATGATTGTTAAGTGTATTTTTGACGTTCACAGTCCAAGCTAAAGATATTTCTGGCTCACATTTTTCATCCTCTAATGTTTTTTCATTGCTCCAGCAATTATTAGATTGTGATGTTCCACAGAACAATTTAATCCAGCTCATGAGTAAAAATAATAAAACAAATAGTGATAGCAACGATTTGGCTGATTTAGTACACACGTTACAAAACATTAGTCAAACTGTGTTAACAAAATGTGCTTAGTACAAATGTTATTATCAATAACGTATTTATGTATTTTAATATTACCTGAAAGAATGTTTTTATTTCTTTGGTAAACTATGAAAAGTATGTACACTATAAAACATTTTATTGCAGTTTGGATTTCATTAACACAGGATTCTTGAATTGTTACTTCAATACTATTTGAAAATATTCATTTATTTTCTGAATGGATCAATATAGCAACAGACCTTTTCATATTTTGAAATTCACGTATAACGAATTTGGGGAGATTTGAATGAGATGTTACATAATCCCTTCAATTTTGTCTCTTGGACTACAAAGCTAAAACATATTTTTTACTCAACCGTTTAAAAAATAACTGTCTGCGTTTGATTGATCCTGTGAAAATAATTATGTTTCAAAGAACATGTATAAAATATATATTTAAAAAAAAATGTATTCTTATCTGTTTATTTTTTGCAGAAACTCCAGCAATCAAAACAAATAACAAATGCACTGTTGGATCTTCATTAATTTGATGACTTGAAGTATGGAAATGTCTTAAGAAAAAATATTTGAAATTACTTGATGTAAATTGCCTGAAGGTAAAACTCTAAAAGGAGAGAAATATCATTGTTTAACTGTATGAATCTTTCTTTCATAAAATCACATTTGATGATAACATATTAGAGTAACATTTTTCTTGTCAATTGTGTCAGTATTTCTTTTATGCCCAGTCTTATTCAGCAGAAAAATAGCTGCATAACCTCTCGCAAGTGCTTAATTCTAAGACATTCATGGACCTTTTAATAAATACACAATTTCACACATCGAAAATACTTAAAAAACAAAAACATCAACAGCTAATTATGAGAACTGTAATTATAGAATAATTATGGACTGCAAAAATAACCAGTTTTTATGAATCATCTATTAAAATATCTAATGTTGGTTTGTCTACTATCAAAGCTATTTCAACATTATTATTGTGAAGCATTATTCCTTAATTTCAAAGTCACAAACAATAAAAAATATATATTAATGTTTCTAAATTCCATTTCTGGCACAAAAGCACAATATAAAAGAACTACAGTGAAACAAATTGTAGTAAAAAATCTCAAATATTTTTACTTCAAAAATGAAAGTAAAATCTAATACTGGAGAGAAGCGATATTCGTGTGAAGTATGTGACTCTTCTTTTTCATTGAAATCCAGTATGGTTATTCATATGCGAACACATACTGGTGAGAAACCATATTCTTGTGAAATATGCGGCTCTTCTTTTTCAAGTAAATGTAAGATACTGCAGCATGTACGAACACATACTAGAGAGAAACCATATTCTTGCGAAATATGTGGTTTTTCTTTTTCAAGGAAAAACGGTCTTCTTCACCATATGCGAACACATACTGAGATAAACCTTATTCTTGTGAAATATGCAGCTCTTCTTTTTCAGTAAAATCTAGCATGCTGCGACATATGCGAACACATACTAGAAAGAAACCATATTCTTGTGAAATATGCGGCTTTTCTTGTTCAAGAAATAACGTTTTTCTAAACCATATGCGAACACATACTGGAGAGAAACCATATTCTTGTGAAATATGCAGCTCTTCTTTTTCAAGAAAATACAGTATGTTGAAACATATGCAAACACATACTGGAGAGAAACCATATTCTTGTAAAATATGCAGCTCTTCATTTTCATTAAAATTTAGTATGCTGCAACATATGCGAACACATACTGGAGAGAAACCATATTCTTGTAAAATATGCGGCTTTTCTTTTTCAAGAAAAAACAGTGTGTTGAAACATATGCGAACACATACTGGAGAGAAACCATATTCTTGTAAAATATGCAGCTCTTCTTTTTCATTTAAATATAACATGCTGAAACATATGCAATCACATACTGGAGAGAAACCATATTCCTGTGAAATATGCAGCTCTTCCTTTACACAAAAATCATCTATGTTGACCCATATGCGAACACATACTGGAGAAAAACCATATTCTTGTGAAATATGCTGCTTTTCTTTTTCAAGCAAAAACAGTATGTTGAAACATATGCGAACACATACTGGAGAGAAACCTTATTCTTGTGAAATATGCAGCTCTTCTTTTTCAAGAAAATACAGTATGTTGACACATATGCGAACACATACTGGAGAAAAACCATATTCTTGTAAAATATGCCGCTCTTCTTTTTCATTAAAATTTAATATGCTACAACATATGCGAACACATACTGGAGAGAAACCATATTCTTGTAAAATATGCAGCGTTTCCTTTTCATTTAATTCTAGTATGCTGCGACATATGCAGACACATCCTGGAGAGAAACCATATTCTTGTGAAGTATGCAGCTCTTCTTTTTCAAGGAAACAGGCTATGTTGCGACACATACGAACACATACAGGTTAAAGACCATATTCTTGTATAGTATGTGTTTTTTTTTTAGATAGAAACAGGTGTTTGAACTACCTACTCAACATCATCTTCGAATTTTTTAGGTCTCTCTGTACAAGGGTTTTTTTTACAGGATGCTTCACTCTACAAGAAAACCCTGACCAAATATTCAGAATAACATGGTATTTACAACATCATTAAGATCATCAAGTAACACCACTTAGCTGAATACTCCACCAGACTATATTAATTCTTGTCCTAGAATCTGGTAAAACCGAGAAACCCTAAAAAACATATACTATAATATAGTTAACTGGTAAATTGAGAGAGGACAATTAATGTGCTATACTTCTTTACTAACTCAATGTTTGACAGATAGAGGGAAACTTTAATAGAATATTCGAATATTGATGTATCTTATATAGATATTAATTGTCAGCCCCAAGAAGATGAAACAAAAAAGACAAGAAAATTACAGAGAATATGTACGCTGTTCGAAAAATTTGCAAAACACAGCTCACAAACACAAGGTAACTGCCGAGTTTTCCGTTAGCTTTTTCAACGATGATTAGGGAATTTTCCCAGTCTGTAGGTTCACTTACAGGTTTTATGATTCCGTATTCTGTTATATTAATTCTGTTTTTAGTTTTTCTTTTATAGAAAAATGAACCGATCTTGATGGATGGATTACAGGAGTTATCTGGGGATGCACTGTGATATGATGTGTTATTGGCAAAGTGCCGATTTCTCCGAAACAGTCTTCATATTTTCTGTCATGTCGTTTGTGTTTGACAAATTTATTTTTTAAATTCTCTGAATTAGGTTCAGATCTTGAGCTGTCTTTTCTATCTGTAACTGCATGTGACTTTGTTTTTGCTACAATGAATTTTATTTGTTTTCATACTTTTTTTTATTTAATAACTGCTGTGCATTTTCCTCACACGTTTATAGCTGTGTTATTGTAAGTTTATAATTGAGTTGTGGATTTTTACAGTTGTTGTTTTGTAAATGTTTTTATTTTCTCTGAATGGCAGTACGGCAACATCTGCTCCAGTATAAATTTTGAAATTTCGTTTCTGTAGGATAGATTGTTTTTGTATTCTGACATATTGTATATATATATAAATATTGAGTATGAACGGAAATAGTGAGTACTTAGAATGACAGATCAAGAAATGTGAGAGAGATTGAAAGAGACGTGTTAGCAAAAAAAACAATTTATTATGCTGTTTGACTATACAAATTTTCAAGTTTTAAACTTTTGTTTACGCTATCCAGCGTAAACGCAATTTCGTTCCTTTATTGGAATAGGAAACTGAATCTCTATCTAATGGTCACCGAATATGACACTATATCTGGTAAGGTCCACACCTAAGTTTTGCTGACATGCATAGAACTGAAAGGACAAGATATCTACTCAACCTTCAAGTTCACCTAAGTGGAAGATAAGCTTGACATCGACAACGTCATACAGCAGTTTGATGCATATTGCCAGCCTGGTAAAAATCTGACTATCCTAAGACACAAATTTCTTACCAAGTGAAGTTAATGCCAAAAGTTCAATGATTTTGTCACAGTACTTTGTCAACATTGTTCAGACTAAATTGGGGGATCTGGTGGACTTTTTAATAAAAGACGTTCTTATTATTGAGATAAACAATCTTTGTCTCAGGGACGCCTGTTGAGAGATAATTACATTATGCTGGACCAAGCAATCCGGACTGGTCAAGCATCAAAATAAAGGAGAAGACAGACCAAGGAATTAGTAAGTACAGAAGGACATGATACAAACGTGGCAGCTATCACACACAGATGCAAAAGGAGAAAAATTTCCCCTGACCCAAATGGGATCCAGCATATGACATGCAACGACAGATCAACTCCTGCAAATTCTGTGCTGGTTCACACCCACGTGATGAGCATATGACATGTGATACATAACCTGCAATCGAAAAGGACATTTTTCCAGCTGCTGCAATGTCCGAAGGACAGTCCGCCGAGTAGAAGCATACTCTTCAAACTTGGATTCATCTGACATCTTCCTATGCATGATTACCATTAACGACTCTGAGCATGAGGTGCAATCATCTTACAACCAAGCAGCAACTTCACTCTCCATCAACACTCAACCATGACGGACAAGCCAATCCGTGGATGTCAACGGCAACAGCGTTAATTTCAAAATCGATGTACTGCCCAAAACATGTACTTCCGAAATCGATGTACTGCCCAAACCAACATACAACAGACTGTATCAGTGACCAAACCTCAGTCCAACCTCTATTAGCCTCACTCCCTACAATGACACAAGCATTTCTGTTCTGGGTAAATGCAGTCCCCATAAAGTACAAATAAGTCAATATGTCAATCAAGTTCATCGTTGCTTATACCATTTCACAACCAGTTTTAGGTGCCTCAACCTACGAGAAACTCTCTTTGATTAAGTATATTTTTCAGATTGATACAAATCTTCCAGATCTTCTAAAAAATATCAAGACTGCTTTGGTGCACTCATAGTGACAGGTGGATTTGTCAGGTGACTATAAAGTCGACACCTTTGCTTAGCGAAAGAGGAACCGCTTAGTGCACCACTTATATCACGACTGCCTAAAGCGTGTATTTGCGACTGACTTATTTTATGTAATTAAGTGTTCTTAATACATTTCTTATTCCTCCTATTACTGTCTTGTGTTCTTATTTATTGCTATTACTACAATATAACACGTTTAAAATCATTAATTGAAACATGTACCAATCACTTTGATTTTTTGAAAGCATTGATTATAATGTTCTTTTGAATCAAATACACTTTACAATATTCTTCTTCTAGATCAAATATTCTTTTAAATGTTCTTTTGAATCAAATACACTTTAGAATATTCTTCTTATTATTCTGAATCAAATATTCTTTTGGATGTTATTTTGAATCAAATACACTGTAGAATATTCTTAGTCTTTTTCTGAATCAAATATTCTTTTGAATAAAATACACTTTAGAATATTCTTCTTTTTCTGAATCAAATATTCTTTTGGATGTACTTTTGAATCAAATACACTTTGAAATATTCTTCTTCTGAATCAAATATTATTTTGAATGTTATTTTCAATCAAATACACTTTAGAATATTCTTTTTTTTCTGAATCAAATATTCCTTTGAATGTTCGATTGAATCAAATACACTTTGAAATATTCTTTTTCTGAATCAAATATTATTTTGAATGTTATTTTGAATCAAATACACTTTAGAATATTCTTCTTTTTCTGAATCAAATATTTTTGGATGTACTTTTGAATCAAATACACTTTAGAATATTCTTATTATTCTTCTGAATCAAATATCCTTTTTAATGTTCTTTTTAATCAAATACACTTTAGAATATTCTTCTTTTTCTGAATGAAATATCTTTTTGGGTGTTCTTTTTAATCAAATACACTTTGAAATATTCTTCTTTTTCTGAATCAAATATTCGTTTGAATGTTCATTTGAATCAAATACACTTTAGAATATTCTTCTTCTTTTTCTGAATCAAATATTCTTTTGAATGTTCTCTTGAATCAAATACACTTTAGCATATTCTTCTTCTGATTCAAATATTCTTTTGGATGTTATTTTGAATCAAATACACTTTAGAATATTCTTCTTTTTCTGAATCAAATATTCTTTTGGATGTACTTTTGAATCAAATACACTTTGAAATATTCTTCTTCTTCTTAATCAAGTATCTTTTTTAATGTTCTTTTGAATCAAATACACTTTAGCATATACTTCTTCTTCTTCTGAATAAAATATTCTTTTGAATGTTATTTTGAATAAAATACACTTTGAAATATTCTTCTTCTTCTGAATCAAATATTATTTTGAATGTCTATTTGAATCAAATACACATTAGAATATTCTTCTTTAAGATCAAATATCCGTTTGAATTTTCTTTTGAATAAAATACACTTTAGAATATTCTTCTTCTTCTGAATCAAATATTTTTTTGAATGTTCTTTTGAATCAAATAAATTTTAGAATATTCTTCTTCTATTTCTGAATCAAATATTCGTTTGAATGTTCATTTGAATCAAATACACTTTAGAATATTCTGCTTCTATTGAATACAAATATTCTTTTGAATGTTTTTTTGAATACAAATACACTTAAGAATATTCTTTTTCTTTTTCTGAATCAAATATTATTTGAATGTTCTATTGAATCAAATAAACTTTAAAATATTCTTCTTCTTCTGAATCAAATATTCTTTTGAATGTCCTTTTGAATCAAATACACTTTGTAATATTCTTCTTTTTTTTCTGAATCAAATATTCTTTTGAATGTTCTATTGAATCAAATACACTTTGAAATATTCTACTTCTTTGGAATCAAATATTCTTTTGAATGTTATTTTGAATCAAATACACTGTAGAATATTCTTCTTTTTTTCGTAATCAAATATCGTTTTGTAATGTTCTTTTGAATCAAATACACTTTGAAATATTCTTCTTCTGAATAAAATATTCTTTTGAATGTTATTTTGAATCAAATACACTTTAGCATATTCTTCTTTTTCTGAATCAAATATTCTTTTGGGTGTTCTTTTGAATCAAATACACTTTAAAATATTCTTCTTCTTCTGAATCAAATATTATTTTGAATGTTCTTTTGAATAAAATACACTTTAGAATATTCTTCTTCTTTTTCTGAATCAAATAATCTTTTGAATGTTTATTTAATCAAATACACTTTGAAATATTTTTCTTCTTCTGAATAAAATATTCTTTTGAGTGTTCTTATGACTCAAATACACTTTAGAATATTCTTCTTCTTTTTCTGAATCAAATATTCTTTTGAATGTTCAATTGAATCAAATACACTGTAAATATACTTCTTCTTCAGAATCAAATATTCTTTTGAATGTTATTTTGAATCAAATACATTTTAGAATATTCTTCTTCTTCTGAATCAAATGTTCTTTTTGAATGTTCTTTTGAATCAAATACAGTTTAGAATATCTTTCTTCTTCTGAATCAAATATTCTTTTGAATGTAATTTTGAATCAAATACACTTTGAAGTGTTCTTTTTTTTCTTAATCAAGTATCCTTTTGAATGTTATTTTGAATCAAATACACTTTAGAATATTCTTCTTTTTCTGAATCAAATATTCTTTTGGGTGTTCTTTTGAATCAAATACACTTTGAAGTGTTCTTTTTTTTCTTAATCAAGTATCCTTTTGAATGTCCTTTTGAATCAAATACACTTTAGAATATTATTCTTCAAGATCAAATATCCGTTTGAATTTTCTTTTGAATAAAATACACTTTAGAATATTCTTCTTCTTCTGAATAAAATATTATTTTGAATGTTCTTTTGAATAAAATACACTTAGAAATATTCTTTTTCTGAATCAAATATTCTTTTGAATGTTATTTTGAATCAAATACACTTTGAAATATTCTTCTTCTTCTGAATCAAATATTCTTTTGAATGTTATTTTGAATCAAATACACTTTAGAATATTCTTATTTTTCTTCTGAATCAAATATTCTTTTGAATGTACTTTTGAATCAAATACACTTTAGAATATTCTTCTTATTCTGAATCAAATATCCTTTTTGATGTTCTTTTGAACCAAATACACTTTGAAATATACTTTTTGCTTCTTAATAAAATATTCTTTGCCAAAAAATAAAATAACCTATCGACTAAAAATACTTGGTTTATTTTTGGTGAATTTGTAAAAAATTACATTTTTCACCTTCGACTGAATTAGAGCAGGTACGTGTTTTTGATCATACCTATTAGAAAATGAATAAACCTAGAAAACTGAGAGCCAAAACATGTGAGAAAATCTGTCCACTAATCAATTTCATAGGAAATAGATTTCGCGTGAGATTTACTAATAAAGTGTTTCGTATTATTGTCTCGAATTGATTTCCTCTTATTATTGGTCTCTGATACGACAGACGAGCATAGCATACTCCCGAAGAAGTCACTTCTCATCTGGCAAATGACCAAGGCATGCCCATTAAACAGTATTGTCTTATACGGCAGACGAGGCTAGCATTTTCCCTAAGAAGTACTGTCTCATACAACAGGTTTGCAGCGATCTGATCCCAAAAATGTTTGACGCTAAAATCAAACGGATGAATTGCTAAAAGGATTCGTCCATAAACTGGATATATTTTATCAGTTCATCCATGACATTTTGAAAAAGGAATTGTCATTATTATTAAAAAAAATCCAGAAAGAAGAGGAACTCCAGAAAGTAGATGATCGAGTGGAAAATTGTGTTGAGCATATCGACCTTGACCTGGACCTTGTCAACGAAGGGCGTGTTATTCCCGAATTGTCACCCCATATGGTACTAACTAGGCTTAATGCTGCTTAACATCGGTGATCTAATTATAACTGGTATGTCACCGAGATTATGGCACCTGTGTAGGGTGCGTGTAAAGTGAATTTAGAAGCAGGCTGAGGAACTTGAGGATGAAGAGAGAAGGACGGAAGCAATCTAGGAGTTTCCCAACATGAGTCAGATTGAACACTCTCTGTCAATTGAAAACGAATGTCCCTATGGACTGACAGGAGAGGTCAAGGGAGCACTCTGCTAGAGCTTAAGATTTCGGGGATGATCCTCTCACAGAGTAGATTGTGATTTCACGCTTACTTCCGGGGTGTCATGAATTAAATTACAACTGAGTAACTATGAAAAATAAGATAAACCTTCAGCATTTGAAATCTGGAATCGATTTTCGCATTGTCAGGAGTTATATCCCAGACCCTGCTCATAGCCAATACTATCTTCGCCTGAAGATAATTGATGACAGACCTCAAGCAGCTCTAAAAAACTCTTAATTTCCTTTTCCTCTCTCGGACACTGTCTAAGTTTGTTTTTTTTTGGTTGTTCGTGTTAAATCTATATTAAACGGTATAGGTAACTTTTGTGAAAAACCCTTTTCGTTGTTGTTATAAAGATGTTTTGTGAATTCATTTCGTGTCTGAAACTTAAGAGAGGGACAACGTCTCCCTTCTTTACATATGCACACTCATACGTACGTACACAGACACACATACAAACACACACGCGTGCACATGAATCATTCCACCTACACTCACTTTGTATATGTTGTAATGAACGCTATTTCATAGTCGGTTCTGCATACAATAAATGTTTTATTGAATCATATTTTCTTCGACTTTGTTACTTTGCTTGCATATAAACAAAAAAATATATACGGGATACCCGGCGCTGTGCTAGCGTCGACCTGGAATCACGCCAAGAAAATTTGTTGTCATGCAATGATTTGCTGTTATCTACAGGCGAACCAGAAATGAATAATAGCAGTTAGAAATGTACAAGAGTGAATAGAATAATAGTCAGGCATTCATAACGACAGCTAACAGAACGAAAAACAGGTGAAAAAAACAAACAAATAGGAAACAAATAAATGTTACCAAAGGCAAGAAAAGTTACCTTTCTACTAACCTGGATAAGTTTATTTCTGTTTTAACTTATTTTAAAGCGTTTTGTTGTTGTTCGATTTAAAACTAGTGTGTCGACGCCAGTTTAAAATTAAAAACACAAAATCGCTATATTTGATCCCATGACGTTGAGAGACTAGTTTTAAATCGAACTAAAATGTCTCTTCTGAATAATGATATGTAAACCATCTTTACTGTAACCGGCACTTTTTGATTACAAGTATTTCGGTTAAATCCAAGATTTTTATGTTCTTGTGACTTCCTGTTTAATCGTGCACGTCATCTGACGTACGGATGACCAGAAATAAAAAATAAAATGTACTTGTTAGCATTTCTGAATAACAAAAATTAATATTTACACTTTCAATTTTATGAAACTTTTTTTTAAATTTCGACTTCCGTTTCCTTTTTTATTTAATAATTATTGATTACCTTCCCATAAGATAACGTTGTTAAAATTAAAGTAATGGAGAAGTTAGTTTCAGATATAATTCTCTTTTTAATTACTAGTTATTGATTACCTTCCCATAAGATAACATTGTTAAAATTAAAGTAATTGAGAAGTTAGTTTCAGATATAATTCCAGCTGCAGTTTTATGCTGTATGAATATACATTTGCATGAGGTTATGCTACAAATGTTGCATTACCCGTTATTTCGGGGTACCCAGTAAGATCCAACAAGAATAACAAAGAATAGAACGTATATGGAAAAACTTTGGTTTTCTTTATTTCCCATCACCGGATGGTTTACGCCGGCTATGCACACACATATTAAAACAAAAATCTTTTGACATACTTTTGTCTCATGAAAGTCTTTTTCTTGCTGAGGTCACAGATTTGGTTTCCGTTAGAAACACGTTCATATATACATCCGATTGGAAATCAATTTCCTCTGCATTGTCTATCCGAGCGTGAACTTAAGCAATTGTTCCACACGCATTTCCAATTGTCTGTTTGATGAAATACAGTCAATCCTTCACTGTACCAACTTGCTTATCAGTCACATTTTTTAGTCAGCGGACACGTAAGTCTAACAGCAAGACGGGCTTGGGTACCATAGCCTTAATTGGCTTCATCGGTGCCATGAACATCGGTAAACTCCCATTCTTCCTGTACTTCGATACTCCGATCAACAAGCGCTCCGGCTTTTTGCATTTCTGAACCCGCCGCCTTTCAAGTCTCACTTGCACTGTGAAAGTTTCTCTTTTTTAACAGTTATCAAGTCGATTTCTTTCTTTCTCGACGTCCCACCCACAATAGACTCGTCCACGATCTATTTTTGCCACTCTTCATTATCTTACACAAACAAGAGACGCTAGTAGTTCAATTAAATCGTTAACGTTATTAAGAGAGAAAAAAAAGAACTTTCGGTTGATAATTTGTTTGTTATTAAGAAAAATAAATTTCTTAATAACGTTAACCAATTTCGGTTGAAAATTTGTTAAAATTAATTCAATAAAATTCAATTTTTTCAATGTAAAAAAATAATTTACGTTTGATAATTTGTTTGTTAAAATTAATTAAATAAAATGTTTTATTATTATAGCATATGTTTTTATTTATTTCAAACACTTAAATTAATAATAAAAGGTGTTTTTTTTTCAATGTAAATATTAATTGTTTATTACTATATTAAACTTTAAAAAATATTAAACAATTGTATTATTGTTATTAAAATATAATCCGAAGGAACAATAATAAAACTAAAATTCGCATGAAGAAATGCTGACAAAAAGGTTTTATTTTTCATTTCTGGTCATCCGTACGTCAGATGACGTGCACGATTAAACAGGAAGTCACAAAGACATAAAAATCTTGGATTTAACCAGTATTTTTTGTATAATTGAAAATGTAAAAAGTTTTTATTTTGTTTGCAAATACTAAAATGAATTCGCCATTTTTGAATACGTAAGTTTTATAATGTGTAATAATAAAAAAGAAAAAAAAATTGTCATGCAAATATCATGTGTTTATAAAAAAAATAAAACAAAAACCAATTAGTGAAAACAATAAAAAATAGTATCAATATTAGGTTTATTTTTTGTTTATTTTAAAGGGGGATAACCGTAACTTTTGTGAACTTCCTAAAAGCAATTTTAATTTCATCTTTTTTGTCTTCAGAAATTGTGTTTAGTTTAGCCAATTTCGGGCATAACGACAGCTAACAGAACGAAAAAGGGGTGAAAAAAGGCAACAAAGCGTTTTTTAATTCGATTTAAACCTGGTGTCTCGACGTCACGTGATCAAATGGAGCGAATTTTTAAGGAAATTCACAAAAGTTACGTTTATTCCCCTTTGAAAACTTTTAAAAATGGCTGTCATATCTGCACTTCCTCTTCGTACATCGCTAAAATTTAATTTTCTTTCATAAAAAAAACTACTTGATTAATTTACGTGCTTTTTGGTATAGGAGATATTTAGATATTCAGCCCGTGACAGGTACGTACATCAAACAGATATTCCTCAGTTTGTTTCATTTTTTATTTTTTTTCGAAAAACTGGAAAAGCACCAAATATATGTTTTATGTAAATAGAGGGTTCGCGGTCATGCTGACTTCCGGGTTATCCTGCGGTAAATTTCAAGTACGGATGATCATAGATGATATAAGAAACTTTTTTTTCTTAAACGTAAAATTTAGAATTGTAGTTTTAGTATAATAAAATAAGTTTTTTTTGTCATGAAAATATCACAAATCCTTAATAAAAATTCTTTTTTATGAATCAAATATGTTGAAATGTCTTCTTTTTATTGATATAAATAAAGTTTTGAAATGTCTTGTATTTTGTGAAACAGCAACATGTTTTGATTTTTTATAAAAATATAATAAAATAGCTTAGTATTTTAATAGTAATTTTTAAAGCAAATGTCTTTTGTATTTTGTGAAACAGCAACATAATTTAAAGTATTTAAAAAGAATAATAAAAGCGTATACAATAAAGAATATTGCCGAAATAATTTTGTTTTATTCGGCGCCGCCAGAGAAATTCTTGAAGACAACTGTTGAAGTTGTCAGCGCTAGACATTTCAAAACTTTATTTGGGTATATGTTACGAGACTCAGCAGAGGCGCGAACGGGGTCCAAAAAAAGAACGAGAAAGGGTTTAAAAACATAAATTTGCAACAAGTGAAGTTGACCTACGACGAGAATAGATATTTTTCTACTTGCCTATGTAATTTGTTTTTATTTTTACGTATTATAAATGGGTTTTCATTAGATGTAAAAAAAAAATGGCTTGTTTTTTTTTTCCAACGTTTTCACGAAAACAATATGGTTGCTCCTAGTGATTTCGTTAGTAATCGGCCATGTTGTTTTTCGAAATTACGCTTTCAAAACTATTGATTTCTAATAAATAGCACTTCAAACGGGTTTAAAATACAAACAAATATCACATGCAAGTTTGAAACTAACTTTTACAGCTTACAGTTACTTTTATTTGTTGTAATTTGTTTTTTTTTGCGTTTTTACTCTGCTGAGTCTCGTAACATATACCCCTTTATTTATATCAATTCTAAATTTTCCGTTAAAAAAAAGTTTCTTTTATCATTTATGATCACCCGTACTTGAAATTTACTGTAGGATAACCCGGAAGTCAGCGGGATCGCGAACAGTTCTGGAGAGCCTAAATATAATGTGTTTATTAAGAATTGAACTATTTTGAATCAGCTCAAATCTGCTACGCAGAAACCGGAAGCCATAATAAAGGATGCATTTTAAAAAACTACCGTGTCTGTAATCTTCAATTTTTCCCCAATAAAATATTGCGACACATAAAATAATAATAATTTTATTTGTAATATTCACCAAAGAGATTGACCCTGTTTTCAAATGATTCATTTAAATTTCTTCCTTTTTAATTTTCTGCGAACCTATTTTTCCGGTTGCCATCTTAAATACTGACTTCCATCCATTAATCACGTCACGTTTTAATTAACACGTCTTATATGCGTTTCTTTCTTGAAAGAAGGTTGGCAAACAGTAAGTATTACTTGAATTTAATTGATTTTGGTGGTTCTTTTTTACTACAGGGGCGCGACCGAACCATTATAAATTGATATGAAATTGAGTCAATGTTCTAATTTTGCATGTAAACAAAGAACAGTAATTTTATAGAATCGTGTCAAATCGGGTATTTTTATGTTTGTTTTTCGAGTGCCATGAGAACGATTTTGGCACTGAATACAGTCGCAAATAATAAGTAGTTTCGTTGTTACGTACCCTAACCCAGTAATCATTACTATTAGCGACATAAATTATTTTAAAGACAATACAGTTGGGAAATTAGTCAAAAACAATTTATTTTGCTTTTTCTAATCATTTATGATCTATTTGCGTTAAAAATAATATTTAATAGAATTTTTGGCATTTTAAGTTATGGTAAATACCCATCATGAGCAAAGTAGCCTTCTTTGTTTACTTTTTTAGGTTAAACAAAGATGGCTATTTTGCTCAGAATCTGGATATACGACACGTATAACTTGTATTAAATATGTTTTTTTTTTAACGCAAATGAGTAGGGAAAGAAAAATAAATTGTTTTTCACTAATTTCACAGCTTTATTTCTTTAAAAATTATTTATGTCTGTAATAATAATTATTACTCTCTAAAACTGGTTTGAGGACGGGAAAAAATTATGGCATTACCCGACTTTAATAAAAATTTCATTATTTATGAAAAAATATTTTTTTTTAGAAATGGATTCATTAGTATACCTAAAACCAATTTTACAACAAAATTTTCATTTTTCTGCTTGATAAAACGACAACATCGGGGTAATATTGATATTTTTCTTTTCTGCTATTCGTCATTTAATTTTTTCTTCAACCAATTATTTTCTGGCTGTAAAAAAAGTTATTTTAGTTTATTAAAGATGAATTCAATTTGCCAATTTTATACCAGATGACGATGATGTATGGGATATAACTTAATTTGACTGACAAAAAAAAACGATTTTGAAAAACTTTATTGATTATTATAAAATGAAATTTTGAAAACAAAACAACTTCTTTATCAGCTACGTAAAAAATATTTAAGTTTTAAAAATTTAAATTAACTAAACAACTTTTTCATTGGAATTTAAAATATTGTCGATTTCATTAATCAGTTTTGAATCTTAACGAAGAACGGTATGCCGAATTCTTAACGATTAATTATGACATAGTTTTATAATTAAATCAAACGAAAGGAAAAACTTTTTTGTTTTTAAATAAAGCTCTTTGGTCACGTACCAAAGGAAAGTTGAGAAAATTCTCTCAACTAATTCAATCTATAAGAGAACACTATGTTATTACATAATATTTTACAGTTTTTGTTTGTTTATTTGTTTATTTCTGTAGGGAAACGCGGGACTTACCTAACTAGCATGTGTGCATAGTTCAATGGGTCGGTCGTGGAAGTAAATGAATGAAGAAGAAAGAAACAAAAATGGCTGCCTTGTCTCTTTATATGCCTGCAATGTGACCACCTGATATGTAAATGAGATGCTCCTGGTTGGAGATAAAAGAGGGTTGATTTGTTGTTTTGAAGGTTCACTTTGAAGTTGGATTTCAAAGAGATAAGTGAGATAATCAGAGGTTGGAAGTTATAAGCTATCTCGGCGCTTGGTGTGTGGTGACTCGAAAGGCAGAAAATGGACAAATTCGATTTTCGCTTGATACCTGAGTTTGATGGATCTACCGCTGGACCGTCTGTTGTTGAATGGGTTGAAAAGGCTGAGAAGATTTGTACACTGTGCAGAATTAAAGAACCAGCCACAGTCATTCCTCTGAGGTTAATCGGAGGGGCCTATGCAGTCTACCAGCAACTCAGGGATGAACCAGACTGGGATACAATCAAACATGGGTTGACGCAAGTTCACTGGCTACAGGTGTCGTGTTGGAACAATTAGGAGCTGTCGTGGAAGATGCGTGCTGGCTTCGTCCGAAAAATGATGCCCAGCATATAAATTTGGCAGAACTCGATGCCACGTTAAAAGGGCTTAATCTTGCATTGCAATGGCGGGTCAAGGTTGTGCATCTTCACACTGACTCATTGTGTGTTTACCACTGGTTGACCGACACCTTAACTGGGAAGGCCCGGGTTAAGACTAGAGCGGCAAGTGAGATGTTAGTACGTAGGAGACTGGAAATAATAAAGCGTCTAGTTGACGAATACAGCTTGCAGGTGGACATCACTTTAGTTTTGTCAATGCAGAATTTGGCTGATAGCCTGACGAGAGTACCAAAGAGGTGGATTGATGTAATGAGGCAGGGATCTGATCCTCCACAACAGACATGCGCGACCGTAACAGATCAATTGACACCTGACCAGATCCGTACGATACATCAGCAGAGTGGACATCCCGGAATTCGGAGGACAACATATTTTGTCCGAAGAGTGTGTCCTTCAACTACAAGAGCATCAATCAAGGCAGCTATACGCTCGTGTGAAGAGTGTTAGCGAATTGATTCGGCACCATCCCAATGGCAAAAAGGAAAGCTTGAGGTGGAGGACAACTGGTATCGAGTAGGAATGGACATAACGCATTATGAGGGCAACCACTTTTTGACCATGACAGATTGTGGACCGACACGTTTCACAATATGGCGCCTGTTGACACAACAGGATGCATTTAGCATTATACCACAGTTGAGAGCTGTCTTTTTTGAACGTGGTGCCCCGCTTGAAATTCTGACTGATAACGCCACTACATTTCGATGTCAAGAATTTCAGAAATTCACGCAGGAATGGGGGATTAGAATGCGTTACCGATGCGCATATTTTCCCAAAGGTAACGGTATAGCGGAGCGGTGTCACCGCACCATTAAAAGAATTGCGGCCAGGACACAGTGTTCTATTCCAGAAGCGGTGTATTGGTATAATATGACACCAAAGGACGATGCAACACCAGAAACTGCCCCAGCTAATGGGATTTACCGCTATGAACAGCGTATAAAAGATATTGATGTCACGCCATCAGAGGTTGGCGTTGTCAATACACCATATCAAGTGGGAGACAGTGTTTGGGTGAAACCCCCAAATGCTAGGTGCACTGAAAAATTTTGCAGAGGAAAAATAGATAAAATCATAAGTCCTCAGACCATGTTGATTGATGGTGTACCACGGCATGTAAAAGATATCCGCCCCTGTTATACCTCTCCTGATTCTGAGGATAACGAGGAAGATCACATACAGTTCAGGGATGATCCTGACTGCCTACTACCCCTACCGGTGAGCGTAGAAACACTACCTACAGAACCAGATGAGGGAATGATGGAACATACTGAGGAAGATGGGACCGAGGAAGTGATGCCTCCGGTTCTTCGAAGGAGTACCCGACAAAGACGGATACTGCCCCCATGCCCTGATTGTGAAACACCGCATAGGGAACCACGAGAGGAGATAATGGAACAGATTGGTGGCAATAACGGTGGTAATGAGGAAGATGGCAATGAGAAAGTGCTGCCCCCGATTCTTCGAAGAAGTACTTGACAACGACGGCCACCCCCCTGCCCTGTGTGTGATCATGAGATCAGGGGGGAGTGTAGGGAAACGCGGGACTTACCTAACTAGCATGTGTGCATAGTTCAATGGGTCGGTCGTGGAAGTAAATGAATGAAGAAGAAAGAAACAAAAATGGCTGCCTTGTCTCTTTATATGCCTGCAATGTGACCACCTGATATGTAAATGAGATGCTCCTGGTTGGAGATAAAAGAGGGTTGATTTGTTGTTTTGAAGGTTCACTTTGAAGTTCGATTTCAAAGAGATAAGTGAGATAATCAGAGGTTGGAAGTTATAATTTCCTTGAAACATAACATCTAACACATTGTCCTCATAACATTCTGAAAAGAGCAAAGAACAGAATCCGTCGAAACAGCGTAGAGTGAAGCTCACTTCAGCCAGACATTTACTCTCGACATAAAAAAGGAAACACCAAGAAGAGAAGAACGCTATGATTGCATTCTTACCATTCGCTGCAGTCGTCTTTTAGATGGACCAAGGCTAAGTCTTAATATATGGCAGTGTAACAGCTGCTCTACTTAGTACGACACTCCAAGCCTGAAGTTAAATGGTCTACGAGCGATTCCTCATCTCACGTTTCACAAGGGATTCAAACCATGACGATAATAGTAACATCCATCTGATCGTGCATGTCAAGTCACTTGGCACATTCACACACATCGCCAGATAAGCAGCAACAACAACAGCAACCTGCCGGCAGTCCGAAGAGTAACACTGATAGTTACCACCGCCACTGAAATCTGCTTTGTTATCTTACTTGACCAGACAGTGGGGGAGAGAATGGTAAGAGGGTTCCCAGTCCAAACTGCTCTTAAATCCCTATTGGACCTTTTTGTCTAACATGTAATCGTGTCTGATATGCTAACTGAGCTATTCAGTTTCACCCGTTCTAATACGTAATGTTAACTTACACTTACTTGGCTTAAGTTTTGAGACAAGTGTATGACTACATGGCACATTCTTGTAAACAACTGATTTTCTTGACATGCGCTGCTGCTGCATGTTTGCCAGTGGTAGATAGGGGAAAACTGCATCTCAGCACATGACAGAAAACTTTAGCATGTGGCAGATCTTCTTTTCACACTTGCATCGAGTTTAGGCAAACAAGTCTGATTCAAGCATGGACTATCAGTACAACCGTTGATCACTGATAAGCGCGCTTTACCTGACAGTTAATTGACTTCCTATCCTGCAGATGTTCGGATCAACAATATGGGAAGTAGTAATCAGTGGCGGAAACTGCTGACAGGAAACGTTCAAGTGACTATGACGAAGGGGCAGTGGTAGCATCTAAGTACTGGAAGATGCAGACATTGTGATTACATGTTATCAGACAGGGAATCGCTGCAGCACTAGAAATGCAAGCAGGACATCTACAGTTTTACAAGACAGTGGTGGTGGACACATGTAGCGCCAATAAGCAGAACATACAACCCTCAGAACTGGTGCTAATAATAATCTGACCCTTTCAACGTCAGAAAATGGGTCATTAAAAAAAGTTGAACCGTCCAAATCGCTGTTTTATAGGATCTAAAGAACCTGGTGCGTGTACCTGTGGTTTGGTGCAGGTCGTGACACATTGACTTTTTCAGTTTTCACGAGTAGAACAGAAATGCTGAGGTTAAATCAAGAGTCTTTACCTTCCAAATTATAACCGAGGCCATTAACAATACGAGATGCATAGCCTCACAGCTGCACGTAGGAGAATCTGTTTTTAAGTTATTGGAATCTTCTTCATAACCACGTGCAACAAGATGAGTCTTCATTGCTTTTTTTCATTTAAAGTTTTTATTGTTATCACCAATCACATCTTTTCTTTGTTTTTGTTCAGAAGTAAGCAAAACTGCATGTTCCTGATGACTTACTCCTTCTGTTACTTGAGGAAGTTCTCTCCATTGAACAACATAATCCCAACAGACACAAAGGATTTTTATTCTCTGCTTTTGGTTTTATATATCGCGAATTGCTATATTTTCCCATTGACTTTGATTGTGTGCTTATAACTATTTTCCTTTTACCACTCATCACTCCCTTTAAATTTATATTCTACAACTTCTTTTCTTACTTGGTTTTATACTGTGATATTTCACTTCCTTTCTATTGCTATAAGAATTGTTATTAGTTTCCCCTTCATATTGGTCCTCCAAACCTTCATTCATTTTATTTGAACAAGTTGTATTTTCTTTATTCTTTAGACTTCGTAATTTCTGTGTCTACCTTCATCAACTGACATTGATGCATCCTGAAAAAATGTGCCTACATGTCATATCAATACACATTGACCTTTTTTTTTTAACAGTTTACTTCAAATATGCCATTCTTTGTAGTTTTGTCTTTTATAGTAGACACGGTGACCTGCCACAAATCCTTCATCTGCATAAGTCCTTACATGGTATCTGAATTCTGTGACAAATCCTTCATCTGCATCAGTTCTTACATGGTATATCAATGCTCTTTGAATTCTTTCGCTAGATTCGCCTTTTATGAAACTTTTCCTTGTTACATGTACGGCATTTAAATTTGTTCTAACCATATCACTGATTGTTCTAGCTCCCAATGCAGGTATACGATTATTCAAAACTGAGATGGGTGTAATATTTGACTTAAATACAAGCTCATTTGGACTATACCTAGAATGATTATTAATTGTATTTTTGGCATTCACAGTCCAAACTAAAGCTATTTCTGGCTCACATTTTTCATCCTCTGTTTTCTCATTGCTCCAGCAATTATTAGATTGTGATGTTCCACAGAACAATTTCATCCAGCTCATGAGTTAAAATAATAAAACAAATAGTGATAGCAAAGATTTGGCTGATTTAGTACACACGTTCAAAACATTAGTCAAACTCTGTTGTTAACAAAATGTGCTTAGTACAAATGCTATTATCACTAAAGTATTTATGTATTTTAATATTACCTGAAAGAATGTTTATATTTCTCTTATAAACTATGAAAAATATGTACACTATAAAACATTTTATTACAGTTTGGATTTCATTAACACAGGATTCGTGAATTGTTACTTCAATACTATTTGAAAATATTCATTTATTTTATGAATGGATCAATATAGCAGGAGATCTTTTCATATTTTGAAATTCACGTATATTGAATTTGGGGAGATTTTAATGAGATGTTACATAATCCCTTCAATTTTGTCTCTTGGACTACAAAGCTGAAACATATTTTTTACTCGACCGTTTAAAAAATAACTGTCTGCGTTTGATGGACCCTGTGAAAATAATTATTTTTCAAAGAACATGTATAAAAATGATATTTTCAAAAAATGTATCCTTATCTGTTTATTTTTTTGCAGAAACTCCAGCAATCAAAACGAATAACAAATTCACAGTTGTATTTGAATGGATCTTCATTAATTTGATGACTTGAAGTATGGAAGTGTCTTAAGAAAACATATTTTGAAATTACTTGATGTAAATTGCCTTAATGTAAAAGTCTAAAAGGAGAGAATATCATTTTTTAATTATATGAATCTTTCTCTCATGAAATCACATTTGATGATAAAATATTAGAGTAACATTTTCTTGTCGATTTTATTGGTATTTCTTCTATGCCCAGTCTTATTCAGCAGAAAAATAGCTGGATAACTTATCGCAAGTGCTTAATTCTAAGACATCCAGGGACCCTTTAATAAATAAAAGATTTCACAAATTGCCAGTTTTCATGAATCATCTATTAAAATATTTTCATATGATCTGTATTGGAACAAATTATACTTTCCGATTTTTATATAGTGTTTAAATATTAATATACATATGTCCATATATCAGTTATTGTCTCTGTTCACCGATCTGTATAGGAAGAGGATCATAGTTATTCAATTTTAAATCGATATATCTAATAGCCTTAATAGAAGAATAAAACTAAATAATGATTGTGCAAATTAGTGCAGATCTGAATTGAGGTTTTAAGATGGCGTACTGCCACACATGATGTAGCAATGCCGAAAGGCGAATGTGTGTACACAATGTTTATTTTTACTTTATCTCACATGTAACACTATGATGTATAATGTTTTAAAACTAAGAACTTTTTTGTACTTTTTGATGAGCTCAAAGAGGACAGATCTAATATTGACATGCTAATGTTTGTGTGTCTACTTTTAGCGAAACGACTCCATAAAAAAGAGGACATATCTAATATTGGTGTGTCTACTATCAAGCAAAAAGAACTCGTAAAATAATTGCAGTAAAGAGTGTCGGATTTTCAAAATGTTTTGCTTTCTTATATATATATATATTATATGATAGCTGTCAATGCAGTAGATGAGCATGACACTTACTGGTAAAATCTTTTGAGTTGTGATCATTTGTCATATTAATATATTATTAATTATAGATAAAGAAAAAATATCAGTTATACAAAGCCATTCAACGATTATCATTGTGAAGGATTATTCTTAAATTTCAAAGTCACAAACAGTAAAAAATATATATTAATGTTTCTAAATTCCATTTCTGGCATAAAAGCACAATATAGAAGAAATACAGAGAAACAAATTGTAGTAAAAAATCTCAAATATTTTTACTTCAAAAATGATATTCAAATCTTATACTGGTGATAAGCCATATTCATGTGAAGTATGTGGCTCTTCTTTTACATTTAAATCCAGTATGGTTATTCATATGCGAACACATACTGGTGAGAAACCATATTCTTGTGAAATATGCGGCTCTTCTTTTTCAAGTAAATATAATATGCTGCAGCATGTACGAACACATACTGGAGAGAAACCATATTCTTGTGAAATATGTGGCATTTCTTTTTCAAGGAAAAACGGTCTTCTTGACCATATGCGAACACATACTGGAGAAAAACCATATTCTTGTAAAATATGCGGCTTTTCTTTTTCAAGAACAAACGATCTTCTAAACCATATGCGAACACATACTGGCGAGAACCCATATTCTTGTGAAATATGCGGCTCTTCTTTTTCGAAAAAAGGGAGTATGCTGCTACATCTGCGAACACATACTGGAGAGAAACCATATACTTGTGAAATATGCAGCTTTTCTTTTACACAAAAAGCATCTATGTTGACCCATATGCGAACACATACTGGAGAAAAACCATATTCTTGTGAAATATGCAGCTCTTCTTTTTCATTAAAATATAACATGGTGAATCATATGCGAACACATACTGGGGAGAAACCATATTCTTGTGAAATACGCAGCTCTTCTTTTTCATTAAAATCTAACATGTTGAAACATATGCGAACACATACTGGAGAGAAACCATATTCTTGTGAAATATGCGGTTTTTCTTTCACCCAAAAATCATCAATGTTGGCCCATATGCGAACACATACTGGACAGAAACCATATTCGTGTCAAGTATGCAGCTCTGCTTTTTCAGGGAAACAGGCTATGTTGCGACACACGCGAACACATACAGGTTAAAGACCATATTCTTGTATAGTATGTGGTTCTTTTTTAGACAGAAACAGGTGTTTGAACTACTTACTAGGTATCATTTTCGAATGTTTTAGTGTTCTCTGTACAGGGGGTTTTTCAGGACAATCTAACAGGACGCTTCACTATAAGAATCCCTGACCTATTATTCAGAATAACATGCTATTCACAGCACAATAAAGATTCCCTCAACAAAACGATACACTTTTTTCCCATACAAGGAATATTGCACCTCCTAGTGATGTTACCTTTAGTAACAGTACTTAGCTGGATACTCTACCAAATTAGATTAATTATTTTCCTGGTATCCGGTAAGACCAAGAAACCAAAAGAAACATACTATAACATTATTAACTGGTAAATTAAGAGAGGACAATTAATGTTCTTAACTTCTTTACTAATTCAAAGTTTGAAAGGTAGAGGAGAACGTTAATAGAATATTCGAATGACGTTTGAAAAATAAAGGAGAACTTTAATAGAATATACGAATATCGATGTATCTCATATAGAGATTAATTGTCAGCTCCAGGAAGGAGCACCTTAGTTACTGAGAACTTCAACTGAAGTAAAATGAAACAAAAAAGAGAAAAAATTGCAGAGAATATGTACGCTGTGTTCGAAAGATTTGCAAAACACAGCTAACAAACAAAAATAAAGTAACTGCCATTAACTAACTAGCTATGCCAGTGATTACATACAGCTTTGACATTATTGATTGCCCACAAAACGATCTTAATAAACAGAGTAATGTACAGTAACGAATGTTTACCAAGGGGGATATCTGCGAAAAGGAGCAAGAGGTATGGGTCTCTCAGATATTGTCCATCAACATCGAAACATCATAGTGAGCACCGGCCAATATCTGATGAGCTCCCAGAACCAAAACATAATGATATTATTCCAACACCAAGAAATCAGAGCAAGTAGAACAACCTCTATCACAAAGCGGCTACATATTTTGGGCAGGACTGTCTTACAAATGATTCAGAAACTAAAAACAAGTCTGCCACAGAAATAGCCCCAAAAAGCACCTAGACCTTCTATTGCAGAAAACTTGAAGAATGGGCCAAGCAACAACGTGCTAAGTATTTTCTGGATAAACTATCCCAGGAATATATAGATCAGGAAGTCTCTGTTGACTGGCTGAAAAGAGGATCGCCCCACTATAATAAGGAGAGAATGATAATGGCTGCCCAAGATAAAGGCTTAATGAGCAATGCCATTAAAAAGATGAGTGGTCTCAGTAACGACAGAAATTTTCTGCTGGTTGGATGACTACTATACAATGTTAGATGACAAAATGTGCAAATATCTTCACTGAAACATCTGTAAAAAGTTAAAGATCCAGTGTAGACTCATGTTCTAGGAGCATTGTTGGAAATAAGTAATACACCATGCAGTATTACTAGCCAATCCCTACAGCTATCTCGAAAACATAGCTGTTAAACCTGACATAGTTTTATTGGACGGAAAGAAGAAAGTGGAAACCTTAATTCAAGTCTGTGTCACAAATGATGTTGGCTTGAACATCGTAATATGGGACAAAAGGGAGAAAGTAGCAACCCTAGTTGAAGTCAGTGTCCCAAATGATGTTGGCTTAAACGGAGCTGAAAGTGAAACGAATACAAAATACCAAGTTCTTATGTACGATATGAAAAGAAACTTCAATCTCAGGAAGATCTCATCATTCCAGTAATTATAGGAGCATCCGGACTTATGAAAACGAATCTACCTGGTGGCTAAGCCCGGTGAACCAAGTGCAAGAGAGATACCAACAATCACAATTAAAGGGACGGTTAGAATCTTTAAAAGATCTCTGGACTGGATTGTCTGAAATAGCAGGTGAATATCTGGCATCCAGTAGGATGCACCATCCCCAGCCAAAAAGAAAAGATAAAAATCTTTAAAAAGAGAGAAACCATATTCTTGTGAAATATGCTTGGCTTCATTTAAATAAAATCTGTTATGCTTCATCATATGCAAAATCCTACTTGAGGCAAATCATATTCTTGTGAACTAGCTTTGATTTTGGTTTTAGTAAAAAAACAGTCAAAAACTGTGTAACGCTTACAAGTCTGTGCCTTGTTTATTTATTTATGATGTAAGCGATGGTCTATTTTGATTTCGAAGGATTATTCCACTACCATCAAGAGAGAATGATAACGACTTCTCAAGATCAAGGCTTGATGACCAATGACTTTTAAATGATGAGTAGTTTCAGCAACAATAACAAGTGCAGGTTCTGTCACACAAAAGTGGAGAGTGTGAGCAACCTGACATCCAGTTGTAAGGTTCTGCTGTGGGATGGCCACGGTACAAGGCGACAACAGGCTGCAAATATCTTCACTGGACCATCTGTAAAACGTTGAATCAACAGTGTAGCAACATATCCTGAAATCATAGTTCGAAATAAGCATACACCATCCAGTATTACTATTTAATCCCTACAGCTACATATCTAGAAAACAGAGCTGTAAAATCTGACATAATTACATGGGACAAAAAGGAGAAAGTAGCAACCCTGATTCAAGTCAGTGTCTTAATAATACTAGCTTAAACGGAGCTGAAAGCAAAAAGATTACGAAATACCAAGATCTTATTACGACATATAAAGAAACTGGAATTTCAGGAAGATCTCCATCATTCGAGTAATTATAGGAGCAACCGGAGTAATGAAAACGAATTTCAAAAACTACCTGGAAAATATATCGGGTGAATCAAGTGCAGGAGAGATACAAAAAATTACACTTAAATGGACAGTTAGAATCTTAAAAAGATCTCTCGGCTGGAGTGTCTGAAATAGTGGGTGAATGTCTGGATGCCCTATTTCTTACATAAACAAAAAGATAAGAAAATATTTTTTAAAAGAGAGAAACCATATTCTTGTGAAATATGCTTGGTTTCTTTTTATAAAAAATTCTCATTCTTTTATCATATGAAAAATTCTACTGGATGGAAATCATATTCTGTGAACTAGTTTTGGTTTTTGTAAAAAAAACACCCTCAAAAACGCTATATTCATGTCATGTGAAGACCGGCGATGCGAGTGGACCGACACTCTAGAATCGATTGCATCATCAATGAATGCTACTATCAGCAGCGCGACATGTTATCACGGGTAGACACCCGAACATAGGACTGCCTCAGATTAACGACAGGGGCACTACTGGAACCAGCCCCACGGCCTATGGAATGCAAATGAATGCATTATTGAGGCAGGTGCACAGCAGGGTAGCACTAGCAAGCAATGAGGCTGATCACAGATTCGACAGTCGTCTGAGTCACTTGCAATATAAAGACCCCATACAGTCAGGTGATACAATCTTGCTACATCGACAGCAATCGGCGGTGGCACACAATTCTCATTTACCATGGATGGGGACATTTATCGTGGTGAAGTCAAACGATTCAGTTCTGCTGGTACAGGATGACAAGGGAGTTCAAGAATCGGCCTACCGTCGCATAGTTCCACGACCCGACCATTTGAATTACGAGATTCTACCACCTTTAATGGATAACCAGACTATTAGTCGGAGTCAACTAATTGAAGCACCCATAATCCACCAGAGGGACGCATTTATCCAGACAGGTCAGGCGACGCAGCAGGCATTGCCAAATCGCTCTACCAGGGGACAGATCCCATACCGCTTTTAGGATTTCATAATGCCAAAACTTATCTTCGAAAGCGTACCCAGTGGACAGATAATGGTATCTGATGCGTTCATGGTCAAAAATCTGGGTGTGCTGTCTTATATCTACATACTTTGCCCCATAAAGCATAAAAAGGAAGCAGGGGACTGGTTTGCACATGTTCCCCTACGCATACAGAAAGGGGGGCAGGCGGGCGACGTTTGTCAAAAAATGGGTCAACAGGAAGCTCGACAGTCAGGCTTTCATAAGTCAGCCCACGCATTTGCGGGGGCGGAGGACTCAACCAATCAAATGAGAGAATACTGTAGCTATGCACATGAGAGCGGGAAATTCGAAGCGAAAAGAAACACGAGGTGAAGGTCCTCGACCAGCGTTAAGAGCGGACGTGAAGGAGATTGACAGCTCACCTCGCTGTCAGATCGGATAATTTATCCCCGCACACAAAATGAAAAATAGAAAAAGTGGAATTAGTAAATTAACGTATAAGAAATACCGGACACCAAAACAAAAACCCGGTCCAACAAAATTGATTGCGACAGACCAGTCAATCATATGACCTCTTCAAAGTCGAGATTACGTATATCTCGGGACCCTAAAAACAGCTCGATAAGAACGGACCACAGAATCTAAAATTCTGTTAAAATATCCTTCCCTCCGCCGTCAAACCAAAAAGGTATGTGTTCAAGGACAATAAAAAAAAAGAAATACTATATTAATTCGTCCTAAATCAAACTTTCATATTGTTATATATTGTCGTGTTAAATTATCTCATTCAATCGGTCCCCGCGATTTTAACACATTTACCTTCATATCTCGATCTCCCGTGGGAGGAGAAGGACTTCTCATTTGTTTTCCTCGACATATGTACGAAAAAAAGACTTTCCTATTTTCATTTTCATATAGGCTATAAGCCTTCTTAATTGCTATATTTGAACTTTTAATTCTGATCCTGACTGATCAACTTTCTCGGAATAACAAAAACCAGTCTCTTATAGATATCTCCGTTTGTGCGGAAGAATATTAGTAGATCTTTTGAGAAAAAAATGGCACTTCTGTCGTATATGTGAAGCAGCAGATTGTCTGTCCTTCTTCTGAAAATAAAGGGAGGTAATTCAACCGGAAGTGATTTTTTTACAGCATAAAAAAAATGCAAGACTGATTTGTTTTTGGTTAACAAGAAACAATTAACAATTTCTTTTTTTATTATATGAAGTAAAAATTTATGAAAAGTCAACAATGATTTTTTCTTTAATTTAATTGAAAAGTTTTGATTGGTGGGATTTAAAAAAATATAAATGAAAAGTTTTGATTGGGGGGGGGAACTGAATTTTTTTGTCAACATTGATTTTGATTTTATTTTTTTTAATATAAATAATTTTAACATTTGGGAGGTCTTTTTCTTTTATTGAACAGGATAAAGTTTTGCAATTTGGTTTGTTTTTTGCAGCTGGTTCATTAAATTACCAATGTCTCGAAGATTAATCTCATTTAACTCCATTTTCTAAATACTAAATTCAACTTCCGGTGAATTCTGAATGAATGGTACTTGGAGAAAAAAAAATGGAACTCTTCAATTTCGATTTCTTAATCGGCAGCTGCTTCACATATACGACAGAAGTGCCAAAAAATAATGGTGCTTATGCTGATTAGCGGCCTATGAAAACATTATTTTTATATAAAAACAATAATATATACTTATTAAGCATTATATTCTTACTCACTACGAAAAAGTAGAAACAATTATCCACTAGAACTTTAATTACAAGTATTTTTCCATTCTGCGTATCATAACAGCGACTCGTTCAGTAAGCCTCCATCTTGTTTTTTAAGAAGATTTGAAGGGCAGATAACTGAAATCTTCTTAAAAAACAAGATGGAGGCTTACTGAACGAGCGCTGCTATGATACGCAGAATGGAAAAATACGTGTAATTAAAGTTCTAGTGGATAATATTTTCTACTTTTTCGTACAGTGAGTAAGAATATAATGCTTAATAAGTATATATTATTGTTTTTATATAAAAATAATTTTTTCATAGGCCGCTAATCAGCATAAGCACCAAAATAATAAATAAATACTTGTTATGTATTGTTAATGTGTCTTGGTTGTTTATAAAATATATGATTGTCATTTGTGATACGATGTGTTATTCATTTGGGAACAGGTCAAAACGTCACCAAGTCAAAACGTCACCAAATTTTTTGGCCCCCGTTCTGGCGTCGGACGGGGGTCTCGACGGCTAGCCGCACCACTTCTGGGGGTGTTTCCACTCGTCACCAAACTTATAAAATATTATAAGTATATTGTTTGCAATGTGGGTCGAATATGATAACAACGGTGATTTAAGTATTAACCGTTTGCTTCGAAATCTCGGATCTACATGCCGGCTATTTAAAAAATATATTTTTTATATTTTATTAATAAAAAGTTTCATATTTTTGAAAACCTTTTCATTATTACAAAAGTAGAACACTGGTACAAGTAACAAATTAGTTGACGATAAATATCACTTAAAGAACTTGGTGACGTTTTCACTTGGTGACGTTTTGACTTGTAACCCTTCATTTTTATGGAGTACGGGTTGATTTCCATTCATCGGGTTTTCAACCTTTTTCACATTTTTACATTCGTGGCTGAACTACGTGTAGACAACGTTCAGTGTCTTAGCACCACAAGTATAACATTCGCTAACTCCCTCCAAAGTAAGGTTCCTCAGCCGATAGCAATGGATCGATTCCCTTCCCCTAAAGGTTGTTGTAATGCCTGGGAGGATTGCCTCCTGATTTAGAACAAATACTACATTTTAATACGAGCCAGGACACCTATTTTTGTCTATTCATTGTCTGTTTTACGCTTGTATCAATTCAATGAAAATGGTATTTGTCATCTTTTATTTTTCCCCATTAAAGTATTAAAATATTTTAATAAATAAAATAAAAATAATAATAATACCCGTAATATTCACCCCAAAAGATCGGCCCTGTTTTAAATGGTTTATTTAAATTTTCTGCACTTTAATTTTCTGCGAACCTGCTTTTCGGTCGCCATCTTCAATATGGACATCTATCCATCAACCTAATCATTTTTTGATTAACACATTTTATAATCATTTCTTTGTATTGTAAACAAAGATTGTAAACAAAAAGTAAGTATTACTTGAATTTAGTTCTTGTTTTTTACTACAGAAGTTCGTACTAACCATTATGGTTCCCTTTATTTTAGGTATGGATCTCCGAAATAAGCTAACGTTTTAATTTGGCATGTAAACAAAAAACTACCCCCACAAGAATATTGCAAAAAATAAAAAATAAATTTTAATGAAATTTTCACCATTTAAAATTTTTTTATTTGAGTACAATTTAGGAAAAAGTACCCGTGGAATTTCAATACTTAGCTAGTCAATTCCGAGTTTGAACGGAGACTTCTGAAGCCGAGGCATAAAATTAACTTTTTGGGGTGCTTTTCCAGTTTAGCGGATACTTTCGGAAAAAAAACCCCAAAAAACTGAGGAATATCTGTTTGATTGTGTACCTGTTTTCAAAGGGGGACAACTGTAACTTTTGTGAAATTCCTTCAAAAAATTTTTTTTTTCACCCCTTTTTCGTTCTGTTAGCTGTCGTTATGCCCGAAATTGGCTAAACTAAACGCAATTTATGAAGACAAAAAAAAGATGGGGTATATGTTACGACGCTCAGCAGAGGCGCGAACGGGGTCCAAAAAAAGAACGAGAAAGAGTTTAAAAACATAAATTTGCACCAAGTAAAGTTGACTTATGTCTAGAATAGACATTTTTCTACTTACCTATGTAATTTGTTTGTATTTTTACGTGGTATAAATGGCTTTTTATAAGATGTTAAAAAAAAATTCTTGTTTTTTAAAACATCTACTTTTTCAAATTTTAATGGCGGCGAGTGGCTCTATATTATTACGTAGAGCAGCCATTTGTAATTCTTCGAAAAACCTCTGTCGAACATAAATTTCTAATAAATAGCACTTCAAACGGGTTTAAAATACAAACAAATAGCACATGCACATTTGAAACTAACTTTCACAGCTTACAGTTACTTTTATTTGTTGTAAATTTTTTTTTTAGCGTTTTTACTCTGCTGAGTCTCGTAAAAGATGCCCAAAAGATGAAATAAAAATTGCCACAATTTCTAAAAAACAACAGACGTACGCTATAAGACAAAATAAGATCGACGTCACGTGATCAAATGGAGTAATTTTTCAAAATGGCTGTCATATTTACACTTCTCTTCGTACATCGCAAAAATCAAATTTTCTTTTATGGAAAAAAACTACTTGATTAATTTACGTGCTGTTTGGTATAGGATATATTTAGCCCGTAACAGCTACATAGATCAGACAGATATTCCTCACTTTGTTTTATTTTTATTTTTTTCGCACGTATCCGCTAAACTGGAAAAGCGCACTTTTTGTTTTGTTTTGCAAAATAATTTTCGGTGCTTATGCAGATGAGCGGCCACAGTAAAAAATTATTTAAATAAAAAAAATAATATATACTTATTAAGCATTATAATCTTACTCACTGTACAAAAAAGTAGAAAAAATTATCCACTAGAACTTTAATTAAAAGTATTTTTCCATTCTGCGTATCGTAACAGCGATTCGTTCACAGAGACTTCAGTTTGTTTCTAAAGAAAGAAGATTTCGCAGGGGAGATAATCAACTTGCGAAATCATAATAAAAAACAACATGGCGTCTCTGTGAACGAATCGCTGTTACGATACGCAGAATGGAAAAATACTTTTAATTAAAGTTCTAGTGGATAATTTTTTCTACTTTTTTTGCACAGTGAGTAAGAACATAACACTGAATAAGAATATAATATTCTTTTTATAAAAAAATTTTTATTTTAAATTTTTAATGGTCCGCTAATCAGCATAAGCACCTAATTTTCTTCATTGAAACTGTTGTATTATTTTGTTTTTAAGTGTATTTTTTGGTTATTCGCAAGAGTAACCAACTCTTGATTTATACGTTTAGCTTTTGTAAGTATGGATGATCGAAAGGACAATAATCTCGGTAAAAATGACCAGACTCAGTAAAAATCTTTCATTTTTTTTTAAAATTTATATTAAAAAATTAAATAAAATTGACGTCATTGAATTTTTTCATACATATGTTTCGAAGAATTTATTTATTTATTAATACTAGAAAAATAAGTTAATAAAATAATCTCGGTTATAATGACGCTCTGCGCACGTGGAAATAAATTGTTCGTGTTTTTGAATGATTTTCCACATTTTTCAATCGTGATTTCCATTGATTTTTTACGTTTTTTTATTCATTGTTATTTCGACTGATCTTCAAAATTTGCTTTTCATTATCGTTATGAACAAAACTGTTGAAAACGTTCTATCAGCCTCGAATCTATCATTGATTGAACTGTTTAGCGAAACAAGTGATTGTAAGAAAATATTACAATGATTGCAATAACGAAATAAAAATGTAGGAAAAAAAAATTCCAAGACTTTAAAAAAAAATGTTTTCCATTATATTAACTTTGTGTAATTACTTAAAAAAAGTCATTGACCTAGATTTTAGATTTTCACCGAGATTATTGTCTTTCCGACCAACCATATTAAAAAAAGGTAACCGTATAAATCAGGGATGGGTTACTCTTTCGAATAACCTAACATTTTTATTTTTTGGATGTGTGCTTCTTTTGGGTTTTTAGGATATAAAGAGGGACTGATTTAAAAAAAAATTAATTAAACGCAAAGTGTGATGATTTTACCATTGTTTCTACTTCCGGATTCTCCATTCGTACTCGGAATTGCTGTAGTCACGACTTATGACAAATCGATTATGTGTTCTTCATTAGTCAGCAATGACAGCGTTAAGAATTGGATGCTTCGACGGGTGGGTTTATGATGAACAGTTGAAGATTAGTCAATATTCAAAATGAGATAAGATGCCATACAGAGATTCTGATCATTTTAATGCTTATTTTGATAGGTTGTTCACTGCACGAGAAAATGCAATAAAACAAATTGCATTTTAGAGAAATTGCACCATTTATTTCATACGTTCACTCTATTATTATGTGTTAATGAAAAACATGTTAAGAGATTGATGGACTTCTTTACAGAGGGAACCATGTTAAATATTACACTTGTCTGTTAGGACAAAGCAGTTTTATTTCATAATTTCCCATCTTTGTAGTTCATTGTGCCATTCTCCTGAATATTGATATTACATTTTACTGCCCTCCCCACGTTATTTATAGACTTGCAGTCTATTTTTTCTCATTGGACAAGAAATCACAGTTTTATTTTAGAATTCTAATTTGTGGATGCGTGTGCAATCTCAAGGTTCACAGAAATGTTATGCTTTTTATTTGAAAAAAACGTTCATTTTAAAATTATATAAAAGGTTGACTTTCAAATATTTTTATCAATACTTTACTTAAACTCTCTCTCTCTCTCTTTATATATATATATATATATATATATATATATATATATATATATATATATATTGCAGTAGACCAGACAGTATATTATTCATTCCAAATGTGCATGTTATGCTAAGCATTTTGAACGTTTAACTCTCTGTGAGGGTACAATTAGACATGTCAATCGGTAGTTTGAAACGTTTCTTATGATTATTAAAGTAAAACTTTGTCTTGGTAGCATTGTATGTACCCATTCAGTTTTTACCTCTTTCTACTACAGACTGGAGGTCATTTTCTAAGAATTCAGCCATTTACTTGAATTTCCCGTATCTTGAGAATAAAGCATAGTGTAATCAGAAATATACCCATCTCGTACGCGATTCCATCATGGAGATTGTTTATGAAGAGCAGGAATAATAAAGGTTCAATTATCGAACAACATTTCAAATTAAAAGAAACAGACACAGTACACAGCTATGATGTACATTGACTAAACCTTTTTCTACTCACTCCATCGTTTCCATTTTTCTCAATTTCTCATTACACCATCATACAACCTTGGAGACTTTTACATCCACCTACAAGTGGGTCTGTTATCTTTAAAAGTGTATCCTTCAACTTGTTCTTCTACACTTCCTGAAGTGAATCTGATAACCGAATCACTTTGTCTCTAAACTCACCTTTCAGATGTTCTTTTTTCAACCTATACACCTTTCTCTCACATGGACATTCAGATATTTTTTAACCCAGGAGTTTAAATAGTAATAACACAGGAAGAAATTAGCCGTTTATTAAACTTCATGGAAAACATTATTAAAACTCTCTTCTAAACACAATGTGATTATTAATGATCTTCAAAAACAGTTAAAATAAAGTATTTGTCTTTTTATTGATATATTATCTTCTTTCTTTCTTTTATAGACGAAAGAAATTACAACGACACTTTGGATCACTTAATTTAAGGTTCGTGAATTTTTAATTAAATATTATCCTTAAAAAGAAAATCCTTTAATTAAATAACAGATTAATATTGAAACTAATGTACTCATTTTATATGGGATGTAATTAATAATAAATTTCCGGACTTTTAAATAATAATCTACATAATAAATTAAAAGTTGGTTGTTGGCTCACAGTTTATGCATATATATGTTGTCTATTTAAACATGATGTGTGTCTATAGCTGATCGACATGTAAAAATAATTTTGTTTCCAAAGATAATGTATAAAATTGATATCATTTCTTGAATTATTATTTTGCAAATTTTTTTATATTTGCAGAATCTCCAGCAATCAAAACAGAACAAATCCATTATTGGATTTAAATTAATCATCAAAAGTGAAAAGATCCCGTATTGGATTTAAATGAATCATCACTTTATAGCATGAAATATGGAATGATCTTCGAAAGGAATATTTCGAATTTGTTTATGTAAATTGACGTTAAAAAGTCCGAAAGGATAAAAATTTTATTGTTGTAGGTTAGTTAAATCTTTTTTTATCGAATTTGGTAAAAATATATTGCAAAAGAATTTTCTTGTAAAGTACATATATATATATTTTCTATCAATCTTATTTAGTAAAACACTAGCTGGTGTAATATCTTAAGTAGGGTGCAAAATTCTAAGGCACCCATGTACCCTTAAATGAATTTAAAAATTCGGACAAATGTATTTGGAAGAATAAAATAAGCATCTATTTTATACATCAAACTTGATGTAGAGCCTGATCCAGTGCTAAAAAAATATAAGATCTATGCAATAACCCATGAAAATTTTTTAAATCAATTTATATTAGACTAGTTCAAGGAGAAAATATATTTGATCAATATATATATATATATATATATATATATATATATATATATATATATATATGTTATCAATTATAGTTAAAAAGAAAGGATTTTTCAAAAATTGTTTAAACGAATAACTAGACTATTTAATTTATTTCGGTACTTGCTGAAAGTTATGCGAACACAGACAAAAGAGAAAGCATATTCTTGTAAAATATGCGGCCCTTCTTTTACAACAAAACAAAGTATGTTAATGCATATGCGAACACATACTGGCGAGAAGACATTTACTTGTGAAATATGTGGCTTTTCTTTTTCAACGAAACAATGTATGTTGAAGGATATGCGAACACATACTAGCGAAAAACTGTATTCTTGTGAAATATGTGGCTTTTCTTTTACTACGAAACAAAATATGTTGGTGCATATGCGAACACATACTGGAGAGAAACCCTATTCTTGTGAATTATGCAGCTCCTCTTTTACAACAAAACAAAGTATGTTAATGCATATGCAAGCACATACTGGCGACAAACCATATTCTTGTGAAATATGTGGCTCTTCTTTTACTACAAAACAAGCTATGTTAAGGCATATGCAGGCACATACTGGCGAAAAACCATATTCTTGTGAAATATGTCGGTCTTCTTTTAGTATGAAACACAGTATGGTGAGGCATATGCGAACACACACTGGAGAAAAACCATATTCTTGTGAAATATGTGGTCTTTCTTTTACTACGAAACAGCATATGTTGGTGCATATGCGAACACATACTGGAGAGAAACCCTATTCTTGTGAATTATGCAGCTCCTCTTTTACAATGAAACACAGTATGTTGAATCATATGCGAACACATACTGGCGAAACACCATATTCTTGTGAAATATGTGACTCTTCTTTTACTACGAAACAAGCTATGGTAAGGCATATGCGAACACATACAGGCGAGAAGCTATATTCTTGTGAAATATGTCGATCTTCTTTTACTATGAAACACAGTATGTTGAAACATATGCGAACACATACTGGAGAAAAACCATATTCTTGTGAAATATGTGACCTTTCTTTTACTACGAAACAAAATATGTTGAAGCATATGCGAACACATACAGGCGAGAAGCCATATTGTTGATAAATATGTGGCTCATCTTTTAAACAGAAATACAATATGTTGTTACATATGTGCAAACCTACTTGAGAGAAACCATATACTTGTGAAATAGTTTGCTCTTCCTTTACAAGAAAACGTTGTATGTTACTACATATGCGAACGCATTCGGGGGAGAAACCATATCGTAAATTATGCGCACTTTTGCAATGAAATAAAAAATGTTGACACACATACAAATGCAATTATATACAGGAGCAAAGGCATAGTTTTGTTAAGTATGTAAATAGGTTTTTACATGTAAATAAAGGATTTTGAGAGATGCGACCAAAAAATATTTTATTAAGTATTCGATATTTCAATTACAATGAATTATCACTAGCTGCAAAATATGCAGAACACATACTGACGAGAAAAAGGGAAACCATATTCTTGTGAAGTATGCGGATCATCCTTTACAGAGAAACATGATGTATTGCTACATATACGAACACATACTGGAGAAAAAATTTTATGCTTAATATGTGGCTTTTCCTTTAATCAGAAACAGGGTATGTTGTGCCATATGCGAACACATACTGGAGAGAAACGATACACTTGTGAAATATGTGGCTCCTCTTTTGACAAAAAGATAAAGTTTTTTACTCCTTGTGCTGCTTGACTCTGCAACTCCCTCTCTGCTCCCCGTTTTCCTGACGGCACTGACATGAAGAAATTTAAAACTAATGTACAAGACATCTCGCTGCGCAGCTTCCATTTTAGGTTGATTCCCCAAAAAACTTTCACCTTTTTCTCAGTAGCCCCTTACGTGTACAGTGGTGGACTGCCTTGTTTGAGGTGAACTATGTTAAAAAAAATAAAATAAATAATCAGAGAAGCCGTATTCACCAAGTCTCCTGTACGATTAGAATCCTAAAAGTTTATATCAATTGGAATATCTTGAATAGTAGGTTAATATTTAGAATCCAGTAAGATGCCCTATCCCCAACAAAAATAGGATTGATGCATGTAAGAAGGTAGACAGGGAAACAACATTCGTTGCAATATTTCGAATCTAAGACAGAGTTTCTTTATATCAAACAACATGAGATCTGTCCACAATGATGAATACTCCTCTATATCGTCTTGTAGTCCGAGTCTCTCTCTCAAAGGGGAAGTAGCCCACCAGTACCTTTAGCAACTATTGTCGTTTTCCCTCTTTCTCCTTTTAAAATGAACAATATATAGAAAACTTAGTAGAGAAAATGATGGACCTGGCTAATATAGGCCAAGTATTTTGATATTAAGATATAATCAATTTTAAGAAATGATCAATAAAATGATTTGTTCCACATCTTTAATCTAAGACAGAGTACTTTTATATCCAACAACATGAGACCTGTCCACAATGATGAACACTCTTCTATATCGTCTAGTAGTCCGGGTCTCTCTCTCTCAAAGAGGAAGTAACCCACCGGTACCTTTAGCAACCATTGTGGTTATCCGTCTTTTTCCTACACTAAAAAGATTTGTTTTGAAAGTGTGTAGCTTAAAATAGACAGTATATCGAAAACTTAGTAGAGGAAATGATGGAGCTGGCTAATATGGGCCAATTATTTTGATATTAAAATATCATCAATTTAAAGAAATGATCAATAAAAAGATGTGTTCAACACTTTTAATCTAACCACCAGAAAATAACAAATTATTCAGAAATCATGAAAATATGTGTAAATTTTCAAGTTTCCGATGTTTGTCATTTTTTACATAAGATGATTGTATCATCTGTTTTGAAAGCTAATGTTTACATCTTTTTTAATATTAGTTAAAACAGAAAATTACTTACAAATAACACGTCTTTTAAGTAAGTTGTGTGGGATGATAATGACAAAAACAGAAAATGTAAAATACATATTTTAATTTTTAATAGAACATGATGTTTCTTCTAAAGGAATTAGAGAGAGAAAATAGGGATTATATATATATATATATATATATATATATATATATATATATATATATATATATATATATATATATTATGTATGTATATATATATATATATTTATATATAAAGAGAAACATTTTAACCATTAAAATTCATATTTAATCTTTAAAATGAATATATTTAAGTTGTTTCGTTATTTTCTGTCTCTGGATTAAAAGCTCAAATGATTAAAAACAAAAACTACTTGAAGGGAGCGTTTTAAAAAAAAGCATACTGTTGGGTACTAGATTTTAGAAATGTTGTTTGTTTAGAGTAAGGATCCAATTTGAGTATCGAGAAGATAATAAGAATGACGACCTTGAAGAGTAATTCGTCTGGCCTTGTCTGACTGAAATAGAATAAGCAAAACGAGATCACCATCACTCACGAAATAATTGATTTACAACTAAAGAGGTGTGCAGATTTATTGACTGGAAACACAGAAACAGAATGAAGGTAATATAATGAGTTGGTTAACATAGACAGGACGAAATAACATCATCCTGGAGTTGCACAATTCTTCTACCACACGTCTGATAGAGAGCACAGGAATATACGTCTTATCGTTTTGAGATAGAGACTGGAACTGGAGATTCATGAGGTTTGTGTTTGCGCCAAAACACGATTCATTGCGTATGAATCTCGTGCAGTGAAGAGGCGATGAGTACATAATCTCTAAACTTTATTGACAGTAGCAGCACATGAAAATACAATTGAAAGAATGTGAAGATGCAAAAAAAGATTTTATGATTGATAAATTTGTTATGCTGACAAAGGCAAAATGTCTTTTTTGCTGACAAAGGCAAAATGTATTTTTTGCTGACAAAGGCAAAATGTATTTTTGCTGAAAAAGGAAAAATGTCTTTTTTTGCTGAAAAAGAAGCAAACGTAATGATCTGAAGTAAGAAAAGGAAAATATTCATTTGTTCAAAGGTTAAAAATGTTCAGTTATTGCAAAATGCAAATGTTCATTTGTTCAAAAGTTAAATTATTACAGATATTTTCAAAAGTGAACGGGGTTCATTCCAAAACATATTTTACACATACGCGTGCAAAATTGAAAAAGTTGTAATTAAATACTTTAGGAAATGTAAATGTTCAGAAATATCAGGTATTTCAAAACATTTTAGGCCAAGAGACATGTATAATCAAGATACAATATCAGTTGACACGGGCAATGCTATTGTGGGGTGAATATGAGGTTCCAGGGTGACGTTGTCTTAAAAATCAACGAGTGTTTATTCTAGCGGAGTGAAAATGTGACCATGTATGCCAATGATGTACCGTAAGCAGTTCGGCTGGTGACTATCCCAAGTTTTATTTCATAGCAGAGCGACAGCCAAGGCACACAATTGGAACTTACTCAGTCCAACGCTGTGGATCAGGGAATTAACGCTCAAATCAAACACATGATTTACACAATCTCATACTGCATCGATTACAAAAATCAACAATCAGCCGAACCACTTATACATCATGAAATACCTACTACTTCATGGACTGAAGTCGGTACAGGCATATTTCACCTGTCTGGAAATTCAGTGACAACGGACCAGAATTCAATTCCGCTTAATTTTAAAAATTTGCAAAAAAATTGGTATTTTCATCGCACCAAAACAAGGCCACACGATCATCAAGCAAATGGCATGATTGAGAGATATATACAGACAATAAAAAAACGTTTAAAAGGCATTTATCAGTTGCGAAAAACCTTAATTAGCGTTCTTAGCATTACACACGATTACATTTCAAAATGGTGCACCATCCCTTACAAATCAAATAATGAATAGAACATTGCGAACAAATCCCCCAATCATACAACACAACAACATTGTTCTCAGGCCACACGAACAGAAGAAATTAAACCTTATAACAGGCGACACGGCTAGAATTAAGTTCGATAACAATTGGTTTAGAAAGAGTAAAATAATCAAAAAGCTATAACAACCTCTTTCATACTTTGTACTAACAAAACGAAATAGACATTCTTTAAACAAAAGAAAACGTTCGTATAACCGAAGAAATTGATTATGAAAATATATTTCTAAATTCAACAAACACGCATGAAAACAAAAACAGCACAACTGCAGAATTAAACACTCCGAAAAAATAAAACCACAAAAGTTGGACGACGAATAATTCTCCCCTGTAGATACAGATAAAAAATTAAAAATAAATAAATACTTCAGAAAAAAGAGAGGATGTACATGCTAACCATCAGTATAGACAAGACAAATTAATGATTAATGATAATTGATACAGAGACAATAAGGAAATCTCCTGTCGGGGAGACACCTTTGTATAGTCAAGAGTAATAAATTTATTCCTATTGTTAACACACATTTTCAGTCTCTCTCACGTTCTTAATCTTCCATACTAAGTACTCAATATTTCCGTCGATACTCAATGTATATATACATAATATATATAATTCTTAGATATAACTTGTGTGTATCTAGTATGCGTATGAATATGGTTGTGTGTATATATACATAGTGATTCAATGTCTACACGTCTGGGTATGGAAATATGTGTATGCGTCTGTAGTTATGCATATGCGCAGGTACGTATTAACACGCGGGTATATATATATATATATATACATATATATATATACATATATATATATATATATACATACATACATATTTAGAAATACATATATATATATATATGTATATATATATATACACACACATATATATATATATATGTATATATATATATATGTATATATATATGGAATACATTATAATGTGCTAACCAGTAGAAAAGGGGATTCCCTGTTAGTAATATGGATATGTATATATATATATATATATATATATGAAGCAATCCAACAAAAGACATAAGCGTCAACCAATATCTTATAATTAGTGAAAACATCCGGATAAAAACTGAAGCTCAATATACTGGATAGAGCATTAATATTATAATATTTTTCTTTTATTCTCTTTTTCTTTTAACTTCTTAACCCCTTCCCCTTTGACATAGAATATTCTAACTCGACCCAGACAGGGGACATCTAATCTGGGTGGGATGGATGGCGGGGTTGTATGTTTGCTTTCTTTTGTGTACATCAAGCGGGCTTAAACAGGATGTAACACAGACATAATTTCCGATATATTAAAGTCATTCAGAGATGTAGACAATTTAATATCGCTTTCTGTTCGTTAGGGATTTGTCATGTCTGGTTGAATCGCTGGGGAGAGAAGATTACTTATTTTTTCGCTCTGCTGGCAAGATGCGACCGGGATTCAGTCTTGTTTTGCTCAATTCGGATTTAACGGGTTTTCTAATTAAACAACGAACTTTGATTTGACTTGGCTTGCACATATCGGGATTTTGGAACTTTGATTGGACTTTCTGTATTATTTGATTTATTTATCATTAACATTGAATATTGACACATTTCGCGACTGGATGACTTTGTCAGCCCCTTCATTTACACGTATTTGGACTGCTGTTTATAACTTGGAGTAATGTCTTTCCTGATTATGCTTCTCAATTTGTATGACCTGGATGGACTGTATGGATTCAACAAAAAGTATGTTTTTGGGTTGATATGTTTGATGTTATGTATTTTTATGTATTTGTGTATATAATTTTATATATTTTCGAAGCGTAATTTTATTACCTGTAGTAGTATAACTGCGGTAATGGTCCTCTGAAGAGAAGAATTATCTTTGAAAACTCATGAGCTAAGGACTTAAGGATACTTTGCTTGAACTTTGAATTCTAATAAAATTTGATTGACACCTTATTTTATTACTTCATTTTATATTATAATATATATATATATATATGAGTGGGTGTGGATATGTGAACCTGTATGTGTATGTGTGTATGTATATATATATATATATATATATATATATATATATATATATATATATATATATATATATATGTATATGTGATTTTGTTTATGTGCGTGCGTGTATTTATGGTGAAATCTTGATAATTAGGATGTATGTAGGAAAGTTATGGGTGTATGTGTTGAATCCGCTAGAAACTATAATCGCCAGAGTTGATAAAAAATGTATGTCAAAGAGGTAAAAGTAAGAAAAAGATACGAAATTGTCATTAAACCACGAGTCAGGTAAAACAATAATAATAATAAAAAATGCGATAGAAACGAATTTAAATGAGTAAAAATCTAAATTTGATACCAAACTTGACCGGGAATTATAAACACATCCCCAACTAGAAAATATACTAAAAGGAAAAAGGTTTCTGATCTCATTCATTTAAAATCCTCGTTTTGGTCTGAAAAGTTTGACTCTATATGAAGAGTAAAACCGAAACATGTATGCACATATGTAATCAACAACGTTTGTATGAATAAAAATGTATACTATATATATATATATATATATATATATATATATATATATATATATATATATATATATATATATAAATAATAAAACCATGGCTATTGGAATATAATATGAACTGACTTATATTTGCTCTAATATCACTAATGGACAATCATCGAGCTGAATCTTTTTAGGAGATTGCAAAGTAAAAGGCCACTGATAGTATATGTTAATACATATATTGCCATTAATTATAATGTATATATATACATATAGATAAGCAACAATATTCATAACTGCTACATATTCGTTACACGTTGGTCATTCCGGGACAAGTAGTAAAATCGAGGTAAGCAACGCAGAGTTATCCGAACCTATTTACAGTTTTACGGTGATAAAAAAAGGTGTTATATTTAGTGCGCATAATAAATATATTAGCCTGTACTACTCGTCTTCCGAGATTTTTTGCCCTAGATCGCTTGCTGTTACAGCGCCATTATCATAGCCACGGATCAAAGCGGAACTAACATCAAAGTGTCCTGCCTGTATATATATATATATATATATATATATATATATATATATATATATATATAAGAACAACAATATTTATAACTGCTATATGAATATATAAAAAAAACACCTCCTTTTTGGTTTTTCCTTTTCCCATCACGTCTGATTACCTTCATCCTTTCCTTTCTCATATATATATATATATATATATATATATATATATATATATATATATATATATATATATATATATATATATAACTGCTACATATTCGGGTCAAATACGAAACCGGCTCAGTTGACATAATCATTAGAGTTGTAGGGAACTAATTCAGATGACGCACCGGTTCTGAGCATCTCTGATTGTTTCCCCTTGATTGTGCCTAAAATGGACCAGGCAGTATTAAGAATAAACCACTGTAAGACCTCTCCGGTGGACACCCATAAAATTAAGAATCTGCGTCTCCTCTGCAATCGATGTACTTGTAGTGGTCGGACATAGGACCTATTTCTTGTTGTCCCCTGTAGGCAGTTTGGTCATACACTGACCAATCGGCTTACAGGGCGTATGATTTTCTAGCTGTCCCCAAACGAACTACTTGGACAGTTTAGTCTAGGGACGAGATCGACAGAGAGAAACAAGACGCGATCGAGGAAACATTATCTCTCTCCTGCCCTTCCCGCTGCGTCGTTCCGGCAGCAGCCGTCTCTACTGCGAATGTATTTGCTGACGACCCGGCAGCCTCTTTTCTTCACTGGGACACGGTTCCAACCTTCTGTTAAATAAACCCTTTTTTGTTGCCTGTTACTCGGTTGATGTTCGTTCAATTCATTTCGTGTGATAAATGTAAGGAAGGAACCAACACCCCCTTCAATTACAAATGGTGACCCGACGTGATTCAACACAGACCTTGTGAAAAACAAAACTGGCACGAAATTGAGTTGAACAATAAAGTACAAAAACAGCAACGAAGACAACTCCAGCGACGTCCAATAAAAACGAAAGAAAGAAAACACGTTTTCGAACTCGGCAACTTCCAAAATACATTTTGTTTTTCTTTCGAAACTAAGGAAGACAAAATGTAAGACATTTCTTTTTAACGCAAAAAGAAAAGAAGAAACAAAGTAAAACCTATTGAAACGCATTCCTTTTTCCTTTCGCACTTTGCTATATATATATAAAAAAGAAAAAAAAGTGACAAACTTCTTCCTCAAAATTTTTTTTTCTTTCACAGAAGGAATTCATTTAAAACTACTTTTATATTTGACAGTATACATTTTTTTTGTTTTCCAACGTCGAAGTTTTTTCTGTCAAGTTCGTCCAACAGACTTTGAGACACCACGTGCTATATCGGTAACCAGCATTTTCCTTTTTCTCTCGCCAAGGGAGGTTTTCAACACTCGACAAACAAAAGCCAACAAGACCATCTCAACATTTTATTTTTCGCCTTCTAACAAAAAACAGACTTTTTTTACGAATATATATATTTTTTTTTAAAGGCTCAAAAAGACGTGAGTACACACATTATTTTTTTCTCCAATACACAAAAAAATACACTCACACATTTTCTTTGCTACAATTATGTATTTATTCTTCATTGGCTCTAAACAGATAGTTCCCCTTTCGTTTTGTTTCTTTTTTCCTTCATGTGCTTTTTGTAATAACGTTTTACCCCGATTTTTCGAATCGATTTTTGGGTCTGTTGAATGTTTAGTAAAACATTTTTTTAAAGTAGGAGATTAGCTCCGTGGACGTTATAGCTTCGTTGGCGGATAAAGTGATGGATTTCACTCAAAGAACTACCACCGCCTCTGACCCTCAGCTGCAGGCTGAACTCTCTGCGTTCTCTGCCACCGCTAGAGACCCAAGCCAACTAGCCACGTCTGTGGCTGTACTTGAAGCGATAGAGCGGCGCACCAGAGAGGTCAGAAGATTGAGTGTGAGGTTACACTCGCCCAGACGACAGTATCAATGTCCTTCACAATCACTGCGCCGCCGCCGCCGTCGCCGCCGCCGCCACTCAAACAAGCCAGGACTGTGCTATTACCACAGTCGATTTGGCGCACAAGCGCATAAATGCAAGATCCCCTGTTCATTTTTGAACCAGGGAAACTAAAAGCTGGAGACTTGAGCACGAGACAGTCTTCACAGAAGCTACACTATCGTGCACTTTTTCTTTTGGACTCCATTTCCCAGGCACGTTGCTTGGTTGACAAGGGAGCCGCTTGCAGTATTTGGCCACTGAAACTTCTAAAAAAGAAACCACCAGTGTCGCCCATTTCACTGCATGCCGTAAATCATTCTCCAATTCTACGTACGCTCAAATTTCTTGTTCTTGGACTTGGAATTACGCAGAGACTTTACATGGGTCTTTACGATAGCGGAGTTACCTTACCCCATTCTGGGCTCGGACTTTCTGCACCACTTTAATCTTTTAGTGGGCATGCGCAGTTGATAGATTCTAATACGGAACTTTTCGTCTGTGGTTTGAAAACAAACACCCCATCGATCAGCCCGGTATTTTTCATTGCCGCTACCGATGACCCATACCAGACACTTCTACACTCCTACCCAGAGTTGACTAACCTAAATTTTGTTGTGAGCAAACCCACTCACTCAACAAAACATTATATTGAGACCACAGGAGCTCCTGTGTTCTCACACCCTCGTCGTTTACCTGCTGAAAAACTAAAAGCGGCAAGGGCGGAATTTAACTATATGCTGCAGCTGGGAATTATACGCCCTTCGTCCAGTCCTTGGGCTTCCCCTTTGCATATTGTCCCGGAGCGTTCCTGTGATTGGCGTCCGACTGGGGACTATCGACGGCTCAATGCCATGACGGTACCTAATCGTTATCCAATCCCACAGATACAGGACTGTGCTTCGACTCTGCATGGGTGTAAGACCTTCTCCAAACTGAGCTTACCATCAGATTCCACTGAATCCGGCCGACATACCCAAAGCGGCGGTAACAACCCCATTTGGAGTGTTCAAATTCCTTACTATGCCTTTCGGTTTGCGAAACGCGGCTAGTACCTTCCTACGCTTCATGGACGAAGTAGTGCGAGATCTCGACTTCGTCTATAATTACGTAGACGACATTCTTGTGGCAAGCGCCTCGCCTTAGAAACATGTCACTCATCTCTGCCTACTGGTTGAACGGTTTCAGCAATACCAGGTGAGGATTAACCCTGGTAAATGCGTTTTCGGTGCTTCGTCACTAGTTTTCCTGGGCCCCATTATCAGCCCGGAAGGCATATCTCCCTTGCCTGAAAAGGTTAAGGCTCTACAACACCTTCAACCACCTACAACCACCTACTTCACTTCGACAACTAACACTCGTTAATTTTTAACTCTATATCAACAGACTTATATGCTATTTAAGCAGTTTACCACACATGAACACTCGTCATCAAAGCACCAAGACTGATTTACGTAAAATAATTTCATCATAGATACAAGCTTTTATTCGAAATAACTCGGTTAAACCATCACTAACACCACCTTATTCCGGTCTATATCGCGTGCACCATAATAACGAAACCTAATTTACTCTGGATATATGAAGAACTAAAGAGACTGTACAGTCAACATACCTAAGCGAGCATTTTAAGAAAACGTCACCCTGGAACCTCATATTACACCCACAATAGCATTGTCCATGTCAACTGATATTGTATCTTCAGTAGACATGTCTCTTGGCCTAAAATGTTTTGTAAAACCTGATATTTCTGAACATTTACATTTCCTAAACTAATTAATTACCACTTTTTCAATTTTGGACCTGTATGTGTGAAATATTTTCTGGAATGAACATCGTTTGATTTTGAAAATATTTGTAATCATTTAAATTTTGAACACATGAACATTTGCATTTTGCAATAACTGAACAGTTTTAACCTTTGAACAAATGAATATTTTCCTTTTCTTACTTCAGATCATTGCATGTTTGCAAAACAAAGACATTCTTGTACAAATTTATCAATGATATACTCTTTTTTTGCATTTTCACATTCTTTCAATTGTATTTTTATGTGCTGCTACTGTCAATGAAGTTTTTTTTTGTTTTATTGTCTTTAAGCCTAAGTAGAGGGTATGTAACAGTTATTTGAATAAACTATTTTACTATCGGTCGATAGATTATGTACTCATCGCCTCTTCACTGCACGAGATTCAGACGCAATGAATCGTGTTTTGGCGCGAACACAAACCTCATGAATCTCCAGTTCCAGTCTCTATCTCAAAACGATAAGACGTATATTCCCGCGCTCTCTATCAGGCGTGTGGTAGAAGAATTGTGGAACTCCAGGATAATGTTATTTCGTCCTGTCTATGTTAACCAACTCATTGTATTACCTTCATTCTGTTTCTGTGTTTCCAGTTAATAAATCTACACACCTCTTTAGTTGTAAATCCATTATTTCGTGAGTAATGGTGATCTCGTTTTGCTTATTCTATTTCAGTCAGACATGGCCAGACGAATTACTCTATGGCCAGACGAATTACCTACTGGTCGTCATTCTGATTATCTTCTTGATAGTAAAATTGACTCCATCAGCCTTAACTCTAAACAAACAACATTTCAAAAATCTAGAACCCAACAGTATGCTCTTTTAAAAAGCTCTCTACAAGAAGTTTTTGTTTTTAGTCATTCGGGCTTTTAACCCAGAGACAGAAAATAACGAAACAACTTAAATATATTCATTTTAAAGATTAAATATAAATTTTAATGGTTAAAATGTTTCTCTCTACCTCCATATATATATATATATATATATATATATATATACTCTTCTAACTCGTCATTCTGATTATCTTCTCGATACTAGAATTGGATCCATCACACCTAACTCTCAACAACTAAATTTCTAAATACTAGAACCCAACAGTATGCTCTTTTTAAAAGCTCCTTACAAGAAAATTTTGTTTTTAGACAAAAAACAACAAAACAACTTAAATATATTTATTTTAAAGATTAAATATGAATTAAAATATATATTATTTATATATATAATATATAATATATATATAATCCCCATTTTCTCTCCCTAATTCCTTTAGAAGACACATTATTAAATCCCAAAACAGTAACGGCCAAATATACGCTACTCATAAATATTAGCTCACGGTATTTATATAGAAATATTTTGTATATCTCTTTAAATATCTCCATATATATATATATATATAAATATATATATATATATATATATATATATATATATATATATATATATATATATATAATTTCAGAATACTTTGGTGTGTTCTATTAAACATCTAAATATTTTACAACATTTTCTGTTTTATCATCATCATTCCACACAACTTACGTAAAAGAAGGGTTATTTGTAAATCAGATGTTAAAAAAGATCAAAACATTAACTTTCAAACCAGATAATACAATCATCTTATATAAAAAAATGACAAAGATCGGAAAATTCAAAATTTACACATATTTTCATAATTTCTGAATAATTTGTTATTTTCTGGTGCTTAGATTAAAAGTGTCGAACAAATCTTTTTATTGATTATTTCTTTAAATTGATTATATCTTAATATCAAAATAATTGGCCCATATTAGCCAGCTCCATCATTTTCTCTACTAAGTTTTCGATATACTGTCTATTTTAAGCTACACACTTTCAAAACAAATCTTTTTAGTGTAGGAAAAAGACGGATAACCACAATGGTTGCTAAAGGTACCGGTGGGTTACTTCCTCTTTGAGAGAGAGACCCGGACTACTAGACGATATAGAAGAGTGTTCATCATTGTGGACAGGTCTCATGTTGTTGGATATAAAAGAACTCTGTCTTAGATTAAAGATGTCGAACAAATCTTTTTATTGATCATTTCTTAAAATTGATTATATCTTAATATCAAAATACTTGGCCTATAGTGGCCAGGTCCATCATTTTCTCTACTAAGTTTTCTATATATTGTTCATTTTAAAAGGAGAAAGAGGGAAAACGACAATAGTTGCTAAAGGTACTGGTGGGCTACTTCCCCTTTGAGAGAGAGACCCAGACTACTAGAAGATATGGAAGAGTATTCATCATTGTGGACAGGTCTCATGTTGTTGGATATAAAGGAACTCTGTCTTAGATTCGAAACTTCTATGGATGTTAGAGATCACCACATGTGGGGTGTAACAAGCCTTTTTTTTATTGTATGTTCTTTTATGTGGTGTTACAAGTCTACTTTACGTTTGTCAATATATAAATAAAATGTGTATAGTGTATTTAGGCCTGATTTATCCTTATTAGCATTGAGATTGGTATATATGTTTTCACTTACAGTGTGGTAAAGGTAATGAACATATATACTTATTAGCATTGACATTGATATATGCAAAGATATACTCATAGTTGTGAGCTTAGAACGCGTAAACAAGGTGAAAAATGAAAAACTTCTAAGTTTAAAATAAATTCCATCTCTTTAAAATCAAAATAAAATTATATGTTGTTGAAACACGAATTCCGTAGTATAGTAAGATTTATTGATTTAAAGAAAAAAAAGATGTTAAAGCATGAAATTCGTAGTATGAGTTAATTTATTAAAAAAACAAAACCAACAAAGTACGTTTTTGTTGCATGAAAAAATGCAACGATCTCTTTCAAGTCTAAATATTTTTTTTATTAAAATATTCGTTTTAAATATGGCCGCTTGTGTTCTTCAACTCACGCTTTGTGACGGCCTTGTGATTGGCTGATTAAAACGGCTACGCAACACAGCCCCTTCCAAGTCATCAGTAGCTGATACTCCTACTAATACTATATAGGAAGCCTGATGCGTGAATTGAACCAGCCACGACACGCAGTAAGCATTAAAAATAAGCAAATATACAATAACAAATGTAAATGGCGTCGCCAACATTTCGTTTAAATCTGAAGGGTATACGCGATGACCCTACATTATTCATTTCTAAGCTGGACTTGTTTTTCAGACAGAAATCTATATCTGTACAGATAGATAAGTTCTGCTATGTGGCGTCGATTTTGCCTGAAGACAATTGCTGATGTAAGAGAATTAATTATCTCCTCTACAACGGAAAAGTCATATGACATGCTTTGTGAGAGAGTTACAACTTCAATGACAGTCTCAACGCAATTGTTAGAAAAAGAGACCATGGGAGATAGTACACCATAACAATTTCTAAAACAACATACAAACGTTAGTTGAGAGGGGCGATTGATAAGAGCATCGGCAAACACATTTTCCTCAAGTGGATAACCAAAAACTCAATAATATTTAATTTACTTTCAACCACTCATCTCGTTTTCACGAAATGAATGTATATTGTACAAACAATTTTATTAAACAATAGTTTTCAATTCTGTAAATAGTCGAAATGTACGGAACACTGAATAAGCAATTTTTTCTGTAAATAAGAGCATTTCAATTCAATATTTACATATATGTTGTTTCCCTGTCTATTTTCGTATCATATGCATTCGATCCTTTCTTTGTTAGGTATAGGGCATCTTGCCGGATTCTAAATAATCACCTACTATTTAAGATATTCCAATTGATATAAACTTTCAGGATTCTAATCATACATGCGACTTGGTATGTGGTGAATGCGGCTTCTCGTTATTTTTCAATTTTTTTAACAGTTCACCTCAATCAAGGCAGTCGTCAACTGCCGACGTAAGGGGCTACTGAGAAAAAGGGTGAAAGTTTTTAGAGGGTCAACCTAAATTGGGAGCTGCGCAGCGAGATATTATTTTACATTAGTTTTTAATTTCTTCGTGTAAATACAATCAGGAAAACAGGGAGCAGGGAGGGAGTTACAGAGTCCAGCAACACAAGCAAGGAATTTTAGGAGTCAAATTTGTTATCTTTTTGTCAAAAGATAAGCCACATATTTCACAAGTATATCGTTTCTTTCCAGCATGTGTTCGCATATGACACAACATACCCTGTTTCTGATTAAAGGAAAAGCCACATATTTAGCATAAACATGTTTTTTCTCCAGTATGTGTTCGCATATGACACAACATACCCTGTTTCTGATTAAAAGAAAAGCTACATATTTAGCATAAACATGTTTTTCTCCAGTATGTGTTTGTATATGTAGCAATAGACCGTGTTTCTCTGTAAACGATGATCCACATACGTCACAAGAATATGGTTTCCCTTTTTTTCTTAGTATGTGTTCGCATATGACGCAACATACGTTGTTTCTCTTTACAAAAAGAGCCACATATGTATCCCAAGTATATGGTTTCTCTCAAGTATGTGTTCTGCATATTTTGCAGCAGGTAATAATTCATTGTAATTGAAATATCGAATACTTAATAAAAATATTTTTTGATCGCATGTCTCAAAATCCTTAATTTACATGTAAAAAACATTCTTTTGCTCCTGTATGTGATTGCATTATCATTTGTGTCAACATTTTTTATTTCATTGCAAATGTACCACATAATTAACGATATGGTTTCTCCCCGGAATCCGTTCGCATGTGTAGTAACATATGTTGTTTTCGTGTATAGGAAGAGCAAAATATTTCACAAGTATATGGTTTCTCTCAGGTATTCGCATATGTAACAAAATGACGTATTCTTCTTAAATATGTGGCTTATATTTTAAGAGCCACATATTTATCAAGAACATGGCTTCTCGCCTGTATGTATTCGCATATGCTTCAACATATTTTGTTTCATAGTAAAAGAAGGGCCACATATTTAACAAGTATATGGCTTCTCGCCAGTATGTGTTCGCATATGCCTCGACATCTTTGGTTTTGTAATAAAAGAAGAGCCACATATTTCACAAGAATATGGTTTCTCTCCAGTATGTGTTCGCATATGAATTAACATACTTTGTTTCGTTGTTAAAGAAGAACCACATATTTCACAAGAATATGGTGTCTCGCCAGTATGTGTTCGCATATGAGTCAACATACTGTGTTTCATTGTAAAAGAGCAGCTGCATAATTCACAAAAATATGGTTTCTCCCCAGTATGTGTTCGTATATGCACCAACATATGTTGATTCTGTGTAAAAGAAGAGCCACAAATTTCACAAGAATATGGTTTCTCTCCAGTGTGTGTTCGCATATGCCCCACCATATTTTGTTTTGTTGTAAAAGAAGAACTACATATTTCACAAGAATATGGTTTCTCTCCAGAATGCGTTCGCATATGCCTCTGCATATTTGGTTTTTGTGTAAAAGAAGAGCCACACATTTCACGAAAATATGGTGTCTCTCCAGTATGTGTTCGAATATGCCATAACAACCTTTGTTTTATTGTAAAAGAAGAGCCACATATTTCACAAAAATATGGTTTCTCCCCAGTGTGTATTAGCATATGCTTCAACATATTTTGTTTTGTTGTAAAGGTAGAGTCACATATTTTACAACAATATTCTTTCTCTTTTGTCTGTGTTCGCATACTTTTCAGCATAGTTTACTTTTGTAAAAGAGTCACAAGGATATTTTCTCTTTTCCGTTTGTTTCATGTTGTTCTTTGAAATTGAAGAATTCGATACTTTTATAACAATGTGTTTCTGTGGATTTTTCTATACTCGTCAGCTTTTGAAAGTACCGAAAGAAATTAAATATTTTAGTTATACTCTTAAACAATTTTTTTTCTATTCTTTTTTTTTAACTGTGATAATATATATATATATATATATATATATATATATATATATATATATATATATATATATATATGTGTGTGTGTGTGTGTGTGGATCAAATGTATTTTGTCCGTGTGCCAGCTTACTACTTTTCGGCTATTAGATTTATGGATTTTACATTATGTCGAAGTCAAAATCTACTTTTAACTCATACCTTTTTCTTCTGTTTATATAGGAAAAATGTATACACCTTATCGTAATGGAATTTAAACCATACATAAATTTAGAAATTCCTTGAAGGCAGTCTAATATTGATCGATTTACAATATATGGATAATTGTATAGATCTTATAAATTTTCTAGCCCATATTTAAGCTCTATACCCAGTTTTATCAATAAGAAAGGTTGCTTATTTCATTTTTCCAAATAAATTTGGGTGTCTGAATTTTTTTATTTCTTAAAGGGTACATAGGTGCCTCAGAATTTTGCACCCTACTTAAGACATATACTCCAGCTAGTGTTTTACTAAATAAGATTGATAGAAAAAAGAATATATATGTACTTTGCAAGTAAATTTTTTTTGAAATATTTTTTTTACCAAATTTGATGAAAAAGATTCAACTCACAAGAATATTATTTTTATCCTTTCGGACTTTTTAACGTCAATTTACATAAACAAATTCGAAATATTCCTTTCGAAGATCATTCCATATTTGATGCTATAAAGTGAATGATAATTCATATAAACTCAATAATGGATTCGTTTTTCTCTTTTCATGATTCATTCAAATCCAATAATGGATTCGTTTTTCTCTTTTGATGATTCATTCAAATCCAATAATGGATTTGTTTTTCTCTTTTGATGATTCATTTAAATCCAATAATGGATTTGTTTTTCTCTTTTGATAATTCATTTAAATCCAATAATGGATTTGTTTGTCTCTTTTGATGATTCATTTAGATCCAATAATTGATTTGGTTTTCTTTTTTGATGATTCATTTAAATTCAATACGTTATTTGTTTTTCTCTTTTGATGATTCATTTAGATCCAATAATGGATTCGTTTTTCTCTTTTGATGGTTCATTTAAATCCAATAATGAATTCGTTTTTCTCTTTTGATGGTTCATTTAAATCCAATACGTTATTTGTTTTTCTGTTTTGATGATTCATTTAAATCTAATAATGGATTCGTTTTTCTCTTTTGATGGTTCATTTAAATCCAATACGTTATTTGTTTTTTTCTTTTGGTGATTCATTTAAATCCAATAATGGATTCGTTTTTCTCTTTTGATGGTTTATTTAAATCCAATAATGGATTAGTTCTTCTCTTTTGATGATTCATTTTAATCCAATAATGGATTTGTTTTTCTCTTTTGATGATTCATTTAAATCCATTTATTCTGTTTTGATTCATGGAGATTCTGCAAATATAAAATAAATTTTGGAAGATAATAATTCAAGAAATGATATTAATTTGATACATATTCTTTGGAAACAAAATTATTTTTAGATGTCGATCAGCTATAGACACACATGTTTTTTAAATAGCCAGCATAGAAATGCATAAACTGTGTAAGCCAACAAGCAACATTCTTATTAATCCTTCAGACAGGCAGAAGATCATACGCTTTTTCGGATCTAAAAAACATGAGCTCAAAACAATGGCCACCAACTCCCGAAAACGGGGTGTCATCATTATGGCCTCCAGAGACTGGTGGCACCGTTCTTAGGACAATAATATTCCATCCCAGAATATGTCTGTCAGTCAAGCCACAACACGATATACCTTCTAACTACAATAATATTACAACAGTATAGATTTAGCCGATCCCATTCTACTGTGAATATACTGTAGCAGTTACCTCCTCCTTTCAAAACATAACTACACCGGTTGGCCGTTAGGTGGCGCTGTAAAGCGACGCCAGAGTTATCTGCCCTTCGGACTATAAAAACCGTTGCAAACGGAAAATCCATCTCTCCTTCACCGACCAGCCTCGGCAGACAGACGCTGACACTAGTGTTCCGTTTCACTCTTCTCTGGTCGACAGAACGACGCTAATACACTAGCGCTTCGTCTCACGCTTTTCTCTTGAACTGGTCTCAGCAAAACAACTACCAACACACGTTTCTTCCGTCAACACGTGGGCAAACAACGGTAAGAGTTCTCAACTCGTTTTCTTTGTGTGCGGCTTTCAAAGACTTTTCCTACGCCAGATTCATTTCTTCTTATACCTTTTCAAGAACTGTTTTTCCATCGACACACATGCATACATCACACACTTCATCATTCCACGTACACACACGTTCAATAAACGTTATTTGAACTACTTCATTTTTGTTTGTTAATTATTACTCTGTCTTTGCATGCAACATTGCTTGATTTACTGAACACGTTTATAATCGGGGGAACACGACCATCGATCCTAACAATACCAACAGTCATCTTTGAATGAATATACAATACATTGGATTCGACAAGTTAAGTAAGGGTGGTAGCGTGGTATAAATCAAACGACTTTAACAAGGTCTGGCCTTAAGGTCTTTTTAGTGAAATTAATTAGTACGGTATTACTGGATAGATATTTAATACAAACAGATCTTTCTTGACTATAAGAAAGATTCAGGTCGTTCCTGATGACTGCATATCCAAATAACACCACACTAATTCGGGTTAGGGTTAGTGTATGCCCCAGGGTTAAATACTTGAACCTTTATTATTCCTGTTCTTCATAAACAACCTCCATGATAGAATCGCGTCCGAGATGGGTATATTTCTGATTACACTATGCTTTATTCTCAAGATACGGGAAATTCAAGTAAATGGCTGAATTCTTAGAAAATGACCTCCAGTCTGTAGTAGAAAGAGGTAAAAACTAAATGGTTACATACAATGCTACCAAGACAAAGCTTTACTTTAATAATCATAAGAAACGTTTCAAACTACCGATTGACATGTCTAATTCTACCCTCACAGAGAGGCGAACGTTCAAAATGCTTAGCATAACATTCACACTTGGAATGAATGATATAGTCTGATTTACCGCAATATATATATATATATATATATATATATATATATATAGAGAGAGAGAGAGAGAGAGAGAGAGAGAGAAGAAAGCACCTTTATGATGCAAGAAATCTTTCAACTCTAATACATTCTTTCCTTGAACAACTTTAGTAAAAATAGCACAATTATCCTGTAAAATCGGTTTTAAAATGGTTTTATCTCTTTTTGCAATAATTTTTTCTTTGAAGAATACTAATTTCATTATTTTTTGTCAAAAAAGTGGTATTATATATCTAAATGATTTTTAATACATTTAAACGAATTAAATTCCTTAAAAATCAAAACCTGATCAAGAGAATTTACTTTTAAAAGTTTAAGCAAAGTATTGATGAAAATATTTGAAAATCAATCTATTATATAATTTAAAACTGAATGTGTTTTCAAATAAAAAGCATAACATTTCTGTGAACCTTGAGATTGCACACGCAGCCACAAATTAAAAAATTCTAAAATAAAATTATCGTCCAATGAGAACAAAATAGACTGCAAGTCTATAAATAACGTGGGGAGGGCGGTAAAATTAAATATCAATATTCATGAGAATGGCACAATGAACTACAAAGATGTGAAATTATGAAATAAAACTGATTTGTCATAACTGACCGGTGTAATATTTAACATGGTTCCCTCTGTAAAGAAGTCCATCAATCTCTTAACATGTTTTGCATTAACACATAATAATAGAGTGAACGTATGAAATAAATGGTGCAATTTCTATAAAATGCAATGTGTTTTATTGCATTTTCTTGTGCAGTTAACAACATATCAAAATAAACATTAAAATGATCAGAATCTCTTAATGGAATCTTTTTATCTCATTTTGAATATTGACTAATCTTCAACTAAGTATCATACGGTTACCTTTTTTTAATATGGAAAGTTTTTTTTAAAAGTCTTGGAATTTTTTTTTTTGCCTACATTTTTATTTCGTTATCGCAACCATTGTAATATTTTCTTACAATCACTTGTTTCGCTAAACAGTTCATTCAATGATAGATCCGAAGCTGATCGAACGTTTTCAACAGTTTTTTCATAACGATAATGAAAAACAAATGTGGAAGATCAATCGAAATAACAATGAAAAAAAAAACGTGAAACATCAATGGAAATCACAACGATAAACAAGGTGGAAAATCTATGGAAATCACGATTGAAAAATGTGGAAAATCATTAAAAAAACACGAACAATTTATCGCCACGCGCGCAGAGCGTCATTATAACCGAGATTATTTTATTAACTTATTTTTTTAGTATTAATAAATAAATAAATTCTTTTAAACATATGTATGAAAAAATTCAATGACGTAAATTTAATTTAATTTTTTCATATAAATTTTTTAAAAAAATTAAAGATTTTTACTGAGTCTGGTTATTTTTACCGAGATTATTGTTTTTTCGATCATCCATACTTACAAAAGCTAAACGTATAAATCAAGGGTGGGTTACTCTTGCGAATAACCAAAAAATACTCTTAAACAAAATAACACAACAGTTTCAATGAAGAAAATTATTTTGCAAAACAAAATTAAAAATTGGGTGCTTTTCCAGTTTAGCGGATACTTTCGAAAAAATAAATAAAACAAAGTGATGAATATATATATTATACCGAAAAGTACGTAAATGTATCAAGTATTTTTTTTTATAAAAGAAAATTAAATTTTAGCGATGTACGAATGAAAGTATAAATATGACAGCTATTTTGAAAAATAGGTCCATTTGATCTTATTTTGTCTTATAGCGTATGTATGTGTGTTAGCTTTCAGAAATTGAGGGAAATGTTCAGATCGAGGGTCGTGTTCCCCCGATTATAAACGTGTTCAGTTGAATCAAGCAATGTTGCATGCAAAAGGCAGAGTAATAATTAATAAACAAAAATGAAGTAGTTCAAATAACGTTTATTGAACGTGTGTGTACGTGGAATGGTGAAGTGTGTGATGTATGCATGTGTGTCGATGGAAAAACAGTTCTTGAAAAGGTAATAGAAGAAATGAATCCGGCGTAGGAAAAGTCTTTGAAAGCCGAACACAAAGAAAATGAGTTGAGAACTCTTACCGTTGTTCGCCCACGTGTGTTGGTAGTGGTTATGCCGATTGAGAAGAAAAGCGTGAGACGAAACGCTAGTGTATTAGCGTCGTTCTGTCGACCAGAGAAGAGTGAAACGGAACGCTAGTGTCAGCGTCATTCTGTCGAGGCCAAAAGGCGAGTGAAACGGAGCGTTGGTGCCAGCGTTGTTCTCCGATGCTGGTCGGTGAAAAAGAGAGAGAATTTCCGTTTTGCACCGGGTTTTTATAGTCTGAAGGGCAGATAACTCTGGTATCGCTTTACAGTGCCACCTGTCGGTGAAAAAGCGACACCTACCGGCAAACCGGTGTAGTTATGTTTTGAAAGGAGGAGGTAACTGCTACAAGGACTCCCCCCCAGATTGAAAAATATTGAAAATATTATTCAATATGTACAGTTGTAGATGAGAAGCATTCTTTGTGGGTATGTCTGTTTTGCTGTTGAAGATTAGAAAAAGTAGTGTGCACGCTACTTATTTCTGTTTCTGCATCTGTATTGAATGATTGATCGCAAGTGCGTCTGCGGAATTGAGTGTTTGTAACGCATGTGGATCTGCGTGTTGTTTGGGTCTGCATCAAGTTTGAGTGCAAGTGAGTTTGCGGTCGAAAAATGTTGAGTGCAAGTGAATTTGCACTTGTTGGTGGCGTTGTTCATGTTGATTAGTCTGCGCGATGCAGAGCTGATAAACAAACGTTGAATTGTCAGTGTTGTACGGGAATGTTTGGTGCTTGGGTCTGCGCGGTTGTTGATTAGTGAGCACAAGTGGGTCTGTGCGGTGTTGATGAGCGAGCACAAGTGAATCTGTGCAGTGTTGATGAGCGAACACAAGTGAGTCTGTGCAGTGTTTATGAGCGAGCACAAGTGAGTCTGTGCAGTGTTGATGAACGAGCACAAGTGAGTCTGTGCAGTTGTTGATGAGTGAGCACAAGTGAATCTGTGCAGTTGTTGATGAATGAGCACAAGTGAGTCTGTGCAGTTGTTGATGAGTGAGCACAAGTGAGTCTGTGCAATTGTTGATGAGTGAGCACAAGTGAGTCTGTGCAGTTGTTGATGAATAAGCACAAGTGAGTCTGTGCAGTTGTTGATGAATGAGCACAAGTGAATCTGTGCAGTTGTTGATGAGTGAGCACAAGTGAGTCTGTGCAGTTGTTGATGAGTGAGCACAAGTGAGTCTGTGCAGTTGTTGATGAATGAGCACAAATGAGTCTGTGCAATTGTTGATGAATGAGCACAAGTGAGTCTGTGCAATTGTTGATGAATGAGCACAAGTGAGTCTGTGCAGTTGTTGATGAATAAGCACAAGTGAGTCTGTGCAGTTGTTGATGAATGAGCACAAGTGAATCTGTGCAGTTGTTGATGAGTGAGCACAAGTGAGTCTGTGCAGTTGTTGATGAGTGAGCACAAGTGAGTCTGTGCAGTTGATGAGTTTGTTCATGTTAATTAGTCCGTGTTGTGGAACTGATGAACAAACATCTAGTTGTTGAGATTGGTGGTACACTATGGTCAAAATCAGATGCACAAATGTCTGCAAGTGAGTTAGCAGGTCCAGGTACAAGTGGGTCTGTACTGGTGTTGGTGCGCGTCGTTCGAGTTGATGTGTCCCCCAGTTGATCAACGAACGTCCAGTTGTAGAGTATTTAGTCGTGCATGTGCAGTTGTACTCATTTTGAACTGGTGTGATTTCTTCCATAGTGTCGTCAGTGATGTCCGGAAATGTTTGATCAATGTCAGGGAAGAGTTGGTTGTTCAAGTTGATGTTGATCAATGAACGTCCAGTTGTTGAAGAGGGTTGGTAGCCCTTGAAGGATGATGTTGTTCGTGTTTGTCATCGTATGTTGTCTGTTTTGTAGTTTTCTTTTCCTTTATATATATATTTCCAACACGTGGGTAGAAAGGAAAAAGAAAAAAAATGATGGAGTCGTAATTTGTTTCACACATGGAATTTGTTTCACACGAGGAATGACGTTTTTTGTTTTCGTTTGCTTGAATGTTAGTTTCCACGTAGAGAAAGAATGGCGGCTTCTCTTTCCTTTGTTGTTGAAAAGAAAGAAAAAAAAATTCGTATTTTCTTTTTTTTTTTTTTTTTTGAATTTTCATTTCCACGTGGTTAGGGAAAAAGATGGCTGCTTCCCTTTTTTGCTTGTTGTTGAAACAGAAAATAAATTCGTATTTTCTTTTTTTTGTTTGAATTTTCATTTCCACGTGAAAAAGATGGCGGCATTATTTTGAATTTTTTTATCAACACGTGGTCACGAAAAAGATGGGCAGCGTGAGCGTTTGGTTTCTTTTGTTTTCTTTTTATCTCCACGTGTTCAAAACAAAGGAAGTGGCATCTTGTAAGGTCCTTTTGTTCGTTGAAAAAGAAAAAAAAAGGATTGGCAAAAGTTTGTCTTTTTCTTCGTATATAATTTTCCGACACGTGGGTGAAGAAAGAGAAGAGGAAAAAAATGAAATTGTAATTTGTTTTATACTCGGAGAGAGCCGAGAAATGTTTTTGTTTTTCTTTGTTTGGGGTTTTCCCGTGGCCAGGAAAAAATCGCGGCCTCTTTTCTTTTGTTTGTTTGTATATTTCTACCACGTGGGTAGAAAAAAAATGAAAAAGATGGGTGCGTAATTCATTTCACCACGAAAGAAAAAACGAGAAATGTTGTTTTTTTTTGTTTTGTTTTTCGTTCTAGTACGAAATTAATTACTCCGCCACATACAACAAAGCTTGCACGTCGGGTCACCAATGTTCAGATCGAGGGTCGTGTTCCCCCGATTATAAACGTGTTCAGTTGAATCAAGCAATGTTGCATGCAAAAGGCAGAGTAATAATTAATAAACAAAAATGAAGTAGTTCAAATAACGTTTATTGAACGTGTGTGTACGTGGAATGGTGAAGTGTGTGATGTATGCATGTGTGTCGATGGAAAAACAGTTCTTGAAAAGGTAATAGAAGAAATGAATCCGGCGTAGGAAAAGTCTTTGAAAGCCGAACACAAAGAAAATGAGTTGAGAACTCTTACCGTTGTTCGCCCACGTGTGTTGGTAGTGGTTATGCCGATTGAGAAGAAAAGCGTGAGACGAAACGCTAGTGTATTAGCGTCGTTCTGTCGACCAGAGAAGAGTGAAACGGAACGCTAGTGTCAGCGTCATTCTGTCGAGGCCAAAAGGCGAGTGAAACGGAGCGTTGGTGCCAGCGTTGTTCTCCGATGCTGGTCGGTGAAAAAGAGAGAGAATTTCCGTTTTGCACCGGGTTTTTATAGTCTGAAGGGCAGATAACTCTGGTATCGCTTTACAGTGCCACCTGTCGGTGAAAAAGCGACACCTACCGGCAAACCGGTGTAGTTATGTTTTGAAAGGAGGAGGTAACTGCTACAGAAATTTTAACTTTATCTTTTTTTGAACTCAGTAATTGTGTTTAGTTTAGCCAATTTCGAGCATAACGACAGCTAACAGAACGGAAAATGGGTGAAAAATTGTTTTTGAAGGAAGTTCACAAAAGTTACGGTTATCCCCTTTTGCAAACAGGTACTACATCAAACAGATATTCCTCAGTTTTTTTGTTGTTTTTCTTCGAAAGTATCTGCTAAACTGGAAAACCACCCCAAAAAGTTAATTTTATGGCTCGGCTTCGGAAGTCTCCGTTCAAACTCGGAATTGACTAGCTAAGTATTGAAATTCTACGGGTACTTTTTCTTAACGAAGAGAAGGCTTTGTTTACTATTCACTATTTTCATCTAACAATTTAATAAACAAAAAATACGATAAAAATTCAATTTAACTTGAAAGCCGAAATGAAACCAAAATAGGAAAAAAAAACTTTTACTGATTTATTTTCAGTAATATTTTTAGTTGCTTTTTGTTTTGTTTGTGTAATTATTGTTTTAGCATGATTTTTAACTCACACGTGTTTTTAAAGTGTTGCACTTCATGCATTGTTTGTTTGTATTGTTATTTTTGACTATTTTTTAGTTCATTTTGTATAATGCTGACAAAGTAAAGGAAAATAACTTATCGCATTTTTTTGGTAAATTTTTGCACTTGTTATTTGTTTGTATTATGTTTTGGTTTCAACATTGTCCTGATCTACAAAATATTTCTGTTATCTTTATTGCTGGAATATTTACGTTTAAATAGTGTTCTCCTCTTAAATAACGCAATTTTGTCCCCCTTAAAAATGAAAAAAACATCGGTTTAGTTTTTAATCGAAATTTGATCTACCTTAAAAATACAACACATTCATTACAATTGAATGTAGGATTAAACGTTTTGAAAATCGGATTTTAAAAGATGAATTTAATTATTTCACTTGCAAATGAAGGATTAATCTTTTTTTTAAATCGGATTTTAACAGATGAATTTAATCATTACACCTGCAAATATATTATGTACACCGTGTGGCACATACTGGCATAAAACATCAATCGTCATAACATCCAGACGAATTTTAACTTGACTGCGACAAATATGTTAAATCAAGGAGGATTAAACAACAAAAGCGAAATAGAATGGCTATACTTTTGAAAAATGCGTATATCGCTAAAAGTGTTCAAGATTTTAGAAAAGATTTTTTAAAAATATATTCAGGTTTTTCAAAACATTCTTCTTATATGTTACAAATGTATACATTTATGTGTATATATGTTGACAGCACCTATCATATATTAATTACGAAAAGAGATTTGTTTTGACTTTTGATGAAATATTGAGAGAATTATGTTTATATTTAATGAGCGATTTTATTAAATGAATGTATCATCGTATCTGTGTGTGTATTTGTGTTCTCCATTCATGAGTGCATCTTGTCATGTAATTACACTGTGTTTTACGCGTTCTTATAATAGATAAATATGTCTACATTTTTTAATAGAACATTTTTTTAAAATCTATCGAGATAGGTTAAATATGGCGGCAAAAATGTTATGACCAAAATTGAAACATTGAACAAGTCAAGTATTGTAATTAATCATAAAAACATGTTTCAGATAACTTTGATGAAATATTATTAAAAAATTGATTTTTCTATTCACAGATATACGTTGCAGTGGATAAGAAGAAATAAATTGAATTAATAGCTATACGTAATTTTTCATTCGGCGGCGCACTCTACTAATGTAAATATAGTAATTCTTTTAATGTTTAATCACTTATCAAGGCCAAAGATAACTCAAAAATAATGGTCAATGAGATACATATATTGACATTTGAATGATGATTGCAATTCTTCCCCCTTTGTCAGAAACTTTGCTCAGCATATGTGAGAATGTACATCGAGGATTACAGTCTTTCTCAAAACTAAACACTTTAGGAATTACTCCACATATGAGTTGAAAAGAATAAACTTACAATTCTTTTTAAATAAACATCTAAAATCAAAGATTGTACCTATATATATATATATATATATATATATATATATATATATATATATATATATATATATATATATATATATTGAGGAGACTAACTCTTTCTGAGAATTTCTGTTAGTGAAGTTGGAAGAAATATTATCATGTAATTTAATTTCACAATAATTAATATTATTTTAGAGAAATATTCTGAGTATTTTCCGTAAATCTGATCAGTACACATTTCATATGAAAACTAATTTAATATAACTATTAACCCTAATTCTAACAATATTAGGAGAAACTTAATTACTGTAACAGTATCAATCATTTACAGTTGATTCAAATTTTAAAATACATTCATGTGCATTGGTGAGAAACCTTATTGCTGTCAAGTATGTGGATCATTATTTTCACTGATTGCAACTTTAAAAGTTCACAGTGAAACATACACTTGAAAGAGTTTGAATTACCTACTAGACATCATTCTTGTCTTCGGTCTCTATGTACAAGGGTTTGTCATGGAATTCTTACATAAGCATACTTCACCCTACAAGTAAACCCTGACCAAATATTCAGAATAGCATAGTATTCGAAGCCTAAATAAGATGCCCTCGGGGTAGCTGTACACCTGCTAATAAAATGAATGGTGCACCTTCTTCTAGTGATGTCACATCAAATAACAGCACTTAGCTGGATACTCCACCAGACTAAATGAATTCTTGTCTCGGAATCCAGTAAGATCAAGAGATGACAAGTAAGCTTTACTATAAAATAATCAATTAGTCAATTGAAAAGAAAAAAATATTTGGAGAGAAAAAAATTAATATTTTTACTAACTCATCGTTTTAGAGATAAAATACAACTTTAATGGAATATTCATATACAGATCAAGTGTAAGTCCCATGAAGGGACCCCTTGATTTCTGAGAACTTGGACTGAAGTAAAATGAAACCAAAGCATGTGAACACACTGTTTAGAAAAAATTTCTTGTGAAGTGTATGAATCAGCATTTTCATTGAAGGCAACTTTAATATTTAACATGCAAACACACACTGGGGATAAACCTTTTTCTTGTAGAGTGTGTGGAGCATCCTTTTCACAAAAGGGACGATTGACAGATCACATGCGAACCCACACTGGGGAGAAACCTTTTTTGTAGTCTCTTTGTCTTGCCGGATTTCAGGACAAGAATTTATCTGGTCTGGTGAAGTATCAAGCTTAGTGCAGTTACTTGAGGTAAAAATCACTATGAGAAAGTGCTCAGTATTTGTATAAACTAGCGTGAATCCATGCTGATGGTATCTTATTTGGGTTTCAAATACTTTGTTATTTTGAATATTTCAGAAGACTAACACTTCTACTCTATATATGTGTATGGGATACTTTCATTTTCCTCCACTGTGGCTGTTACCTGTGAATTAATAAGTAATTTTATTTAACAATTCATACAGTAATGAAAAAAAGATATATCAATTATATCCAAATATTACAGAAATGTTTCCTCCTGCAACAATCTTTGAAAATAGGTAATTGTGAGATATGGGGTAAGTGATGTTTGTAAATTTAAATTGTAAACACTATTTGGTGACCTGCTTAAAAATTTCCATAGTATTAATCTGACCTTTTAAATTGACAATAAAACTTTCTTTTCATAATTCAACTTACAGGTTCAGATTTTTTGCACCTGAGCAAATACGATCGTTTTTTAAACATAAAAAAATAAAATATCAACAATATTGTATACAAAAATAAATGTAGTAGAACTTAAGTTGTTCCAAGCATTTCCTTACAGGCTTTTCATCTTAAACCATATAGAAATTGGATTTAACATACAGAATTTGTTAAGAAAAAAATGTAAGAACGGTAGTAAAAACCTTCCAGAATTTTACTAGCTTTTTATCATCACAAATAATTAGCAAAGATTTTACCCTCAAAATGAAGTGTAAAGAGAGAATATATCAAAGATGAGAACATATATGTCTGAGCTAACAGTTCTCTGATGAATGTTACACGAATAAGGATACATATGTCTGAGCTAACTGATTCTAAGGATGAATGCTACACAGATGAGAACACACATGTTTGAGCTAACAGATTCTAAGGATGAATACTACATAGATGAGAACACATATGTCTGAGCTAACAGCATTTTAGAACGAATGCTACACAGATGAGGATACATATTTCTGAGGTAAAAAATCTCCGGAAAAATACTAAATAGATGAGAAGAAATGTGTCTGAGACCAGAAACTATTTTTTTTAATTAGTGTTTAGCTTAACTAGTAATGCCAGTTCTGACCTGTACAAGAAGAGTGTCATCATAATCTTGGCATGAAACACTAACAACGTTATTTCACCAGTCTTATCTGACACACACCTCTGCATGGTTTGCCTCTCTTTTACACACTCGCGAACAAGACAGTCAGAGATAGAACAAAAGGAAATTATATGTATAACATTAAACTGCCCAATGTGCAATATAAACTGAACATAGAGTGAGCTGATGATACCTACCAGAGATGGTAAATATTTAATAATTGATCATAAATTTCAGAAGGGCCTAAATTCAATGTGACTTTTGAGGGAGAACACATTTATAGTCTGACTCTTCAAAAAGCAACAATAAACCCTGGTTGGCCTCAGGATTAAGGCACATTTTACATGTAAGGCCTTAATCTCTTCATTCTTGTGGTAGGTCAGAGCTCAGTTCTTTACTTGCTCTCTGAATTAAAGCAACTCACATGCAAAAAGACTTTGTACAAACAAATTTGATTAGTTTGTATGCACCTCTACTACATGCTTTCATGTAACAAGTAGGAAAGAGAAGAATACTATATAACTGAATGTTACACACTCAGAACTTCTGCTTATTGTTGTTATTTATTGTATGTAAGGCTATATAAATTATTTCTTCTTTATTGATACAATACAGATTCTCGATAAGTTTAGCAACATCCCGGACAGATATACGGATGTCACTCAGTGTGTTTACAATTATAGTTGGAAATTAAGGAGGTAGGCTCTGTTCACATAGGTCGGAATTGGATGTAAAGTTCTTTGTAATAATGTTGAACTAATCAGATGCTTAGGAAATCACCTCTGACCAATTTATCATGGTTGGAACAGTAGTATTACATCTGTTCATTAACGTGTTTGTTATTCACCAAAACTCTTGAGAACCAAGTCTCTACTCAGCATCTCTAGATTTAATGCATCGGCCATAGGAATCTTTGGCATTTTTATGATTCTTTTGCAGTGGCTGCAAGGAGTCATAAACACAGTTTTGTCTTCAGAGCATCAATTTCGTTGGAAGCAATTGAAATACTGATTTTTGTGAGAAATGGAAACAGCAAATTCCAGGGTATACTAAAGTTGGCTGTTTGGTTTGTTGGAATTTCTTGCAGAATATGAAGCTCTCAATACCAAAAATAACCAATCAGTTATAGAAGATGCGATACAGGACTCATTCTTTACAAAAATGGAGTGCACAGGAATTTCTGCTATGAACGATCTCACACTGTCCCACTCAGCTATAGAGTATCTATACACTCTGATTGAAATGGGTATCAAAGATTTTGTTGAACTTTGTTTTGATCTTAATTGAGACAACCGAGTGATCAGAAGATTGCAGTCGAGAGAGAACAGGGAATTATCAGGCAAGTATCGAGAATACTTGCAAAATATACGTCAGAATCTGGTACGCAAGTCTGAAAACATTGTAGGAAAAAAACACTTATTTTAGAAGTTAGGCTGGGGATCAGTTTTTCAAATTACTTTAATTTAAATAGCTCATCCCTTTCTGCAGTCGATAACATTTCAAGCATATATGACAAATCTTTCTTTAAAGAGAGATACAATTTATAAGTTTTATAGGGGCATTTAGGGCATTTTTTATGCTTAATAAGTATAAAAGAATAATTTTATAAATTTCTTACTTTTTATCACTTAACAAGTAGTTATTATTACCAAAAAATATTGTGTCATTTAACCTCTAAAGAGTTGATAACAATATTGAACCGATGTGTATGACTAAATAATGTGCATATGTAATTTCTGATTGAAAATTATACATGGCAGCCCATTGAGCTTCAGCAATTACCTCATTGAAAAATATCCTAAAGGCATGGCCCTTAGAATTTAGCAGAGAAAGCTGAGGGTGGGGCGTCATCTCTCCATCTGGGACATATTCTAGTGAATGGATGGACAAACGAATGCAATTGTGTGCTGAAAGAATGACAGAGTGGAGCAAGTGTCATCGATAATATTCATTCACCCAAAAATGATTATTTTATTTATAAACATGTTTTGCTCTTTTTTTATAATTTTTAATATGATTCACCCCAAACAAGGCAGGCCGCCACTGTAAACGTAAGGGGCTACTGAGAAAAAGGAAAAGGGGAGAAGGATTGGTGGTTCAGCTTAAATTGGGATCTGAGCAGCGAGATTTCTGTTTACATTAGTTTTAAATTTCTGCATGTCAGTACTGTCGGGGAAACAGGGGGCAGGGAGGGAGTTCCAGAGACCAGCAGCACGAGGAAAGAAGCTATTTGAGTAGAATGCTCTCCGGCATCTGGGGACCTCCACAGTGAATGAATGAGATTTAGTAGAATGTCGAGTTAGTCTAGTGAATTTACGTCGAGGGGGCACCAGAGTAGCACACTCATCGGAGCATAATCCATTGAAGTATTTGTAAAACAAACATGAGGATGCTACATTGCGGCGATGGGACAGGGGCTGGAGCTTAGCTGACAGTGAGGGACCTATAAGGTTGGCGACTCTTTTTTAGACTTTGTCAAGGAGGGAGAGACTAGTAGATGATGCACCAGCCCAGATGTGGCAACAATACTCCATGCATGGGCGAATGGTGGCTTTGTAGAGATACAGGATAATGTCAGGTGTAAGGAGTCTACTAGCACGGTAGAGGGAGCCAACCTTCTTTGCGGCAGCCTTGGCAATGTCTTCAATGTATGTGTTCCAATTCATGTTACCTGTGAAGGTTAGGCCACAGAGTTTGAATGATGAACTCTCAGGTAGGGTGTTATTTGCCATGACAATCGGTGGTCGGAGAGGCTTCTTGTAGTTGTGTAAGGAAAGGAGCTTAGTCTTTGTGGCATTAAAAGTTACCAACCATTTATGGCCCCAATCCACTACAACCTGGAGGTCATTTTCGAAAGATTCAGCCATTGCCTCAGATATGATCGCATCTGTTTTGCCAACATGGCGAGAGTAAAGTGTGGTGTCGTCAGCAAATAAACCAATCTCAGACACTATGTCATCAGGGAGATCGTTTATATAGATCAGGAACAACAAAGGTCCAAGAATAGATCCCTGTGGCACACCAGCATTTATGTCATGTTGCTTAGATGTACGGCCATCGAGGACAACCTGGATTTTTCTTTTGTTTAGGAAGGATCAAATTATATTAAGTAGTTGCCCAGTAATACCGTATGAGCGTATTTTCAGGAGAAGCCCTTTATGCCATACCTTGTCAAAGGCCTTGGATATATCAAGAGCTACTGCCCTAGCTTCACCTGCCTTGTCGAGTGTATGATACATGCGTTAAGAGATGACCGTTAGGATGTCTGCAGTAGATCGTGCTTGTCTAAATCCATACTGGCGGTCAGATAGAAGTTTAGCATTAACTAAGTGCCGTACTATCGCTAGATTGATTAAGGATTCAAAGATTTTGGCAAAGATCGGCAGTAGACTGATTAGGCGGTAGTTCTGAGGGTCGGTTCTATTCCCAGAACTCTTGTAGACTGGTACCACAGAGGCAATTTTGCCAGCTATCGGGGAAGCAAGATTCGGCTAGGCATTTATTGTAGAGTTTGGAGAGGACAGGGGCCAGTTCAGCAGAGCATTTCTTTATTACTATTACAGGTATAAGATCAGGCCCACAAGTTTTAGAGGTGTCAACGGTTTTATGATGTCTCTGACCTGGGACGGGGTGATGACCAGGTTATCAAGTGTGGCTTCGGTCCGCAAAGGTAATTCAGGGAGAGGGTGGTTACCTGAGTCTAAAGTAGAGTTAGAAGCGAAACGCTGTGCAAGTAGTTCAGCCTTATCAGTGGCCGTACAAACGACATCATTGTGATTTGAAAGTGGGGGAATCGTAGATTGACCATTATTCACTACACTATTGTAGATTTTCCAGAAATCGCGAGTACCTAGTTTCTGTGACTGAATGCGTTTTTTTGTTAACTCATTATACCTTCTCTTCGCTTTGCCTATCATGGCCTTGCAATTATTTCTTGACTCTATAAATTTATGCCTATTAGTAGTTGACTTGTGGCGGCCGAATTTACGGAATGCTTGTTGCCTCTCAGAAATGGCAGCTGCACATTCCGAAGTGAACCATAGAAGAGAGTGGGGCTTGCTAAAGAATTTTCGCATGGGGACATAGGCTTCAATGCCTGCTTTGACCCATTCAGTTAATTCGTTTGCACACTGGTTGGCAGGGAGTGAGAAGGTTTCTCTCCATGGGACGTCACTGATGTGATCTCTGATTGACTCAAAATCAGCTCGCTCGTAGTATCTTGTTGTTTTGAGCAACGGTTCATCAGCTTTTGGACGACTTTTTAGCGTGATATGTATCATTAGCACAATGTGATCAGCATTCCCGAGTGGGCTATGAGCTTTCGTCACACAAGCCTCGGGTATTGAGGTCAAGAAGAGGTCTAGAAGTGAGGCTTGTTGGTCCATTCGATCGGGGATGTGGGTCGGAAAATCAACAGTCTGAGAGAGGGAGTGAGCTAAGCAGAAATTATACGTAGAGTTGCCGGCTGCGTCAGTAAGGCTGGAAAATCCCAACCAGTCGCGGTGGTGGGCATTAAAATCCCCAAATACATGTATCTGGGCATTCGAGTCAATTAAGAGTGCTCTATCTATGCTTTCAGAGACAGAGTTTAGCAGAGTAGAGTCCTGGGTCGACGGGGAGCGGTATAGGAAATATAAGTAACTAACGTTGTGATGTAAAGTCAATCTAAAGCACATGTAGTCGTAGTCATCTGATTCTAACCTATGTTCTCTAGTCAGGGGGAGGGTGTTCCGAACATAAACTCCTTGCCCGTGCATGTGTTTGTCAGAGTCTTTACGGTAGAGTGGGAGGTAGTCAGTCATGTCAAAGTGGTGAGAAGAGATTGAGGATTGGAGGTTAGTTTCATTAAGAGCTAGAATATCCGGGGAGTTTGTCAGGAGAAAGGTTTCTACGTCGTTGATGTTGGTTCTAAGTCCCCGGATATTTGAGAATGCAAGCCTCAAGGGTGGAGGCGAAAGTGTTTTTTGGGTGTCTGGTTTAGGTTTGATTTTATTTCTTTGTAATGGCATGTTTTATTTGATTATAGAGTGGATTGGCCAAGGTGGGTACTTGTTTGGTGCCAATAAGCTCACACAACCAGTCCATTAGTCACGTCCTGGTCCATGGGGGTTGTGGCCTCGGGAAAGCCTATCGGAGATAATTGCAGGGTCCCTTTCCATGCGCGATATGGCACATACAACTACCCATGGTATTATGCAACTGATGATGGAGCAGCCGTTCTTGGCGCTACCCAAGAGTTTGGGCTCCTTCCTATCAGTCGGAAACAGCAGCCAGACAAGCTGTCTAACCTGTACCGTCAACCTGTCGGAACAAGAGAGACCCAGACTGATCATGTAAGACTTACTAACGAAAAAACTTTCCCCAAGTTGCCCAAATAGAGAGAAAGAGAACGGCGTTCATTGTCCTAGTAAGGAAACAAGGCTAGGCACTGAGTGTTTAGAGGCGTCCCAGCGCTATTACCTCTGCGCCTGACTAATAAACAAAGAATGAGTGCAACGGCCGGCGATAGATCGAACCTATCTACTCCTTAAGCAATTGTAGGTTTGCAAACCGGATATTTTGTTCGAGATTCCAACTCCCACTTCTGTATCTGCTTGGCCATTTGGGTGGTGGGGGAGGTCAGCCCTTCTTTTTTTGTACTAATCTTTTTGCCTCTCCGAGAGCTTGACATATTCAGCATCGTTGTCATGTGGTACACCTGCCCTTCCCCCTGGCCTCGGGGTAAGCATTGGTGTTAGTAGTCCAACCACAAGAGGAAAGAAGTGAGTGCACCGAGAAACCCGAAGGTTAAGGCCATTTCCCCTTTTCTTCGAGCCAGCCCCTTCTGAAGTGGTTGTCTTTGGAGCTTGTCTCCGTCGGATAATACAACGTTAAACTTTTAAAGGACCGGTCTAAGGAAGAAGCCCTTTTTTGTGGTATTAAAGCCTGGGGCTTTATTTGATTGAACCTTTAGGAAAGAGAGTACCAGCTAGAACAGCTTCCGAAGTGGTTGTGTTTGGAGCTCGTCTCCGTCAGATAATATGACGTTAAATTTTTAAAGGACTGTTCTCTGGAAGAACCCTTTTTTGGAAGAAAACCCTTTGGGAAGGCCAGAGGCCATTTTTATATGGAAGAAAACCATTTTGAAGAAGGACCCTTTCTTGAGACAATTATCCTTTAGAAAAGGATAATTTTATTGTGGAAATATTGCTAAAGTACCCAACAAGAACTTTTCCACTCTTTAAGGGTTTAAAATCAAAGTGGAGGACGGCTACAATATACTTGAACGGATATCGTATTCGCAGATTTCGGGCGAAGAAATCCCAAAGACTGTTACCCTTTGTGGGCCTTGTTTGAAAGAAGGAAAGAGACTGGAAGCAAAAATAGGAACCTTTGATTTCCTTCTAAGGACAATTTTGTGTTATATTTGTATGATTTCTTTTCAGCCCCTTTTCAAGTAAGACGTCCTCTTCTCTTTTTATGAATATTTGTTGTTAAGGCGAGACCTTATTTTTATCGCCGGTATTTATTGTTGCCAAAGGCAATAATCATTTTTGTACGGATCTTTCGATCCACCCTCGTATTTTGGCGTCGTTTGGGACGATAATATTTATTGGAGTAACTTGTTTTTTCTGCTATTATCGTCTGAAACGGCAAGCCCCTTTTTGGGAATAGTCTTTGGACGAGACTCCATTTTTCCTTATTTCTTTGTATTTTTATTTTTATTTAATTGTTACCTTGAGAAACAAAAGCAGGAACTAGTCCTTTTTTGTTACTAATAAACCATATTGAATTATATCTCTGGATATGTTTTTTTATTTGCTCCCTTTTTTGTCTATTTATTTTATTCCCTCTTTTTTTTCATGGTAACAACCGACGAATTTCGGTGACGATCCCGAAAATTCCGTCACTGGTAAATTAAATTGCTCGTACCTCATTTTAAATAGTAAACCCTTTAACACAAATAGGTCACAAATGAGTAAGTAAATTAAATTGCATATAACTTTTTTCAAATAGTAAATATTAAATTTTTGAACACAAATAGGTCACGGATGAGTAGGTAAACAATATTTTTTTTTTTACTAATTGCCCTACTGTATTTCTTTTCAAATAATTCATGTCGCCAATACTAACGTTTACCAAAATAGTTTTTTTCATTTTTTTGTCTGAACTAGCAAAGGGTTCAGTGATAGAATAATACCGAAAATATATTTAATTAAGTTTACTCAGTTTTTCTTCATGTGCGAAAATCCGACCATTAAAAACAATAAAAACAAATTAAATAGAATTCAGTTGAATTCTATTTTGATTACATCAAATTTAAACATTAACAACGAAAAGTGTTTTTTTTTAAACTCTGACGTAAAATGAGAATAGTGTACAAAGTTAAAATAAATGGTCTCATTTAAAAACCCATTCTTAAAATTTGTTAACAATTCTGTTCTTACACTAGAAAGACTTTTTAAACACGAAGTTAAAATTCAGTCGTAAAATAAACGCAATGAAAAAAATCGGTAGTGATTGAACTTACCTTTATACAATTATTTCGTCTTATTTGTTTTCTTTTCAAATTAAATTAATGAAATAATCGGACGTTAATTACAGTAAAGATTTTAAATCTAAATTTCTTCTTTTGCTACAAAAGAAATATAAGAGTCAACAAGGGAGATAATTCGATCTAAAGTCAACAAGGGAGATAATTCAATCTAAAGTCAACAAGGGAGATACTTCGATCTAAAGTCAACAAGGGAGATAATTCAATCTAAAGTCAACAAGGGAAATAATTCAATCTAAAGTCAACAAGGGAAATAATTCAATCTAAAGTCAACAAGGGAGATAATTCAATCTAAAGTCAACAAGGGAGATAATTCAATCTAAAGTCAACAAGGGAGATAATTCAGTACAAAGTAAAACAAAAGTAATAATAATCTCCATTGTTCTTTGAATAGACAACAATAATAAATGGGAATTATAGGGCAGTGATGCAAGTTGAGTTAGTATTTTGTTTAGAAACGGCTTAAAAATAGTTAAACTCAGCTAGATATTTTGGGGGTAAATTGCAGAGTAACACACAATTCGCTAAATCACTTACTCCCCATCCAAAGAATGAGATTTTACTTTTCTTTAAGAGAATTACGTGTGTACAGTCTGATAAACTTGGTTGAAAGAAGACCAAAAATTAGGAGCTGATCAGTTTCGTCTATAAATTGAATATAAAATGATCACCCATCTCTCTGCCATGGTTTTGTTTTTACAACTAACCATGAATCTGAGTAGAAGGTCGTAAAAACACAGTCGTCAAATGAAAGAAAACCTGCTTAAAAAGATCCAACGTATGTATTTATTTCAACGAAAAAAATAATAATTTGAAGAAAAAAATTGGTGCTTCTACTGTTTAGCTCTGAGTGTTAGGCTTCTCTTTTTAAAAAAAATAGCTAAAGAAATGTATAAACTTTTTATGTACTTACGTGGTAGCTTAAAATAAGATTCAACGCCAAAAATGACGCAAATTCATCCAGTATTTATTAAATAAAAAACGATTTTATCTTTCGATAGCCATTTTGGTTTAAGCAGTAAACAAAATTTGAGTTATCTCCCTTGTCTATTTCATCAGTGAAAATGTGTAACGAAACGTAAGATTGTTTTTTTTCTTTTACTTATTATTTAATAAATATTGGATAAATTTGCGTAATTTTTTCTGTACAATCTTATTTTCCATCTAACACGTAAGTAAATAACAAAGTTTATACATTTTTGTAAATATTTTAATGTCGTGGCTAAACAACAGTAGCACCAAAAATATTTGAACAAATTTTAAAAAATATTTTCTAAGATTAGTACTTGAACAATTAAAATTTACATTAAATAACATATTACAGTTTTTACATTGGATATTCTCACCAGAATATCAATGCCGCAAATACGTCCGTACCAAGCATACTCCATCGCCAGGCGTACTCGTATAGATAGGTGTGGAACAAAGCTTCACTCTTTCCGCACTGTCGTCTCAACTTTCGTTTACTCAATGTAAAAGCTGTTATATGTTAATTAAATGTATTTTTACTTGTTCATATAAGTGCTAATCGTACAAAAAAAAAATGTTCAACATTTTTTTTGTTGAAATTTTTTTTAATGAAATGTAGCTTTTAGCCAAAGAATAATAATTTAGAGCAGGGGTTCGGTTTTATCTATTAATTTAACATCAAATGATCACCCATTTCCCTGCTATGTAAGCCTTGTAGAGCAGTTAACAGGGTTTTTTTTTACCACTAACCATAAATCTGAGTAGCAGTCTGAACCCCTGTAATATTTTGTAATAAAACAGTCGTCAGATGAAAGAAAAATCAGATTGACAATGAATCTTTAGGGAAAAAGGATGAATTGTCTTACTCCTCAAGAAGTAACATCAGGATGCAGAACCTGTTCTCGTTAATGGCCTCACTATCTCAATACTCATAGTAAATCAATTGTGGCTTTGCTTTTTAGCAGGGCAAATACTCAACTTAACTTTCCTGCAACAGACTTTGTACAGACACATTTGACTAGTCTGTATGCACCTCTACTACAATGCCTTAATGTTACACACTCAAAACTTCTGGTTCTCATGGAATAAGGCAAGATGGGCAGACAACAAGTACAATGTAAAGACTGAAAAACTTGGGAATAACTAAAGAAAAACGGAATTATGTCCCTTGGAACATTTAAGAGGTATCGCCCCTTATCGAGTGACTTACCGAGTGAAAAGTAAACATTAACCACGGAGCAGACTGGCAGATATTCCATCACATCTCATGCAGACAAATTCAGATGAGAATTATCAAAGACCTCCCAGGACTTAGCCAAAGCGCAGTCGCACTAGAGTAAAGCACCTCCAAGTTGATCCCAGGTGCGCTCGATACAGTTAAAGACTAAAACGGGGAGATGTTAGGAATAACTAAAGAAATACGGAATTATGTCCCTTGGAACATTTATGAGTTATCGCCCCTTATCGAGTGGCTTACCGAGTGAAAAGTAAACATTAACCACGGAGCAGACTGGCAGATATTCCTTCTCGCGTTACAGCGGCTAAATAACTAATTTCATTCTAATTACACTTTTAATAAATCTGTTAAACCGTTCTGTTGAAAAGTCATCCATTTTGTTTTACAAGTTATTAATTATTATAACCTAAATTACATGGTTTATAACAAAAGCCAAACCAGAGCTTGTACTAAATACTCATCGGTCAAGTTTTCTGTGACATCCATGTGTACAGCTTTAATGTTCAGCAGATGAATATCAGTAAGTACACCTTCTTTTATACAGTCTCCCTCTTTAAACAAAGGTTCCAGTGAAGTCGACTACAATATTCTAGACTCTAAAGATGGTCAGGCTGGCAGAAAAAGTCTAGCGCAAAGCAAATATTGCATCAGAAATGAGAGAACAAGTTTGATAACCTTTTTTTGCTTTCACATGCAATATCTGCCACACCTGAGTTTGTTCAAGGAAAGAAACTGCTGGAATTTGAATATAAGATGAATAGTTTGGTGAGGAGATGGAGTTTACTCAACAAGATAGGATTCTGACTTCAGTGCTAAAGAAGGGGAGATGTCGATTTTATCCCAACAACATATAATGCTGTGAAAATTCAGGAAGAAGTCAATTCCTCTGATTTGATATATGAATTAACCCTGTACCCATGTAGGATCTCATAAGAACAGCCTCTTTTGTCTAAAAGGTTATCTTTTTTTGTATACGCGTTTCCCATATTTTTTATTAGAAAACTATTAACTATAGCATACCCATCAAAATTTTTGAATTTGTTGACAAAACAGAACCAGAGTCACAACTCTAAGGAGCTGAGAGTACTGAAAAGTTTCTGAAAAGAATCGAGCCCCGGGTAAATTTCCTGATGCAAGGTTTCTTAAATCGGAAAACTCTGCCATCACACTTCAATATTGTTCTTCACCAATGTCTTATGTGTATGTGTTCTTTTTATCTTCAACCTACAAAAGCAGCAAATTTAAATTTTCAATAATATTCCTAACATTTGCTTTTTTTTTAATTTTTAACCATTTTAAACAAGAATAAAGAATTTCAATCAGACTCTGCTCATAAATAAATTCTAAGAATTTAATGTCATATTTAGATTTGTATGAATTTTAAGTTTTAAGTTTCCATATTGTGTGCTTATTACTGCCATTTATGGTTAGGAATAGTCAATAGAATGTATTTCTTCATAATTTGTTGAACTGATTTCAGAGAAAAACATTAATTCAATGTGAAGGTCAATTATTTCTAATTCAAAATTGTTTGGGTCATTTTATTGGGATTAAATTTGAGAAAATCTGAACCAAAATGAAATATGGTAAACTTCTACTCTCACCATTTATGTTTTTTCTCTACCCAAATGAGATTCTACTTTTTAGTTGTAGTTAAACGAGTTTTGTTGTGAATGTTTTACAGGGAGGACCATAGAGATTAGAGCTCAGTCGAGCACCTATCATGAAAATAACGACAGAGTTTAGAAAACCTAGGAACCTCTGTTATGTGAGAAAGAGTGTGTAGGGAAGAGAAGACACCCCCATAAGGTTTTGAAGTCGATTTTCTACTTTGTCAAGGCAAGAAAATGGTGCTCTGATCAGCATTTCCCTAGATGTGAAAATAGTAGTCTATATTCAGATGTATTTGACTCTTATACACATAAGGGTTACATAAAAAGTAAGATACTTTCTGGAGCGGTAGAATGATCCAACCATTTTTCCAGCCACCTTAACAACACATTAATGTAAGTCTACCATTTTAGGTATAAAGTGAAGGTCAGTCTTAGAAGCTTATCAAAGCACGGAGCTATCTCAAGAGGAGATCTTTTCCTTTCAATTTGGGTAAAGTAAGGATCCGAGCATTGGTTATGAAATGAGAGAAGCTTGGTTTTAGATGTATTTAAAGTAACCATCCACATTTTCCCTGTTGCACTTCATGCTTCAGGTCCGAAGAGAGCGAAGCAAGGAGACTTGATCGTGAATGCTGTTCGAAATGTTGTGTCATCTGAATCAATGTGATTTTCAAGATGATTGAAAAATATCAGGAAGAGATTTCGGCCTACAATGAGTCTTTTAGGTATGCTAACATTGATACTATGTGCTTCAGACTTCAGTCCATTAACAACAACTTTGATAAACCTAACCCTTATTGATTTATCACAGATTCAAACAACGTATAAAGCACAGGAGAGTTATTGGTTTGTACTGAGATGCAGAAGATGGACTTCCAGTATTTTTAATACTGATCAGACTGACACAGTTTTCCCAGGTGATAGGAAGCATTTCTCTTTTAAGCAACAATTGAACAGATTTGAACAGATCTGGTTTTAGCTTCTTAAGCACAATGATTGGAATGTTCAGGATCAGTTGACGTGCTGGCATCAAGTTTCTTGAAAATTGGTAACATCCCAGACATATATATGGATGTCGCTCAGAGTGTTTGCTGTCATAGTGGTAAATTCAGGTGGCAGTAAAGGATGAAATTTAATGCCAAGTTCTTTTTTAAAATGTTGGCTTTATCAAATGCTGAGGAAATTACCTCTGGTCTATTGATGATTGTTGGAATTGAATTCTTACGTCTGTTCAATACCCTGTTTGTTATTCGCCAAACTCTTGAGGACGAAACATCTGCTCAGCCACTATATATTTAATGGATTTGGCATAGGAATAAATTTTAAAAAATATTCACAAATACTATATTTATTAATATAATATTTATTATTTGAAAGAATATATATATACAGTCGGTGAAACAGGGGGAAGGGAGGGAGTTCCAAAGAGTTATAATTCTGGTTCTATTTTTTAAATATAAAAAAATAACAATTTGTTGGTTCTTCTCAGGAGAATATTTATTCAATAAAACAGTATCATTTTTGTTCTTTTCCAAAATATAACTTTAATATTACTTTTACAAATGTTAGGTTTTTTTTTCAACTACTAATAAATAATTGTCATCAAATTATTAATATTCGATTTCTTTCAAACTTGACTTGGCAAAATTGTCATATTTTCCATTGACTTTCTGAAGTATTTAGAAAGGAAAATGATAAAGATTTAAACATATCTCATTCATATAATTAGAAGTATTTAATGCTAAACTACAACATAATATTCAACACAGTAGGTTAAAACACAACTTGACTATAGTAAAAGATTCCCGAAAATTCTGAATAGATAAAAAATTAAATTGGAAAAAAAAAAGTTATAATAAATAATATAAATATATAATGATAATAATAAATATATACATAATATATAATACTCAGGACCGGCGGGACAGTTATACAAGTGGGGGCTCTCCTAAAATGTGTGGGGGGCGGTTAAACACATGCATATCAACTTAATTATTGATGACCGTAAAGTGGGGGGGGGACTTAAGCCCCCCCCCTATACCCCCCGGTGCCGCCGTCTAGTATACTTACTTTTGTCGACGTGTCGTACAAATAGTTTATTTTAGAATGTAAACAGAAGACCACGCGTTTGCAAAAATGTCACTTTCACAATTGACTCGCTAATCATGGTGTATTGGGCTTTTATAGTTTAGTATCTCCAGAGAAATGACTACTAGCAAATAAGTATGCTTTTCGAAAGTAAATATCATTAAGTTGATATCAATGTTGGTATTTCACGATTAATAACAGTAAGGGCTATATTATATTAAAATATTTTTAAAAAAATTGGGAAGGCGTATTTTCAAAATAGATGTTTAAACTTCTACTTTGGCTAAATGATGAATTAGTTTAAATGGATTAAAATCTCTGAAAAATTATTCATTTTGTAGAACATTTTCTTCTTCGCAATGCAATAGATCACTGTATATTTTATTGTACAAATGTTCAAAACATAATAATATTGCATTTATTTTTACTTTTTAGTTGTGAATTGATGGACCAGTTTACCAAATTACGCCAGCATAAAATCTAATTAAGTAAATCAGATGTTTTTTAAGACTCTATTGCTTTATATAACATTAACATTTCGATCGATCAGAATATATTTCGTTCAGATTTCATAAAATCAAATAAGGGGGGAAATCACGCAGAAAAAATATTTTCCCTAATATATTTTACGAAAACAACATATTAAAGCTAAATTAGTCCAATAATGAATAAGTATCGAAGATTTCGTGACAATCTGACACTTACTTTATGTTTGCTAGATTTATTAAACACACGGATGTCAACGCATAAAAATTGGTTACTGTAGTGTCGAAGATCACGTACCAACGTGATCGGTACGAGAGCAGGAAGCAGCAGCAGGGACATAGCTAGGGACATAGATAGAGAGATTACGACCGTTGATACACACATGTTGTTATAACCCTTGTTAAATAAAGATATGTTTACAACCACCACAATTGACTGTTGTTTATTACCAAACACCACAAACTGGCGACGACGATGAGATGAAATTCTACACAAAAAAAAGCAAAGAAAGACATCTACAAAAAAAGTGCAAACAACGAACTTTTCTACGAAAAAAAAACACGAAAAAAGAGGTCACACGTGCTACAAGAGAGAAAGAAAAATATACTTTTTTTCTTCCAAAGGAAAAGTACAGAAAAAAAACGAGAGATAAGTAATTCGTTTGTTATCACATTTATTGTCTTTAAATAACAATCCTTTTGTTATTCACATCTTATTGTCCTTTTAAACAGCAATATGGCAAAATTCGTCACATTGGGGGGGCTAAGCCCTCCACGTGCGTTAGATACGATCGGAGATCCAGAGTCTTTACATAAAGGATGGGTAAATTGGAAAACCGATCTGGAAATTTTCATACTAGCTTCAGGTGTCATAAATTCTGAGCAAAAAAGAGCTATCCTTTTGTTAACAGGAGGCGAGGGTCTGCGTGAAATTTGGACGAATTTCACGGACGAACAAAAAGCCGGACACGAGGCTAATAAAGAAAGAGTCGATGTATTCCGAACAGCTATAGAACTGTTTGACAAAACTTTCGCTCTAGAGGAAAATATCCCTAAAGCGCGTTCAAGATTTTGGGAGTCTGAACCAAACACGGGATAAACCGTGAATAATTATATCACTCGCTTAAAGAGTTTGGCGAAGGTGTGCGGTTTCACTCCAGAACCGAACGAATTCGTCAGAGACAAGATCCTTCTTCACATAAAGGACGCGGAACTAAAAGCCAAATTATATGGTGAAAGCAACTTGACGTTGGATCGTCTCATCCAAATTATTGGGACGTACCACCACAAAGAGGCCCTAATTTTAGGATCTACTTGTACGTCTGATATAAATAGATTAAGCGACAGACAAAAACCTAAACCAAGCCACAATGTGTCATCTGCATGTTATAAGTGTGGGGGGAATGGACATTTTGCAAGAGATTGTGTTAGAAGCAAGCATCACAAGTGTGGAATCTGTGGGAAAAAGGGACATTTTGAAGTCTGTTGTTTCTACAAAAACAAACAAACAAAAACGCAGAATAGAAACGTACATGACAGAGCCCCAAAATACAGTCGTGGTGGACGAAAGCATTATCATAACAAAGGAATTCAACAGAGTGTAGGGGAAAGGGAAGATAACAAAACTGGTGGCGCTAATGGGTTTAATTTATTCAAAATATCAATGAGTGAAAATGTAATAAACCTCAAAGTCAGAAACACCACCATCCTTTTAGTGATAGACTCAGGAGCACAGCATAATACATTATCTGTAGAGGACTTCAAGAAAATAGAAAAAGAAGGACCCAAAATTAAGCTCCAGCCAGATTCTACTAAACTATACCCCTATGCTAGTGAAAAACCACTTCCCCTTCTAGGAAAGTGCATATTGAAGGTTGAAGTTCCTAGCACAAATCGCTACATAACAGTTCCATTTTTTGTCATACCACAGGCCCAAGCGTCACTTTTAAGTGGTAGAACTAGTAAAAGACTAGGACTTTTAAGTGTGGGCGTTAACGCCAACATCTTGAACTGCTCGGAACTGGATATATGGACAAGAATACTAAAAGACTTTCCAAAGGTTTTCAGTGGATTGGGAAAATTGAAAAACTACCAATTAAAATTCAAAATAAATCCAGAAATTATACCTGTCACTCAGCCAGTACGTCGGATACCATTCAAGCGGCGGCAATGTGTCCTAAACAAATTGCAAGAACTGGTTGATCTGGATGTAATTGAGAGGGTCAGGGAACCTTCTCAATGGGTGAATCCTTTAGTGACAGTGGAAAAAAGGCCCGAGGACAATGGAAAAAGCGATGTGAGGATATGTATCGACATGCGTAAAGCAAACGAAGCTATCGTTCGAGAACGTCATCCAGTGCCCACGATTGAGGAAACTATACAAGAAATGGCTGGAGGCAAATATTTCTCAAAAGTAGATTTGAATATGGCCTACCATCAAATAGAGTTGCATCCAGACTCCAGAGAAATCACAACATTTGCTGCACCTGATGGGCTATACCGGTATAAAAGACTTATGTTTGGGGTAAACATGGCCTCAGAAAAATTTCAGCAAATCATAAGTCAGGTTATAGCTGGCTGCCCAGGAGCATACAACATGTCAGATGACATCATAGTAGTCGGGAAAACAGAAAGTGAGCACGACACTAGACTCGCCAAAGTTTTCCAACACCTAGCCGAACAAGGACTGACCGTCAATGGAAAGAAGTGCCAGATTAAAATGACATCTATAAGATACATGGGCCACATTCTGACACAAGACGGCTTGAAGGTCTCGGACGAAAAGGTGAAGGCTGTAGTTGATGCTCCTCCACCAAAAGATGCATCACAGATGAGGAGTTTCTTGGGACTGGCCCAATTCTGTGCTAAGTTTGTGCCCCATTTGGCTAGTGTAACTGCACCACTTTGGGATCTTACAAGACTAGATTCTGATTGGAGATGGGAAGAAGAGGAACAATATTCCTTTAACAAACTAAAGAAAGGGTTAATTGAAGCGCCAGTCATGGCATACTACAGTGTTGAGTTGCCAACTAGAATCACAACTGATGCTTCTCCCGTTGGCGTGGGTGCAATCATTGAACAACAGCAGCTAAACGGATACTGGAAACCAGTATACTATGCCAGTAGGAAGCTCACACCAACAGAGTCCCGATATTCTCAATTTGAAAGAGAAGCACTGGGAGTATTCTGGGCATGCAAAAAGTTCAGTCTGTACCTCATTGGATGTGACTTTCAGATCCTGACTGATCACAAAGCGCTGGTAAAGGTACTATCACCTTCCTCGAAGCCCCCTTCAGCAAGAGTGGAGAGATGGCTGTTGTTTCTACAACAGTTCACCTACAAAGTCATCCACATTCCTGGCCGAACCAATAAGGCGGACCTGCTGAGTCGACAGCCCGTTGAAAACCCAGACAAAACTGAGGAAAATGAAACAATGGACTACATCTACAGTATCATTAAAGATACTGTACCTCAGGCACTGACTCCCTGTGAAGTGGAAAAAGCTTCAAAGGATGATGCTACGATCTCCAAACTTCGGCAAGCTATATCCGAAAATGACTGGACCCATTTCAAAAGTACTGCATTTCATGCAATCAAAGATGAACTCTGGATAGCAGGACAGATGGTCATCCGAGGACGCAGGATCATAATCCCTGAGGCACTTCAGGGGCGGGTAGTTGTACTGGCTCATGAAGGACATCAAGGGATTGTGCGAACCAAAAATCGCCTACGGTCCAAAGTTTGGTGGCCAGAGATGGATAGAATTGCAGAAAAGCGAGTAAAAGCGTGTTACCCATGTCAAGTGGTTGGCAAAAATGCCCCTCCAGAAAAACTAGAGAGTACACCGCTGCCTGACCAACCCTGGACCTATGTAGCTGTTGACCTACTGAGTGTCTCCGAAGGGAACTACCTACTGGCTGTTGTCGACTACTACTCAAGATGGCCAGAAGTTGCGCATATGAAAATAGCAAATGCCAAAAATGTAACGGGTGCACTAGAAATGATGTTCAATCATCATGGATATCCCAACTATCTGAGGAGTGACAACGGACAGCCATTCTCATCAAGAGAATTCAATGAGTATATGAATACTCACGGCATCACCCAGGTGAGAGGGATCCCGTATTGGCCACAGTCCAACGGCGAAGTGGAACGGTTCAACAGCACAATCCTAAAGGCAATTAAGATCGCCAAAGTCGAAGGGAAAGACTGGAGGACTGAACTAAGGAATTTTCTGTTCCAATACCGAACCACCCCTCACACAGTAACCGGAGTATCCCCAGCGAAGTTACTAATGAACCGCGAACTCCGAGGTAAGCTGCCAAGTATTGTAGGAGCGTCCACTGATTTTAGCGACGTACATGATAAGGATGCTCTACACAAACTAAAACGCAACATAGCTGCTGACCAGAGAAGAGGAGCCAGAGACCAACAGACCCAGAGAGGGGACACAGTATTGTGTAAAAATTTACACAGAACAAACAAGCTGGACGCTCGGTTCGAGTCTCAGCCCTATCAAGTTGTGGAAAAGAAGGGAAATGCTGTTCTAATACAACAACCCCAAGGCCAAGTGAAAATGAGAAACGCTGCCCATGTAAAAAAGGTACCCGGCGACATGCAGTATAGTCCTGACTACACCGACGTCCCTAAAGCAGTTTACTCTCCCCCTGATACAACCCACTGGCCCCCTACTTCTACAACAGATATCGAAGACACACACCTCAACCCAATCGATGCACTTCCCATCTCCAGTCCAGACCCTAAGGAAACTGCTCAAGAACCCCTAACACCGGCCCTAACTGCCCCTAATGGTTCAATCAGAACACCTAGAGTAAGATCCACCCCAGTGTGGCAAGAAGACTTTATAGTGACATAAATTTATAAAAAAAAAGAGGGAAGATGTAGTGTCGAAGATCACGTACCAACGTGATCGGTACGAGAGCAGGAAGCAGCAGCAGCAGGGACATAGCTAGGGACATAGATAGAGAGATTACGACCGTTGATACACACATGTTGTTATAACCCTTGTTAAATAAAGATATGTTTACAACCACCACAATTGACTGTTGTTTATTACCAAACACCACAGTTACTACATAGGAACATTAAATAAAGCCGTAAATAAAGTAGACATGTTTTTAGTTTCTCATTTTCATTATTTTCGTACGTTGAAAAACTTTAAAAAATAATTAGCAGTTTATTTTATGGTTATTTCTTTTGAATGCTTTTTCATTTGAATGGTAAAAAGTTATAAACATATATTAAAGTTCAATCGGGTTACATATATGTAAATTCTATGGTTAGCTTTGGAGGTCCCTACTGTACACCGAAAATCACGTAAATTCATCCCGTATTGATGAATAAAATAAAAAATAAAAAAATATTTTATCATTCGGTAGCCATTTTTGTTAAACCAGTAAACACATTTTGAGTTATCTCCCTTGTCTATTTCATAAGTGAAAATGTCTAACGAAACGTAAGATCGTTTTTTTCTGATTTTTCTTCTAATTGAATAAATACTGGATGAATTTGCGTAATTTTTTCTGTACAATCTAATTTCCAGTTAACAAAGTTTATACATTTCTTTAAATGTTTTTATATCGTGGCTAAACAGCAGAAGCACCCACGACATTAAAATTACTTTTTAAAAAAATCGTAATTAAGTTTAATCAGTTGATCTTAATGTGCGAAAATTCGAAGAATAAAAACAAATTAAATTGAATAAAGTTGAATTCATTTTTGATTACATCAAATTTAAACATTTACAACGATTTTTTAAACTCGAACTTAAATTCCGTCGATGAAATGAAAACAATTTCGGTGGTGATTGAACTTACCTTTATGTATTTCGTTCGTTTTTATTTGTTTTCATTGCAATAAAAGAAAATAAATAAAATAATCGAATGTGAATAAAAGTAAAGATTTTAATTGTAATAGTGTCGGACATTTGGAAACGACAACAAATATCCTAATTACCTCCCTTACATCCTGTATATTTCTCATGCGTATATAAATGAATACTTACGTGGACTTAGTCTTCTTACGACAAAGCGATCGAAGTGCACACAACAGTTTTGGTCTCTCTCTCTCTATTTATTTCTGTGTTCTTTACTTGCATTGTTATGTATATGAAACTATTACGTCGCGAGCCGAATACTAATGGATTCACATAACAATCGACAAGGTAGCAAACGCTACAGTAAGTTTATTCATTGAGAATAAATTCTTTTGTTATTAAAGAAATAGAAGAGTCAACAAGGGAGATAATTCAGTTCAAAATAAAATAACAGGAAAACTTATGGATATAATTATTTATCTGAAAAATATTAGTAAACTCCAAAAATACTCTATATCAAATACAATAAAAACAACAATAAATGTATTTATTGAAGTGATCTACACCGTTGGGTTAGGGTGTCCAAGTTTGTTGGCTGCTGAAAGTCTTCTTGAAGCAATATATCTCCAAGTGAAGATTGCTTTGCTCGGCATCTAGGAGACATAGAAGAAGAAATGACGCTTCTCTCTGTAATTCCTTTAGGTTCTGAGTATAGTCTTCAAAAGTTTGCTCGAAATTACTTCTTTCCGGAGGCTGATCGGTTATCGGGTTACCTAACCATCTCACATGAGCTCTATCCGCAAGAAGGAAGAAATCTTAATGTTTACGACTGCTACATCACCCCCTGCTGAGGCAGAAAGCTGACAGAGAAAAAATATTTTCTTTTGTTAAGTGTAACAGCTGGAAAGAACAAAAAGGAAAGACAAAAAATTTGAACTCAGTTAATAGAATTTTTTTAGCTTTTCAGTTAATAATATTATTTGTATTTTTCGAGTGAAAGAATGTTTTTTCTTTTCAGTGAAAAGTATTTTTTGTTGTTGATAAGAGCAGTAATTGTTCATTGTTTCTTCCTTTCATATAAAGGTACAGTAGAGTACAAAAAGTCATGAAGCTTATTCTATCTCTCTCTCTCTCTATATATATATATATATATATATGGTCTTACACAGAATTTTGAATAAATGTGCTCGTCAACCACTATATGTGATCGTTACATATATGTCTTTTGGAGGTGTTAGCTGCAGGTTACTTAACTTTCGACCCTTCGGAACCAAACAACAGGTTATTAACAACACATCTGAGGGTGGAGGTGAAGAAACATTTGCAGATTAAAATTAAACAAAAACAATAGTTTTTAAAAATTGATACCTATATCGAAATTAATATCTATAAACCTCATACAAAAATATCTGACCACAAAACAGTTAGATTTGAAAAATATTGAGTCGGCCAAATTGGCTGGTTAGCTAATATTTGAGGCAAATTCACTGCCTTTTTGCATATTATATTAATAAATATTAATAATAAACTTTTGCTCATAAATAATTTAAATAAAAGCTGAAGCAATATTTTATTGTCCTTTTAGTGTGTCAAGGTCCTATTATTTTTCGTCCTCTCCCCCCCCTTTTTTTTTTTTACCCCGACTTTTATTTTATAATTCCCATTCCCGACCCCTATTAGGTGACTGATCTGTTGTTTTGTCAGAGATGCAGGTCTCCTTTCGTAATTTTCGAAGGAGGTGTGAGAATAAAACTTTCGTGACCTGCATCGCCTTTTTTCGACTGGCAAAACTACTTATCGGCCACATTTCTTTAGTGGGAGGTTCTTATACTAACACTTAATTTTATTTATTTTTTCATTGTATATATATATATATCATTCTTGTTCCCCCACTCCCAATTTCATGTATATATTGTCATTTTTGGGTTTTAAGTAGGTATATCATGGAGTAAATTTGTTTTGGTGATTGTGACTAGTTAAGTTAAGAATGTTAGTAAGGTCAACATTTTCCCCATCCCCCTTATAGGCCTTGTGCCAAATTTTGTATTTTTTTACAAATAAATATTGTCGCAGTAAGCAACAAAGCCCGTCTGTTACGTTATTATTCTCTGCTGTAAGTCCGTTGTATATTATTGTTATTTATTGATATTATCGTTATTTGTTAAAGTTGTTGCTTATTTTTTTGTTACTCCTTATATTTTGTTATTTTGGAGTTTGTTATTTTTTTTTCACCGTTCTCCGGCCATGGCGTCTGCCAGCTGTGTGCCTTTGGAGACCACTGCAATGGTTGAGAAGCCATCTCAGCCTTCCGAAAAAACTGAATGGAGTAGGCCACCGGCTCTACATATTGACGTTGACGAATTTGTGGCTAAAGCTAAGGACTGTACTGAATTCATTACAGAGACGGGAATTATTATCCAACTACCAAGGTTGGAAGAGTTTGCAAAAAAAAACATTTTAATGTTTGTGGTAGATCGAAAGTCTAAAAAGTTGATAAGATCAACCAAGGATACAGTCGCAAAACTTATTGCAACGACTGGATTACGTGCAGAGAGAATCGTAAAGTGCAAAGGCTATAACACCTGGAATAGTCTTTTTAAGACCGAGGAAGAATGTATTGAACTTTCAAAAAAAGAAATAATCACGAAGGACTATATACTCCGTATGGAGTATATGGGTCGAAGGAGAACAACCATCTCCGTTTTCGAAGTACCGGCTGTGGTCCCTGGAGAATACTTAGGCGCCTTTTTGCTGAAGTTTGGTGACATAACCGCCATTACGGTTGATAAGTTTAATGGAACGTGGTCGTTTGACGTTTGGCTGAACGAATCGGCGTTTAAAAAAGTAACGTACTATATCGAGGCGAATGGGGAAAAATTGCCCGTGGTGGTGGCTGGAAGGCGTCCAGCTTGTTGGATATGCAACGAGGTTGGGCACTTAACGTTTACTTGCCCCACGAGGATTAAACCGGCCCAGCCTAACTCCAAAAACACAGTGCTGGAACACTTGACCCCTAAAGTTTCAGCGGATAAAACAACTCCCTCCACAAATCCAACAGCTAAAACTATTACCCCGGATGAATTTGAAGCTCTTTGCAATACTTCAAACAAATCCCCTGAAAAAAAAGAAATATGGAATGTTGTCACTGGCAAAAAGTCACCTAAAACGTACGCACAAGTGATGACTGAGGAAGAACGGCTGGAAATTGAGACTAGCAATGATCCGGGAGGCGAACAATACAAGAAAATTCTAAACCTCAAAAAGACTCTTGACAATGAACGCAATATAGAAGATAAAGAAGAAAAAAAAAAACAACGAAGAAAAAAAAAATGGTCAATTCGGATAAAACTACTTCCCCGGCCAAAGAACGTCGCTCCACAGTAAAAGGTGCTCCTCCCCCCCATTAAAGTCGTCCCCACCAGTAAGGGATTCTAACATGACCCCTTTATCCAGGGAGAAGTCCGTTTCGCCCAAACCATCTCCTTTTTGTTCCCCCTGCAACACCCCTAAAAGTACACCGCCCCCCTCTCCAATGAAGACCGATATGCCGCCTCCTGCCTCACCCACCACCCCCTCCACATCCCAGAAACGTCATCGAAGCCCCTCGCTAGAGGCCCGAAAAAAGAAGACCCCTTTCTACACCGGCAAGGATGTGTGTAAGGTAACTCCAGAGACGGAAAAACTCATGATAAACCATCATAAGAGGAATTACCGCAACCTAGCTACACTGAAGATGGTAAATAAAAAAGACATTACCAACCCGGAAAATTTCTTAGAGGCTAAAAGACTTTTATCTGTGGTTAGATCGAGAGACAAGGCGAAAGGGGTATGGAATATGATGGAGGAGGCGAATAACGCCTTTAATATATCGCCTCCTCTCGCTTTCTTTAATGACGAAGAATTGAAATTACTTCAAAAATCTTGTGTTGGGAGGGTCCCTATACGTATTCATCCTAGACTCTACAGGGCAATAAAATTAACTTTCCCCTTAGATATTGGCGGTTTGTCCCCGGACGGTCTCATCACAAATGAACTGGGACAAGGTTCTCTGGGGTCATCTGTCGGTGTCTTAAATGCATCAATGTTCGTTTCGGGTTCCCAACTCTAAGAGCACTAGAATGGCACTCAGATTAGCAAGCCTAAATGGCCGAGGGTTGAGGGACACCGCTCGTAAACTTCGAGTAGTACGTGACCTTCAGCGACTCGGCGTGGATGTATGTTGTTTGCAGGAGACCCACTTTATTCCCAGTGATTATCAGGGTGCGCTGACTAGAGACTTTCAGCTCTATTCAGCGTACTTTGATACTCACTCAAGAGGGGTTTCCTGGCTAGTTAAGCGCACACTGAATGCGACGTGTGACCCAATCTATGCGGATCCTGAGGGAAGGCTGTGCGTTCTTGATGTTACCGTAAAGGATGTGGCTTTTCGGCTTATTGGGGTTAATGCGCCCAACGCCAGTTCTGAGCGGGTTCCTTTTTTTCGGCGGATCGAGCCCTTTATGGATACGTCGCGTCGGATAATTCTAGCGGGAGACTGGAACGCGGTCTTGGATCCCGATTTAGATCGCTTGGGAAATCCTAGGGGAACTAACAGCTACGGGGATGTTAAGGCATTTCGTGAGTTTATCGATAAGTTCGATCTTGTCGATAAATTCCGAAATGAGAAACCCCGTGAAGTAGTATGGACTTGGACTGCTAGTCGCGGCTCCGATTTAGGGCAACTTTCGAGTTACCTTGATCGGTTCTTAATTAGGAGAGTCGATTTAGGACTTTTAGATTGTCCAAGTTTTCATAATATAGTTTACTCGGATCATAGGCTTGTCCACAGAAAGACGGTAGAGGATGAGAGGATAAATGTGAGAATTACACACCTCCGCTCTTCCTTTTAAAGTAAGATTTCTCAAAGACCACAGATGGGCTGCAGCCTTAACCGCTTTCAACACTTCCGACCAATTTTTCTCCAACTGGAGATCAGGACCAAACCAGGCACCAATGCGTAAGCCAACAGACTTATCGCAGTTGATTTTGGCCCCTGTCACTTGTTCATACCGTCTTATTTCCATGTCGACGACCCTAATCTCAGCACTGCTCGTTACAAGCACAGTGACGTCGTCGGCATAGGCGGAGTACTTAATCATGGGGCAAGCACCAGACAAAGTAATCCCACGAAGGACCGGATTCGCCCTAAGCCTGCGAAGGAAAGGCTCCAACGCAAGCACATAAAGCATCGGTGAAAGCGGACATCCCTGACGAATAGATCTGGACAAATCGAAAGGCTTCGACCTCATTCCATTCACTTCAACCAACGCACCGGGGTTTGCATAAAAGAGGCGAATCCAGGAGCGGAAATGGGGACCAAATCCAGCCGAAGACAAGACGGCCTCCAAGTAACGATGATCGACCCTATCGAATGCTTTGGACTGATCTAAATTTATCAGCGCGGCTTCCGTGTCGACTTTCTCTATGATCAAGCGTATCATGTGCAAATTATCTTGAATAGTCCGGCCCTTAACAGAACAAGTCTGTTCGGGACTTATTAGACGAAACAAGACAACCCGCAGACGATTAGCTAAGATCTTGGCCAAAATCTTTAACTCTGTATTTAACATTGTTAAGGGCCGGAAATTACCTATACCATCCCCACCACTTTTGTCCTTGCGAAGCAATTTGATGATACCCCTGGTAAAGTACTGGGGGATAGACCCGTTCCTAAACCAGGAGTTAAACAACACAGCCAGCAGGGGGACAAAAATGGGCGACAACCTCAAATACAGTTCGTAAGGCAGACCATCGATACCCGGAGACTTATCAAGGCCAACCTGCCTCAGGGCCACCCAGGACTTCATCCTCATTTATACACCCTTCGCACCTAGCTGCTTCGGTCGCCTCGAGACGAGAAAAGTCAGCTAAATAGGCGTCGAACTGAGCCATTGTAAGACCGGGCTCCTTGGTAAAGAGATCCTGAAAATAAGAGCGAAAACCCTCCAAAATCCCGTCGTTTGTAGTCACGAGACGCCCATCCGATAATGTGACACTGGCGATGTGTCGATCAGTAGACCGTCGACGTTCCTCCGCACGCAGTGACGCGGCCATGTTTGTCGCCTCGTGCGGCACTCTTTTTAACCTAGCCCTAACTAACAATCCCTGATCTGCCTTGTTGTCCAAGGAGTTCAGTTCCGTCTTAGCTACAGTAAAGTTAACGCTATCCCCCGTTTCAACCGCCCGACTTAAACTAGCTTCTAGTGCCACTTTCGTTGCCCTAGATCTAAGGTTGAGTCGACGACTATAATCAGCAACGAAGGACCTAATAACGTTCTTAAGATGGCCCCACCACTTATTCCCAATGATAGCACCCGTCAATTCCCTCTGTAATGTTAGTAAAAGCTGTTCCTGGAAGTCCTTCAAATCGAACAACGATGTGTTGAACTTCCAGTATCCAGCCAATCTAGGCTTAAGACTATCTAAGTTTACCCGCACCCGGCGCCGTTCTATCGCTTCAAGTACAGCCACAGACGTGGCTAGTTGGCTTGGGTCTCTAGCGGTGGCAGAGAACGCAGAGACTTCAGCCTGCAGCTGAGGGTCAGAGGCGGTGGTAGTTCTTTGAGTGAAATCCATCACTTTATCCGCCAACGAAGCTATAACGTCCACGGAGCTAATCTCCTACTTTAAAAAAATGTTTTACTAAACATTCAACAGACCCAAAAATCGATTCGAAAAATCGGGGTAAAACGTTATTACAAAAAGCACATGAAGGAAAAAAGAAACAAAACGAAAGGGGAACTATCTGTTTAGAGCCAATGAAGAATAAATAAATAATTGTAGCAAAGAAAATGTGTGAGTGTATTTTTTTGTGTATTGGAGAAAAAAATAATGTGTGTACTCACGTCTTTTTGAGCCTTTAAAAAATATATATATATATTCGTAAAAAAAGTCTGTTTTTTGTTAGAAGGCCAAAAATAAAATGTTGAGATGGTCTTGTTGGCTTTTTTTTGTCGAGTGTTGAAAACCTCCCTTGGCGAGAGAAAAAAGAAAATGCTGGTTACCGATATAGCACGTGGTGTCTCAAAGTCTGTTGGACGAACTTGACAGAAAAAACTTCGACGTTGGAAAACAAAAAAAAATTTATACTTTCAAATATAAAAGTAGTTTTAAATGAATTCCTTCTGTGAAAGAAAAAAAAATTTTGAGGAAGAAGTTTGTCACTTTTTTTTCTTTTTTATATATATATAGCAAAGTGCGAAAGGAAAAAGGAATGCGTTTCAATAGGTTTTACTTTGTTTCTTCTTTTCTTTTTGCGTTAAAAAGAAATGTCTTACATTTTGTCTTCCTTAGTTTCGAAAGAAAAACAAAATGTATTTTGGAAGTTGCCGAGTTAGAAAACGTGTTTTCTTTCTTTCGTTTTTATTGGACGTCGCTGGAGTTGTCTTCGTTGCTGTTTTTGTACTTTATTGTTCAACTCAATTTCGTGCCAGTTTTGTTTTTCACAAGGTCTGTGTTGAATCACGTCGGGTCACCATTTGTAATTGAAGGGGGTGTTGGTTCCTTCCTTACATTTATCACACGAAATGAATTGAACGAACATCAACCGAGTAACAGGCAACAAAAAAGGGTTTATTTAACAGAAGGTTGGAACCGTGTCCCAGTGAAGAAAAGAGGCTGCCGGGTCGTCAGCAAATACATTCGCAGTAGAGACGGCTGCTGCTGGAACGACGCAGCGGGAAGGGCAGGAGAGAGATAATGTTTCCTCGATCGCGTCTTGTTTCTCTTTGCCGATCTCGTCCCTAGGCTAAACTGTCCAAGTAGTTCGTTTGGGGACAGCTAGAAAATCATACGCCCTGTAAGCCGATTGGTCAGTGTATGACCAAACTGCCTACAGGGGACAAGAAGAAATAGGTCCTATGTCCGACCACTACAAGTACATCGATTGCAGAGGAGACGCAGATTCTTAATTTTATGGGTGTCCACCGGAGAGGTCTTACAGTGGTTTATTTTTAATACTGCCTGGTCCATTTTAGGCACAATCAAGGGGAAACAATCAGAGATGCTCAGAACCGGTGCATCATCTGAATTAGTTCCCTACAACTCTAATCATTATGTCAACTGAGCCGGTTTCGTATTTGACCCGAATATGTAGCAGTTATATATATATATATATATATATATATATATATATATATGAGAAAGGAAAGGATGAAGGTAATCAGACGTGATGGGAAAAGGAAAAACCAAAAGGAGGTGTTTTTTTTATATATTCATATAGCAGTTATGAATATTGTTGTTCTTATATATATATATATATATATATATATATATATATATATATATATATATATATATATATATACAGGCAGGACACTTTGATGTTAGTTCCGCTTTGATCCGTGGCTATGATAATGGCGCTGTAACAGCAAGCAATCTAGGGCAAAAAATCTCGAAAGACGAGTAGTACAGGCTAATATATTTATTATGCGCGCACGTGGCCAACGCTGAATATAACACCTTTTTATCACCGTAAAACTGTAAATACGTTCAGATAACTCTGCGTTGCTTACCTCGATTTGACCAACGTGTAACGAATATGTAGCAGTTATGAATATTGTTGCTTATGTATATATATATACACATTATTATTAATGGCAATATATGTATTAACATATACTATCAGTGCCCTTTTACTTTGCAATCTCCTAAAAAGATTCAGCTCGATGATTGTCCATTAGTGATATTAGAGCAAATATAAGTCAGTTCATATTATATTCCAATAGCCATGGTTTTATTATTTATATATATATATATATATATATATATATATATATATATATATATATATATATATATATATATATATATATATATATATAGTAAACATTTACAAACGTTGTTGATTACATATGTTCATACATGTTTCGGTTTTACTCTTCATATAGAGTCAAACTTTTCAGACCAAAACGAGGATTTTAAATGAATGAGATCAGAAACCTTTTTCCTTTTAGTATATTTTCTAGTTGGGGATGTGTTTATAATTCCCGGTCAAGTTTGGCATCAAATTTAGATTTTTACTCATTTAAATTCGTTTCTATCGCATTTTTTATTATTATTATTGTTTTACCTGACTCGTGGTTTAATGACAATTTCGTATCTTTTTCTTACTTTTACCCCTTTGACATACATTTTTTATCAACTCTGGCGATTATAGTTTCTAGCGGATTCAACACATACACCCATAACTTTCCTACATACATCCTAATTATCAAGATTTCACCATAAATACACGCACGCACATAAAAAAAATCACATATACATATATATATATATATATATATATATATATATATATATATATATATATACATATACACATACACATACAGGTTCACATATCCACACCCACTCATATATATATATATATATATATATATATATATATATTATAATATAAAATGAAGTAATAAAATAAGGTGTCAATCAAATTTTATTAGAATTCAAAGTTCAAGCAAAGTATCCTTAAGTCCTTAGCTCATGAGTTTTCAAAGATAATTCTTCTCTTCAGAGGACCATTACCGCAGTTATACTACTACAGGTAATAAAATTACGCTTCGAAAATATATAAAATTATATACACAAATACATAAAAATACATAACATCAAACATATCAACCCAAAAACATACTTTTTGTTGAATCCATACAGTCCATCCAGGTCATACAAATTGAGAAGCATAATCAGGAAAGACATTACTCCAAGTTATAAACAGCAGTCCAAATACGTGTAAATGAAGGGGCTGACAAAGTCATCCAGTCGCGAAATGTGTCAATATTCAATGTTAATGATAAATAAATCAAATAATACAGAAAGTCCAATCAAAGTTCCAAAATCCCGATATGTGCAAGCCAAGTCAAATCAAAGTTCGTTGTTTAATTAGAAAACCCGTTAAATCCGAATTGAGCAAAACAAGACTGAATCCCGGTCGCATCTTGCCAGCAGAGCGAAAAAATAAGTAATCTTCTCTCCCCAGCGATTCAACCAGACATGACAAATCCCTAACGAACAGAAAGCGATATTAAATTGTCTACATCTCTGAATGACTTTAATATATCGGAAATTATGTCTGTGTTACATCCTGTTTAAGCCCGCTTGATGTACACAAAAGAAAGCAAACATACAACCCCGCCATCCATCCCACACAGATTAGATGTCCCCTGTCTGGGTCGAGTGAGAATATTCTATGTCAAAGGGGAAGGGGTTAAGAAGTTAAAAGAAAAAGAGAATAAAAGAAAAATATTATAATATTAATGCTCTATCCAGTATATTGAGCTTCAGTTTTTATCCGGATGTTTTCACTAATTATAAGATATTGGTTGACGCTTATGTCTTTTGTTGGATTGCTTCATATATATATATATATATATATATATATATATATAGTCTCGGAAGTTTCTCAACCATTAAAACTATATATAAAAAAAACAAAAAAAACTTATAGTCTCAAGTCTTCCAGTGGAAAATCACTCATGTAAGTCAATTTATTTTTTACAGTTATTATATTAGTTAGTTTCTAACACTATTTTAAGGGATCATCAGTTGTTTACCATGAAAAACTGTTTCGGGAATTTAATATATATATATATATATACATATCCATATTACTAACAGGGAATCCCCTTTTCTACTGGTTAGCACATTATAATGTATTCCATATATATATGCATATATATATATACATATATATATATATATATGTGTGTGTGTGTGTATATATATATATACATATATATATATATATGTATTTCTAAATATGTATGTATGTATATATATATATATATGTATATATATATATATATATATATATATATGTATATATATATATATATATATGTATATATATATATATATATATATATATATATATATATATATACCCGCGTGTTAATACGTACCTGCGCATATGCATAACTACAGACGCATACACATATTTCCATACCCAGACATGTAGACATTGAATCACTATGTATATATACACACAACCATATTCATACGCATACTAGATACACACAAGTTATATCTAAGAATTATATATATTATGTATATATACATTGAGTATCGACGGAAATATTGAGTACTTAGTATGGAAGATTAAGAACGTGAGAGACACTGAAAATGTGTGTTAACAATACGAATAACTTTATTAGACTCTTGACTATACAAACGTGTCTCCCCGACAGGAGATTTCCTTATTGTCTCTGTATCAATTATCATTAATCATTAATTTGTCTTGTCTATACTGATGGTTAGCATGTACATCCTCTCTTTTTTCTGAAGTATTTATTTATTTTTAATTTTTTATCTGTATCTACAGGGGAGAATTATTCGTCGTCCAACTTTTGTGGTTTTATTTTTTCGGCGTGTTTATTTCTGCAGTTGTGCTGTTTTTGTTTTCATGCGTGTTTGTTGAATTTAGAAATATATTTTCATAATCAATTTCTTCGGTTATACGAACGTTTTCTTTTGTTTAAAGAATGTCTATTTCGTTTGACTGTATTACCTTCATTTGTTAGTACAACGTATGAAAGAGGTTTTTATAGCTTTTTGATTATTTTACTCTTTCTAAACCAATTGTTATCGAACTTAATTCTAGCCGTGTCGCCTGTTATAAGGTTTAATTTCTTCTGTTCGTGTGGCCTGAGAACAATGTTGTTGTGTTGTATGATTGGGGGATTTGTTCGCAATGTTCTATTCATTATTTGATTTGTAAGGGATGATGCACTATTTTGAAATGTTATCGTGTGTAATGCTAAGAACGCTAATTAAGGTTTTTCGCAACTGATAAATGCCTTTTAAACGTTTTTTTATTGTCTCTCAATCATGCCATTTGCTTGATGATCGTGTGGCCTTGTTTTGGTGCGATGAAAATACCAATTTTTTTGCAAATGTTTAAAATTAAGCGGAATTGAATTCTGGTCCGTTGTCACTGACAACTGTTTGTGTAATGACGAATTTGGCAAAACTTTCTTTTATTCTTTTGATTAGAAATTTTGACTGGAAATCTTTAAATCGTGTAAATCAAAGTATCTTGTTCTAGAGTCAATTATTGTGACATACGAATTTCCAGACAAGTGAAATATGCCTGTACCGACTTTAGTTCATGATGTAGTAGGTATTTAATGATGTATTAGTGGTTCGGCTGATTGTTGATTTTTGTAATCGATGCAGTATGAGATTGTGTAAATCATGTGTTTGATTTGAGCGTTAATTCCCTGATCCACAGCGTTGGACTGAGTAAGTTCCAATTGTGTGCCTTGGCTGTCGCTCTGCTATGAAATAAAACTTGGGATAGTCACCAGCCGAACTGCTTTACGGTACATCATTGGCATTACATGGTCACATTTTCACTCCGCTAGAATCAACACTCGTTGATTTTTAAGACAACGTCACCTGGAACCTCATATTCACCCCACAATAGCATTGCCCGTGTCAACTGATATTGTATCTTGATTATACATGTCTCTTGGCCTACAATGTTTTGCAATACCTGATATTTCTGAACATTTACATTTCCTAAAGTATTTAATTACAACTTTTTCAATTTTGCACGCGTATGTGTAAAATATGTTTTGGAATGAACCCCGTTCACTTTTGAAAATATCTGTAATAATTAAACTTTTGAACAAATGAACATTTGCATTTTGCAATAACTGAACATTTTTAACCTTTGAACAAATGAATATTTTCTTTTTCTTACTTCAGATCATTACGTTTGCTTCTTTTTCAGCAAAAGAAGACATTTTGCCTTTTTCAGCAAAAATACATTTTGCCTTTGTCAGCAAAAAATACATTTTGCCTTTGTCAGCAAAAAATCAATTTTGCCTTTGTCAGCAAAAAAGACATTTTGCCTTTGTCAGCAAAACAAAGACATTCTTGTACAAATTTATCAATCATAAACTCTTTTTTTGCATCTTCACATTCTTTCAATTGTATGTTTATGTGCTGCTACTGTCAATAAAGTTTAGAGATTATGTACTCATCGCCTCTTCACTGCACGAGATTCATACGCAATGAATCGTGTTTTGGCGCAAACACAAACCTCATGAACCTCCAGTTCCAGTCTCTATCTCAAAACGATAAGACGTATATTCCTGTGCTCTCTATCAGGCGTGTGGTAGAAGAATTGTGGAACTCCAGGATAATGTTATTTCGTCCTGTCTATGTTAACCAACTTATTGTATTACCTTCATTCTGTTTCTGTGTTTCCAGTCAATAAATCTACACACCTCTTTAGTTGTAAATCAATTATTTCGTGAGTAATGGTGATCTCGTTTTGCTTATTCTATTTCAATCAGACACGGCCAGACGAATTACTCTTCAAGGTCGTCATTCTCATTATCTTCTCGATAGCAAAATTAGATCCCTCAGCACTAACTCTCAACAAACTACATTTCCAAATACTAGAACCCAACAGTATGCTCTTTTGAAAAAGCTCCCAAGAAGTTTTGGCTTTTAGTCATTTGGGCTTTTAACTCAGAGACAGAAAATAATGGAATAACTTAAGTATATTTATTCTAAATATTAAATATAAACATACATTTGAATCGTTAAAACTCTTCAAGGTCGTTATTCTTATTATCTTCTCGATACTAAAATTGGTTCCTTACTCTAAACAAACAACATTTTCAAAATCTAGTATCCAACAGTATACTTTTTTAAAACGCTCCCTACAAGAAGTTTTTGTTTTCAGTCATTTAAGCTTATAACACAGAGACTGAAAATAATGAAACAACTTAAATATATTTATTTTAAAGATTAAATATGAATTTTAATGGTTAAAATGTTTCTCTTTATATATATATACATAATCTATAATATATATATATATATATATATAATCCCTATTTTCTCTCCCTAATTCCTTTAGAAGACACATCATTAAATATACGCTACTCCTAAATATTAGCTAACGTGATTCATATAGAAATATTTTTATATATCTCTGTAAATATCTCTCTCTCTCTCTCTCTCTCTCTCTCTCTCTCTCTCTCTATATATATATATATATATATATATATATATATATATATATATATAATTTCAAAATACTTAGGTGTGTTCTATTAAAAATCAAAATATGTATTTTACATTTTCAATTTTTGTCATTATCATCCCACACAACTTCCTTAAAAGAAGTGTTATTTGTAAGTAATTTAGTCTTTTAACTAATATTAAAAAGATGTAAACATTAGCTTTCAAAAGAGATGATACAATCATCTTATATAAAAAATGACAAAGATCGACAACTTGAAAATTTACACATATTTTCATAATTTCTGAAGAATTTGTTATTTTCTGGTGCTTAGATTAAAAATGTCGAACAGCTCTTTTTATTGACCATTTCCTTAAATTGATTATGATATTTTAATATCAATATACTTGGCCCATATTAGCCAGATCCATCATTTTCTCTACTAAGTTTTCTATATATGTCTATTTTAAAAAGAGAATGAGGAAAAAACGACAATGGCTGCTGAAGGTACCGGTGGGTTACTTCCCCTTAGAGAGAGAGACCCGGACTACACGACGATATAGAAGAGTATTCATCATTGTGGACAGATCTCATGTTGTTGGATATAAAGAAACTCTGTCTTAGATTCGAAATATTGCAACGTATGTTGTTTCCCTGCCTACCTTCTTATATGCATTCAATCCTATTTTTGTTTGGGATAGGGCATCTTACTGGATTCCAAATATCAACCTACTATTCAAGATATTCCAATTGATATAAACCTTTAGGATTCTAATCGTACATGAGACTTGGTATGTGATGAATACAGCTTCTCTAATTATTTATTTTATTTTCTTTAAAAACAAGGCAGTCCGCCACTGTACACGTAAGGGGCTACTGAGAAAAAAGTTAAAGTTTTTTTTTGGGGGGTCAACCTAACATGGGAGCTGTGCAGCGAGATATCATTTTACATTTTTAAATTTCTTCATGTCAATACCGTCAGAAAAAAACAGGGAGCAGGAAGGGAGATGCAGAGTCCAGCATCGCAAGGAAGGAAGCTTTTGGAGTAAAAAGCTTTATATTTTGGCAAAAGAGGAGCCACATATTTCACAAGTATATCGTTTCTTTCCAGTACGTGTTCGCATATGACACAACATACCCGGTTTCTGATTAAAGAAAAAGCCACATATTTAGCATAAACATTTTTTTCTCCAGTATGTGTTCGCATATGACACAACATACCCTGTTTCTGATTAAAGGAAAAGCCACATATTTAGCATAAACATGTTTTTTCTCCAGTATATGTTCGTATATGTAACAATACACCGTGTTTCTCTGTAAAGGATGATCCGCATACTTCACAAGAATATGGTTTACCTTTTTCTCTTCAGTCTGTGTCCTGCATATTTTGCAGCAGGTGGTAATTCATTGTAATTGAAATATCGAATACTTAATAAAAATATTTTTGGTCGCAAATCCTTTATTTACATGTAAAATAACTATTCATATACTTAACAAAACTAAATGCTTTTGCTCCTGTATGCGATTACATTTGCATTTGTGTCTACATTTTTATTTCATTGTAAACCTGCCACATAATTAACGATATGGTTTCCCCCTCGAAATGCGTTCGCATATGTTGTAACATACGACGTTTTCTTGTAAAGGAAGAGCAAAATATTTCACAAGTATATGGTTTCTCTCAAGTAGGTTTGCGCATATGTATTTCTGTTTTAAAGATGAGCCACATATTTATCAAGAATATGGCTTCTCGCCCGTATGTGTTCGCATATGCTTCAACATATTTTGTTTCGTAGTAAAAGAAGGGCCACATATTTCACAAGAATATGGTTTTTCTCGAGTGTGTGTTCGCATATGTTTCAACATACTGTGTTTCATAGTAAAAGAAGACCGACACATTTCACAAGAATATAGCTTCTCGCCTGTATGTGTTCGCATATGCCTAACCATAGCTTGTTTCGTAGTAAAACAAGAGCCACATATTTCACAAGAATATGGTGTTTCGCCAGTATGTGTTCGCATATGATTCAACATACTGTGTTTCATTGTAAAAGAGGAGCTGCATAATTCACAAGAATAAGGTTTCTCTCCAGTATGTGTTCGCATATGCACCAACATATGCTGTTTCGTAGTAAAAGAAAGGCCACATATTTCACAAGAATATGGTTTTTCTCCAGTGTGTGTTCGCATATGCCTCAACATACTGTGTATCATAGTAAAAGAAGACCGACATATTTCACAAGAATATGGTTTTTCGCCAGTATGTGTTTGCATATGCCTTAACATAGCTTGTTTCGTAGTAAAAGAAGAGCCACATATTTCACAAGAATATGGTTTGTCGCGAGTATGTGTTCGCATTTGCATTAACATACTTTGTTTTCTTGTAAAAGAGGAGCTGCATAATTCACAAGAATAGGGTTTCTCTCCAGTATGTGTTCGCATATGCACCAACATATGTTGTTTCGTAGTAAAAGAAAAGCCACATATTTCACAAGAATACAGTTTTTCGCTAGTATGTGTTCGCATATCCTTCAACATACTTTGTTTCGTTGAAAAAAAGCAACATATTTCACAAGTATATGGCTTCCCGCTAGTATGTGTTCGCATATGTATTAACATACTTCATTTTGTTGTAAGAGAAGGGCCGCATATTTTACAAGAATATGCTTTTTTATTTGTCTGTGGTCGCATAACTTTCAGCATCATTTTTGTAAAAAAGTCATAAGGATAATTTCTATTTTCTGTTTGTTTCTTTTTGTCCTTTGAAATTGAAGGATCAGATACTTTTATAACAATTGGTTTCTGTGGATTTTTCAATCTTCGTCTACTTTTGCAAGTACCGAAATAAATTAAATAGTCTAGTTATTCGTTTAAACATTTTAAAAAAAATCCTTTCCTTTTAACTATAATTGATAACATATGTATATATATATATATATATATATATATATATATATATATATATATATATATATATATATGGATCAAATGTATTGTGTCCTTGAAGTTACGTAATATAAATTGATTTACAAAATTTTCATGGGTGATTGTATAGATCTTGTAATTTTTTTAGCACTGGATCAGGCTCTACATCCAGTTTGATGAATAAAAAAGATGCTTATTTTATTCTTCCAAATACATTTGTCCGAGTTTTTAAATTTATTAAAGGGTACATGGGTGCCTTAGAATTTTGCACCCTACTTAAGACATTACACCAGCTAGTGTTTTACTAAATAAGATTGATAGAAAAAAAAATGTACTTTACAAGTAAATTATTTTGCAATATATTTTTACCAAATTCGATGAAAAAGATTCAACTAACTCACAACAATATTATTTTTATCCTTTCGGACTTTTTAACGTCAATTTACATAAACAAATTCGAAACATTCGAAGATCATCTCATATTTCATGCTATAAAGTGAATGATGATTCATTTAAATCCAATACTGGATCTTTTCACTTTTGATGATTCATTTAAATCCAATAATGGATTTGTTCTGTTTTGATTGCTGGAGATTCTGCAAATATAAAACAAATTTTGCAAGATAATAATTCAAGAAATCATATTAATTTTTATACATGTTCTTTGAAACAAAATTATTTTTAGATGTCGATCAGCTATAGACACACATCATTTTTAAATAGCCAACATAGATATGTATGAACTGTGAGCCAACAAGCAACATTTCATTTATTATGTAGATTCTTATTTAAAAGTCCGCAAATTTATTATTAATTACATCCCATATAAAATGAGTACATTAGTTGCAATATTAATCTGTTATTTAATTAAAAGATTTTCTCTTTTTGGATAATATTGAATTAAAAATTCACGAACTTTAAATTAAGTGATTAAAAGTGTCGTTGTAATTTCTTTTGGTGGATGGAGATATACGTCTATAAAAGAAAGAAATAAGATAATGTATCAATAAAAAGACAAATACTTTATTTTAACTGTTTTTGAAGATCATTAATAATCACATTGTGTTTAGAAGAGAGTTTTAATAATGTTTTCCATAAAGTTTAATAAACTGCTGATTTCTTCCTGTGTTATTATTATTTAAACTCCTGGGTGAAAAAATATCTCAATGTCCATGTGAGAGAAAGGTGTAGAGGTTGAAAAAAGAACATCTGAAAAGTGAGTTTAGAGACAAAGTAATTCGGTTATCAGATTCACTTCAGGAAGTGTAGAAGAACAAGTTCAACGATACACTGTTAAAAGTAACAGACCCACTTGTAGGAGGATGAAAAAGTCTCCAATGTTGTATGGTCTGTACTGCGTCTGTTTCTTTTAATTTGAAATGTTGTTTCGTATGGGTTAGGGTTAGGGTTAGGGGTAGGGTTGTCTAGATGAGATGAATCATGCTGATTATTTGATGCTTATGCAATAGAAAGTTGACTTGTGAAGTTAAAGACTTAGAGCAGGGGCGGGTAACCCCCGGCCCACGGGCCACACCCAGCCCGCGAAGGCTTAGCGTTCGGCGTGCCACCCTGCTAGGCTTTATTATTGCAATCCGGCCCGTGGACCTCCCAATAAAACTCATATCCTTTTGTGACATAGACGTAAAAGTAAGTTCAATTAAGATTTACAAATGTATAAATATCAGCGAACGATGATGCATGTATATTTCATTTTCCTTTAACTATTAATTACAAATCCTTGGCCTGAGATAAAAATAGAAAAAGAGAAAGAGAAACGCAAAAGGAAACGAGAGAAAAGGAAAGGGCATGACACAAAGAACTTATGTGAGGTGTGTCAAAACGAATGCTGTATGTGTATGCTTAAGAATATCAAACTATCCGATACCGTCCCAGCTACGGAAACATCTATGAAAAAACTAAAGATTAATATCATGTGAGAAGAAGCGGAAATAAAACGCCACGAACATTGAAGAAACTGATTACTGTAAGTCCTATCCTCTTTTCTCTCAGGTCAACATTTTATATACACGTATCTTCGCTTTCTATAGGATTAGAATTATTAGAACACCAACCCTATATTCTTGTTTTGTTTTAATATGTTTTCTTTCCCTTACAAATTTTGTAAATAAACATTGTTATTTTGAGTTTAAATTGCGTTGGTGTTCGTTGTTTCACATGTGTGTCTTTGTCAGGATATTTACGTTACAAGTGTCTGATATAGAGTGTCCCAACCCCGTGCTTGAAATATATGAATATTTTTATCCGAGGACCTTTCAAAAATTTGTTGTTTGACTTTTCTGCTGCGCAACTGTTTTGTCGTTCCCAACGAAACGCGAACGTAACAATTTATTAATTGCTGATAATTTTCTTCTTTTTGGGCTCATCATGTCTGCGAGCCAGCGTGTTAAGAAGTACTTCTTCATCGAGCCCTTTGGACAGGCCCAGTGCTTGATACGCTTGAAGACTATTGCTGTCCTAAAGAGTATAACATGCGCTGCCACTAGGTGACAGAGCACTGCTATTCAAACTTCACGTCGATGTCTGCCACCGAAAGGAAGGATGCCATCGTTAGACTATCAGGCAACTTGGAGAAACAAACTTCACTCTTCTGCAAACAGAATACTGAGGCCGAAAAGGTGACACGCATCAGTTATGAAGTTTCCCGCATCCTTGCTCGCCAAATGAAGTTATTTGCAGATCCGGACTTCATCAAGGAATGCCTCCTCGCTGTAGTGGACTCCGTCTGACCAGAGCAGCGTTCCGCATTTGTAAACGTGAGCTTTTCGCCCCGCACCGTTCGTCGCTGCATCGAGGATATGTCGGACAACGTGCACGACTCACTCAAAACACGCAGCTCGAATTTCGTCGCCTTTTCTCTCGCTCTGGATGAGAGCACCGACACAAAGGACACATCCCAGCTGTCCGTTTTCATCTGCGGCATAACCGCTGACCTTCAAGTGTTTGAGGAATTCTTCCAGCTTGTCCTGCTGTGCGACACCACCACTAGGCAAGACATCTAGGACGCCGTGCTTCTGTGTGTTGATCAGCACTCCCTGGACCTCTCACGTCTAGTGTGTGACGACCGACGGTGCCCTGACGATGGTTGGTGAGAAAAAGGGCGGCGCTTCGCTGCTCGTGTGTTACTGTTAAACCGGCGGATACACTCAGCCCATTAACAAGATGCACTACACCATCCACCAAGAGTCCCTGTGAGCTAAGTCTGCCAACCTCGTTGGTGTCATGTCTGTCGTTGTAGAGGTCATAAACTCCATCCTCTCTCGCAGCCTTAACCATCGTTAGTTCCAGGAACTGATGGACGAGGTGAACGTTCACTACAACGACCTGCTCTTGTTCTGTGAGGTACGCTGGCTGAGTCGTGGGGGCATGCTGTCTTGGGTGTGCGACCTACAGCAGGAGACTGCCACCTTTCTACACCAGAAGAACCTACCCCACGCTGATCAATTCTCTGATCCGTGGTTGCTAGCTCGCCTGGCCCTGCTCACAGACATCACAGCACACCTGGACACCCTCAACATAAAGCTGCAAGGATAAGGCATTCTCGTGATAGAAATGTATGCGCATATCACTGCCTTCGAGGTTAAACTGCGCTTGTTTGAGGCTCAATTGGCTTCTGGACAGTTTGTGCATTTTCCTTGTCTTGCTGCATGTGCCCCTGACGATGTGGACCTGGGTTAATGTCGCCAACTCTCTACGTGAAGAATTTGCCTCCGTTTTGCAGGAGTCAGGGTGCTGGCTGCAGACTTCAAGCTTTACACTGCTCTCTTTGACTTCCCCGTAGAAGATGTCCTTGCCTCCCTACAGATGGAGTTGGTGGATCTGCAGTGCAATGATGAAATAAAGGCGAAGTTCCGCACCTCTTCTCCATTGTCCTTCTTCAGCAACACCGTTCACCCTTCTAACAATTTTGAAAAAAAGGCATTGTGGCCATGTTCGATAGCACCTACTGCTGTGAACAGCTGTTCTCGAAAATGAAGTACACAAAGTCTCACCTTCGCCCCCAACTCTTGGACCACCAACTCAATGACATTCTTCTGTTGTCTACCTCAACCATCGAGTCAGGCATGGAAATACTTCTTCATGGCAAACATCACCAGCAGTCTCATTGATTTGTAGAGTGTTCAATGTAATTTTTGTACAATTTATTCATGTAAACAAAATATAGTAATTCTGAGATTTCGTTTTTTATTCCGGCCCGCGATCTCCTTCAAAAAGTCTCATCTGGCCCTCACTCAGAAAAGGTTGCCCGCCCCTGACTTAGAGGAATGCTATGGAAAGTAAAGGTCTGAGAGTAAATGTTACCAAGTATGAAAATAAAGGTAAACTTGTTGATTTAGAGGTTAGTGTTAGTAGACTCTGGGCATAATATAGACACGGATATGACGTCACATGGCTCAAGTTAGAGACTTAGAGGAATGCTACGGAAAGTAAAAGTGTGAAAGAAAATGTTACTATAAAATGGTTGGTTTAGAATAACCACAAATGAAAGTTGAGTAAAGGCAACTTGGTTAGGTTAGGATTACTAGACTGTGAGCACGGATAGGACGTCACATGGCTTAAGGGGAGAATGAGAGAGAGAAGAGTTAGTAAGTCTTGAATCAAGCAACGCAAGGACATGAAAATTGAGATGAGTTGAAAAAACATGATTAAACAGTGATTATCCATCGCTCTGTCTCTCCCAACAAACTGGTCAATGATTTGGAATGAAGATCAAATTGAGTAAACCTCTTTGGTTTTCCAGTCTCGGTCTTTTTAGAAAGTATAATTTTTTTCATGTTGCTGTTAGTCTAGAAGGATAACAGAGGTGTGGATACTAGGAGAAATCCTTAACGATGCTGGCTTAAACCGAGCTGAGAGGGAAAATATAACTAAATACCAAGGTCTTATGCACAACATGAAAAGAAGAAGATATCTCTATAATTCTAGTGATCATTACAGCTACCGGGTTACTGAAAAAGTTTTTAAAAACTACACGGAGAATATACCCGGTGAACCACTTGCAAGACAGATACAAACAATTATGCTTAAAAATACGGTTACAATTCAAAAGAAATTTGGTTAGAGTCGCTAAAATAACAGGTCAATGTCTGGCATCCTCGAAGATGCGCAACGCCCAGCAAAAATAAAAAGATAAGAAAATTGAAAAAAATGACAAGAAGCTATATAAGCATAAATAAATGACTTTACTAGTTTTATAACGATATGACACACAACGTTGAATCGCAACATCAATAGTTAGGAGTGGCATTACTAACCAGTAGAGTGTTAGGGTGGCATTACTAACCAGTAGAGTGTTAGGGTGGCATTACTAACCAGTAGAGTGTTAGGGTTAGGGTGGCATTACTAACCAGTAGAGTGTTAGGGTGGCATTACTAACCAGTAGAGTGTTAGGGTTAGGGTGGCATTACTAACCAGTAGAGTGTTAGGGTGGCATTACTAACCAGTAGAGTGTTAGGGTTAGGGTGCCAATTACTAATCAGTAGAGTGTTAGGGTTAAGATGCCATTACTAACCAGTAGAGTGTAAAGGTTAGGGTGCCATTACTAATCAGTAGAGTGTTAGGGTTAGGGTGCCATTACTAATCAGTAGAGTGTTAGGGTTAGGGTGCCAATTACTAATCAGTAGAGTGTTAGGGTTAGGGTGCCATTACTAATCAGTAGAGTGTTAGGGTTAGGGTGCCAATTACTAATCAGTAGAGTGTTAGGGTTAGGGTGCCATTACTAATCAGTAGAGTGTTAGGGTTAGGGTGCCATTACTAATCAGTAGAGTGTTAGGGTTAGGGTGCCAATTACTAATCAGTAGAGTGTTAGGGTTAGGGTGCCAATTACTAATCAGTAGAGTGTTAGGGTTAGGGTGCCATTACTAATCAGTAGAGTGTTAGGGTTAGGGTGCCATTACTAATCAGTAGAGTGTTAGGGTTAGGGTGCCAATTACTAATCAGTAGAGTGTTAGGGTTAGGGTGCCAATTACTAATCAGTAGAGTGTTAGGGTTAGGGTGCCATTACTAATCAGTAGAGTGTTAGGGTTAGGGTGCCAATTACTAATCAGTAGAGTGTTAGGGTTAGGGTGCCAATTACTAATCAGTAGAGTGTTAGGGTTAGGGTGCCATTACTAATCAGTAGAGTGTTAGGGTTAGGGTGCCAATTACTAATCAGTAGAGTGTTAGGGTTAGGGTGCCATTACTAATCAGTAGAGTGTTAGGGTTAGGGTGCCATTACTAATCAGTAGAGTGTTAGGGTTAGGGTGCCAATTACTAATCAGTAGAGTGTTAGGGTTAGGGTGCCAATTACTAATCAGTAGAGTGTTAGGGTTAGAGTGCCATTACTAATCAGTAGAGTGTTAGGGTTAGGGTGCCAATTACTAATCAGTAGAGTGTTAGGGTTAGGGTGCCATTACTAATCAGTAGAGTGTTAGGGTTAGGGTGCCATTACTAATCAGTAGAGTGTTAGGGTTAGGGTGCCATTACTAATCAGTAGAGTGTTAGGGTTAGGGTGCCATTACTAACCAGTAGAGTGTTAGGGTTAGGGTGCCATTACTAATCAGTAGAGTGTTAGGGTTAGGGTGCCATTACTAATCAGTAGAGTGTTAGGGTTAGGGTTCCATTACTAACCAGTAGAGTGTTAGGGTTAGGGTGCCATTACTAATCAGTAGAGTGTTAGGGTGCCATTACTAATCAGTAGAGTGTTAGGGTTAGGGTTCCATTACTAACCAGTAGAGTAATAGGGTTAGGGTGCCATTACTAATCAGTAGAGTGTTAGGGTTAGGGATCCAATTACTAATCAGTAGAGTGTTAGGGTTAGGGTTCCATTACTAACCAGTAGAGTGTTAGGGTTAGGGTGTAATTACTAATCAATAGAGTGTTAGGGTTAGGGTTCCATTACTAACCAGTAGAGTGTTAGGGTTAGGGTTCCATTACTAACCAGTAGAGTGTTAGGGTTAGGGTGCCATTACTAATCAGTAGAGTGTTAGGGTGCCATTACTAATCAGTAGAGTGTTAGGGTTAGGGTGCCATTACTAATCAGTAGAGTGTTAGGGTTAGGGTTCCATTACTAACCAGTAGAGTAATAGGGTTAGGGTGCCATTACTAATCAGTAGAGTGTTAGGGTTAGGGATCCAATTACTAATCAGTAGAGTGTTAGGGTTAGGGTTCCATTACTAACCAGTAGAGTGTTAGGGTTAGGGTGTCATTACTAATCAGTAGAGTGTTAGGGTTAGGGTTCCATTACTAACCAGTAGAGTGTTAGGGTTAGGGTTCCATTACTAACCAGTAGAGTGTTAGGGTTAGGGTGCCATTACTAATCAGTAGAGTGTTAGGGTGCCATTACTAATCAGTAGAGTGTTAGGGTTAGGGTGCCATTACTAATCAGTAGAGTGTTAGGGTTAGGGTTCCATTACTAACCAGTAGAGTGTTAGGGTTAGGGTGCCATTACTAATCAGTAGAGTGTTAGGGTTAGGGATCCAATTACTAATCAGTAGAGTGTTAGGGTTAAGGTGCCATTACTAATCAGTAGAGTGTTAGGGTTAGGGTGCCATTACTAACCAGTAGAGTGTTAGGGTTAGGGCGCCATTACTAACCAGTAGAGTGTTAGGGTGCCATTACTAACCAGTAGAGTGTTAGGGTGCCATTACTAATCAGTAGAGTGTTAGGGTTAGGGTGCCATTACTAATCAGTAGAGTGTTAGGGTTAGGGTGCCATTACTAACCAGTAGAGTGTTAGGGTTAGGGTTCCATTACTAATCAGTAGAGTGTTAGGGTTAGGGTGCCATTACTAATCAGTAGAGTGTTAGGGTTAGGGTGCCATTACTAATCAGTAGAGTGTTAGGGTTAGGGTTCCATTACTAACCAGTAGAGTGTTAGGGTTAGGGTGCCATTACTAATCAGTAAAGTGTTAGGGTTAGGGATCCAATTACTAATCAGTAGAGTGTTAGGGTTAAGGTGCCATTACTAATCAGTAGAGTGTTAGGGTTAGGGTGCCATTACTAACCAGTAGAGTGTTAGGGTTAGGGCGCCATTACTAACCAGTAGAGTGTTAGGGTGCCATTACTAACCAGTAGAGTGTTAGGGTTAGGGTGCCATTACTAACCAGTAGAGTGTTAGGGTTAGGGCGCCATTACTAACCAGTAGAGTGTTAGGGTGCCATTACTAACCAGTAGAGTGTTAGGGTGCCATTACTAATCAGTAGAGTGTTAGGGTTAGGGTGCCATTACTAATCAGTAGAGTGTTAGGGTTAGGGTGCCATTACTAATCAGTAGAGTGTTAGGGTTAGGGTGCCAATTACTAATCAGTAGAGTGTTAGGGTTAGGGTGCCAATTACTAATCAGTAGAGTGTTAGGGTTAGGGTGCCATTACTAACCAGTAGAGTGTTAGGGTTAGGGTGTCATTACTAATCAGTAGAGTGTTAGGGTTAGGGTGCCATTACTAACCAGTAGAGTGTTAGGGTTAGGGTGCCATTACTAATCAGTAGAGTGTTAGGGTTAGGGTTCCATTACTAACCAGTAGAGTGTTAGGGTTAGGGTGCCATTACTAATCAGTAGAGTGTTAGGGTGCCATTACTAATCAGTAGAGTGTTAGGGTTAGGGTGCCATTACTAATCAGTAGAGTGTTAGGGTTAGGGTTCCATTACTAACCAGTAGAGTGTTAGGGTGCCATTACTAACCAGTAGAGTGTTAGGGTGCCATTACTAATCAGTAGAGTGTTAGGGTTAGGGTGCCATTACTAATCAGTAGAGTGTTAGGGTTAGGGTGCCATTACTAACCAGTAGAGTGTTAGGGTTAGGGTGTCATTACTAATCAGTAGAGTGTGAGGGTTAGTGTGCCATTACTAACCAGTAGAGTGTTAGGGTTAGGGTGCCATTACTAACCAGTAGAGTGTTAGGGTTAGGGTGTCATTACTAATCAGTAGAGTGTTAGGGTTAGGGTTCCATTACTAACCAGTAGAGTGTTACTACTGATGAGTGAAATGACGAGACTATGAGACATGTGCGCGTAGTTTGACGTGACTTACTGACAGGCTTAGATCTAATAATGTTAGAGGAAGATTAAACTTTGAGCGTATAAAGAGATGTTTACATATCAGGAGACTTGATTAGTTTTGTCAAATTCAAAGGATAGATTAGAGGTTTGGGGTTTATAGATGTAGACCACGTGAGATAGCAGGGTCTGTTGTATAAGGAAGGCTAAGCAAAATATTGGGAAAATTTATAAGGATGGATCTGAGAGAAAGAATGATAAATCAAGACCTGGCCGAAGATAGTTTAGTTTAAATGTCAAATTGTGGAAATCCGTGTAACACATGACAGCACAGAAAATAGATGTTAAACCGCATATGATAATGACTAAATAAATGTTCTTTCATGTATTTTATTTCCCAGATATGCTTATTTGCGTCCTGCAATATACGGCTACATATTTATATGAGTTTGTTATTTTTGCCAGTCATGTAATCAATTGATGCTTCAACATTTTTTTTATTCTTGATTTTTCGCTTTGACGAACTGTCAAGTAATTTTGTCGTTCTCGTTGGCCCAATTTTATCCATTTACAGTTGCGTTCTATTTTTATTAGAATTTTGTGTTTTTTTTCGAAATGCAATTATGAAAATAAATATTAGTTTCATATAAAATGCCTTGCCCACTTTTTAATCAAGTGTTCAGTATTCAGCTGCTATGGTTTCTTTTCCGAAGTCAAGATAATTAATTCCCTGCTGAGAATTCAAGACTAAACTTAATGGGAATGTGTATTAATCCTTCAGACAGCAGATCATACGCTTAACAAGGTCTGGCATTAAGGTTAACTTAGCGAAATTAATTAGTACGGTATTACTGGATAGATGGTTTTATATATATATATATATATATATATATATATATGATAATTTTATTTACACAGACATGTACAAAATCTGTGACACTGGCATGTCGTTGTTATCGATCAACAGTTACTATAAACTGAGATCTCATCAGGCAGAGTTGGAATCCGATCTTAACCTCAGATCATATTTGGAGAGAAATAGTAACTGTTTATCGATAACATCGACATGCCAGTGTCGCAGATTTTGTACATGTCTGTGTAAATAAAATTATCATATATAAAGCTCTATTCTGATATTGAGCACTTTTTATAAACCCGGTTAAAATTCTCTGGATTACCACCCTGTGGATATTTTTCACCTGGATTATTACCATTATTATATATATATTTTGGAAAAAAAAAACACACTCCAACGAGTGGTAGTATTTATTTTATTCTGAGGATGAGGGATACCCTCGAAAATTAAAAAAAAAAATAATAATGAAAAGGACACACTCCAACCCCACACCACGGTCACGATACACTGGTATATATATATATATATATATATATGTATATATATATATATATATATATATATATATATATCTAGAGAGAGAGAGAGAGAGAGAGAGAGGGAGAGAGAGAGAGAGAGAGAGAGAGAGAGAGAGAGAGAAAGAAAGCAACTTTCAACTCTAATACATTCTTTCCTCGGACAACGATAGTAAAAATCGCACCATTATCCTGTAAAATCGGTTTTAAAATTGTTTTTTATTGCAATAAATATTTCTTTGAAGAATACTAATTTCATTATTTTCGTCAAAAAAATAGTATTATATATCTAAATGATTTTTAATGCATTTAAACGAATTAAATTCCTTAAAAATCAAAACCTGATGAAGAAAATTTACTTCTAAAAGTTTAAGCAAAGTATTGATAAAAATATTTGAAAGTCAACCTTTTATATAATTTAAAAGTGAACGTTTTGTCAAATAAAAAGCATAAAATTTCTGTGAATCTTGAGATTGCCCACAGCCACAAATTAGATGAATTCTAAAATAAAACTGCGATTTCTTGTCCAACGAGAACAAATAGACTGCAAGTCTATAAATAAATACGCTACGGTTTGGACGGGTGGAAGTCGGCATTTAAGATGGCGACCGGAAAAGAGGTTCGCAGAAAATGAAAGAGGAGCGAATTTAAACGAACCATTTCGAAACAGGTCCAATCTATTTGGTGAATATTATGAGCAAATTTACGATTATTTTATTTATCGCAATATTTTAATGGTGAAAAGAAAAATATATTTAGTTCTTATTCTACCTTTAAGATAAGTACATCGATTACAGAGGAGACGTAGGTTCTTAATTTTGTGGTTGTCCACCGGAGACGTCTTACAGTGGTCCATTCTTAATACTGTCTGCACCATTTTAGGCACAATCAAGGGGAAACAATCAGCGATGCTCAGAACCGATGCACCATCTGAATTGGTTCCCTACAACTCTAACCAATTAAGCCAGTTTCGTTATGAATATTGTTATTGTTATATATATATATAAATGGACGGCGGCACCGGGGGCAGCGTGGGGGCTCGAGCCCCCCTCCCTTTTTAACTTGCCCCCACCCCCACCCCCTCACATTTTACGGTCATCAATAATAAGTTATATATGCATGTGTTTAACCCCCCCCCCTTTTTAGGAGACCCAACACACACCTTTATAACTGTCACACCGGTTCTGATATATATATATATATATATATATATATATATATATATATATATATATATATATATATATATATATATATATGCGTGTATATATATATATATATATATATATATATATATATATATATATATATATATATACATATATACATGTATATATGTATACATGTATACAGATATGTATATATATATATATTATATGTATATAATATATATATAATATAATATATAATCTATTAGTAATGAAGTTTATGTATCTGTCTGTCTGTCTGTCTGTCTGTTATTCTGTCTGTCTGTCTGTCTGTCTGTCTGAAGCCGAAACTTCATCAGAGTAGTATGACTATTTACTAAGTCCGCCAGCTTCATTATATACTACTAAAACACCGCCGTAAACACATAATCAATTGCTTTTGAACTTCTAATGAATTAGTATTCGCAAATATACACTCATGATTGTTTTCTTCAGATTTCCACATGTATTTATGCAATCTTGCTCGCTAATAATCTTACTTATCAATTATAATTATTGAATCAAATTGTTTAATTAAAATAATTATTGATTTACATATTTATAAGTTACGTAGTTATTTTATCTACGTCCAACTGATTGAACAGCGAACGGTAATCCATTTAAACTACCTCCCTCCGTCAAATTAGTATGGACGGAAGACGAGCACGTTATTTCAAATGTAAACAAAACACCTGGCAGTTAACCGTGTTACTTTAAAACGTTCTGAGTTTGTTTATTTTCTTAATCTTATTAACCATTATGTTTTAAAACACACATTTATTGAATCAAATTGTTTAATTAAAATAATAATTGATTTAAAAATTAATAAGTTGCGTAGTTATTTTATCTACGTCCAACTGATTGAACAGCGAACGGTAATCCATTGAAACTACCTCCCTCCGTCAAAGCAGTATAAAAGCAAGACGAGCGCGTAATGTAAAATGTAAACAAAACGCTGGTATTTACCGTGTTACTTAAACTTACGCTGTTAAGCATTTAATCACAAACTGTTTTTATTATTCAATGTTTTATTTATTAAAATAAAAGACTGATTTTTTTCTTTACTGTCAACAAAAAAATAATATAACTGATTTTAGAAAAAAATTGTTTCATTAAAAAACGGTCATTAAGCAAACACACACACACACACACATTCTAACGGATGTAATTTAGGTAAACTTTTTTTCCGAGACCATTTAAATAACTAAAAAAATTGTGAAGGGAGCGGTCAAATAATTTTTTGTGGTCTTATCTTAACTAAAAACATTCCTATGTATGGGTGAGGGTAAATTATTAATTTGAAGAGGGGGGGGGTCCAAAAAACCTTTTTTTCTATATTTTTTAAACTAAAAATATTTCTATTTATGGGGAAGGGTAATACAAAAATCGGGGTGTGGTCAAAATGTGTTTTTAGTTATTTACATCTACAAATCTTCTTGGTCATAAATAAAGAATATCAACGTCTAACCACGAAATATGAGTGAGGCAGCATACCAAAAATATGCGACCAGAGCATATATTTGCTAGTATATATAATATTTACATATATATATAATATATATATATAATATATATATGATATATATATATATCATACAATACATAATATATATATATAATAAATATATAATATATATATGATATATACATGATATATAATACATATATTATATATATAATATATATATTATATATATAGATAAATATAATATATATATAATTATGTATAATATATATATAATATATATATATATAATTATATAATATATATATATATATATATAATTATATAATATATATATAATATATAATATATATAATATAGATATTTATATATAAAAAATATATATAATAAATATATTATATATAATATATATATCATATATATATTATATCTATATAATATATACAAATATATATAATATATGTAATATATATAATATAATATATATATATTATATAAAATATATATATAATATATAGTATATATATATTATATATAATATATATAATATATAGTATATATAATATATAGTATATATATAATATATAATATATATATTATATTATATATATGATATATATATATAATACATAATATATATATAATATATATTATATATTATATATATATAATATATACATATAATATATAACGTATATAATATATATCATATATATATATATATAATATATATATAATATAATATATATACAATATATTATATATGATATATATATATATAAGTATACATTTTTATTTATACAAACATTATTGGTTACATATGTGCATACATGTTTCGGTTGCACTTTTCCAAGAAAGTCAACCTCATCAGACCAAGAATTTTTCAGGATTTGATGGATTTGAAGGATTTTCTATCCTAAATAACTCTATTTTGGGATCTAGCATCTTCTATTTCTTATGAATTAGTATCGCGTTACCTATTTCACTAGTTGACTTTTTTGCCAGTGGTTGTCTCCTCCCTGTTTTTATTACTCTTTATGGCGTGTCCATTGCCTTTTCTTGGCCTCATTTTATTGCTCTCGGTGAGAAAATTGAAATTGTAAGTTTCTACAGATTTACATTTACAGAAACTAATACAATACATGTACGATATATATATATATATATATATATATATATATATATATATATATATATTTATTAATATTAAATAAAGTGTAACAACAACATCCGGACCAAGGTTTCAGATCCGAGAAAATCGGACCTTCATCAGCGGAGTCGTATAGCTTAATGAGTGAGAACAACCGCCAGGAATTTCAAAATATTGTCCGTTGGAAAGATGGAACACTTTCAGATTTAAAATTGTCACGTGCGTGGAATATTCGTAGTCAGTTATGGATCAAAACAACAGCAACGCTGTACATCGAAAAAGCAAGAAATTAAATGGGAATAACGTTAACAGTTGGACAGATGGCATGTTTAAATTGTCACGTGCGTGGAATTACGTGGCCGTTATGGAAAGTATTTAAATTTAACTAATAGAGACGCTATATATCTTATCGAAAGTAAATGGAGATAACGTTAAAAATAAAAATAAAAATAAAATTATATTAAGTTAAAAAATATATAAATTATAAAATTATAAAATTAAAAATTATATTGAAATAATATGCTAATGTATAAATTATTTCTAAAAATATTAAATATTAAATAATAAATCATTAAAAATAAAACTTATAATTAAATAAATTGTAGTCACACCATTTATAAATTTATGAAGTCGTAATGGTACTAATCATAAAAAAATTAAGGTACTAATATTAAAAGGTGGGGGGGGGGAATAAAGAAAGATGAAAAAGAATAATAATGATGAAGAAAAATAAAGAAAAATAAAGAAAAATGAAAAATGAAAAAAAGAGAAAAATGAAAAATGAAAAATGAAGAAAAATAATAAAGAAAAATAAAGAAAAATAAAGAAAAATAAAGAAAACTAAAGAAAAATAAAGAGAAATATAAAGAAAATGAAGAAAAATAAAGAAAAATAATGAAGAAAAATATATATATATATACTTTGATACTTTGATACTTTGATACTTTTCTCCAGAAAAAAGGCTACTCAGCCTGTAACACCTGCTCCATGCCTGGTCTTATAGTTTCAGTAGACGCATGCGCAGGTCGAACAGTGTATTACTTACTGGACCAGTACTTGTCTAGTTTGCTTTTAAAGTCAATTGTGTCTTTTGCATTTACAACTGAATTGGGAAGCTCATTCCAGTTGTTCACTACTCGAAGTCCAAACGAATGCTTCCTAGTGTTGAGTCTGCTGTGCTTCTTGGACAGTTTGAAGTTTTTTCCCCTTGTCCTGGAATTGGTATTGAGTGGTAGAAGTTGTTTTTGGTTGATGTTGATCTTGCCTGTTAATATCTTGTACACTTCTATCATATCACCTTTTCCACGCCGGTAGTGCATTGACGGTAGTCTCATCTCTTTGAGCCTCTCCTCATATGGCAGGTCTTTGATTGAGGAACACAACTGTGTTGCTCTTTGCTGAACTCTTTCGATTTTGTCGTTATCTCCGGCATATTGGTGGATTCTTGCGGCGTTTCCATATTCCAATATTGGTTGTGAATACTTTCTTTATGATGATCTTGTCACGACAAACAAACGTTCTTCTAATCAGTCCTAAAATATGATTCGCTTTTTTGACGTCATCAGCAACATGTTGGTAAAAAGAGTGTTTATTGTCGATGTGCAATCTGAAGTATTTTTCGTTTTCGGATTCCTTTAGTTCTTTTATTTCTCCATTACTGTCCTTCATTGTGTACGGTGTTCTGTTGTTACCATGCCCGAAATGCATTACACTACACTTGCCTGCATTGAACAGTAATTGCCACTCCTCCGACCACTTAGATAATTTGTCCATATCACTTTGTATTGATGATGTGTCTTCTGGTGTGGTATAATATATATATATATATATATATATATATATATGTAATATATATATAATATATATGTATATCATATATATATATAATATATATAATATATATAATATATATGTATATATAATATATATGATATATATAATATATATGTATATAATATATATATATAATATATATAGCATATATATAATATAATATATATAATATATATATAATATATATATAATATAGATGTATATATAATATATATATAACATATTTAATATATATAATAGATATATATAATATATATATATGATATAATAAATATATAATATATGTATATATATATATAATATAATCTATATATAATATATATATTTGTGAAAAAATTACAAACGGAAAACAAGTTAAAGTACAGGAGAAAAACAAAAACAAGAGATTTTTTTACCAGTTTCGTTCGTGGCGAACGTCTCCAGAAAATGAAGATATGGAAATAATTTTATTTTGAAGGCACACACATGGGATGATGGAAGGATGATCTGATTCGACCATATGAGAAGACATTAAGTGATGTTGGAATATGATAAGTGGGTGACACATTCTTCTATGTTTCTTATTCTTTTGTTTATATTTTTATTTATTTTCTTTCTCTCTTTTACTATCACACTTAATGAGCTAGTATTGAGAAGGCGGTGGGGAGGGGGAAAGGCGACAAGAGGGAAGAAAGGACAGAGAAACTGGCTAAGATTAACAAATAAGGTGGGGATGAAATTGATACACTGGATGTTAGAACCCAAAGATCAATAAGAAAGAATCAGGGATAGGTCTGATAATTTGTCACACATTAGGTTTTTAAAGAGCAATTCATGAAAATGAAAAGCCGTAGTGGACAAAATGTATGAAAAATGAAACAGACGGGAAAAACAGGTTAAAGAGTAGGAGAAAAAACTTGTTTTTTAAATATATATATGGATTTCAAAAATAGAAAATAAGGGTTAAGTTAGCGAAAGATGTATTAAAATGATTTGATTATCAATCAGAGCTTACTATTATCACAAAATATATAAATATATACACACACATACACTCACCAAACTTTATGTGTGTGTAGACTGACCCTTCCGAGATTTTTCGAAATAAACAAAACAAATTTTAGCCGAAAAACACTTCTTAAAACTTACAAAAACTAAAGTATTGTTTTTTACACTGTTTTGAGTTTTTTAAGCAAAAATAATGTTTTCTAAATGAGGGTACGTTCCTTAGGGCTAATACGGCTCATGCTTGCTTCGGAAGGGGTCCTTTACTTATTCTAAAAAAAAAAAAAATCAATAAATAAAAAAGTTATGAATTTTAAAAAATAGGACCCTTATTTTTGCCCACCCTGTATATGTATATATATATCTATACATACGCATACACATATACACACATACACACATTTTCTAATATATATATATATATATATATATATATATATATATATTCAATCAGGGTCGCAGTGGTGCAATATATTGCATTGTTTTAGTGCGACTTTTGCTAAGTGTCTGCTTAGGGTATATGAACCGAGCTATAGGTTGAAGTTTGATGGTGAAGAAAGAAGTATAGTTGCGCTTTCAATGCATTTGTGACGTGAGAAGGAGTGTTCGCTTTTGAGGAGAGTGCAGTCTGAAATTGTGGGAGAGAGTGTTCCTGTGTATCACTAGAGCATTAGTGGAAATGTCGTGTTCGTAAATGCGAATTTTCACACATTTTGTCCACCACGACTTTTCATTTTCATGAATTATCGTGTACCTTACACCATAATATATATATATATATATATATATATATATATATATATATATATATATATATATATATATATATATATATAAGTATGTATATAAAAAAATAAAATAATAATGTGAAAAAAAGTTTATATTGTGTTATAACTTTTTATTATTTATTTTTCTATTTATTTATTTTGTGACGTGTAAGAATATAAATTGTTCTGTAAAGAAAAATAGTTTTTTCTTGTTGATCGTATGGAGAACAAAATTTTCGACTGATCCTTCAGTCTTCATCGGTGTTTGGGGTTTGCGTGTGTACGGTGGGAGGTTTTATAGATATAGATATAGATATAGATATATATATATATATAATATTTACTATATATATATATGTAATATATGATATATATATATATAATATATAATATGTATAACATATATAATATATAATATATTTATAAATATATATATAATATATAAATATATACATATATATACATATATATATATATGTATATACATAGTACACATTTTTATTTATAATATATATATAATATATATATGTATAATATATATATATATATACATATAATATATATATATATATACAGTATACGGTTTTCTTTATACAAGCGTTGTTAATTACATATGTGCGTACATGTTTCGGTTTTACTCTTCATGAAGAGTCAAACTCATCAGACTATAACGATGATTTTAAATGAATGAGATCAGAAATATTTTTCCTTGTATAATGTAGCAGACGCTACTACGACCAAGGGATATTTGTTTCGACTTTTTTTCTTTCTCTATTTGATCAACCCTTCTTCGTCTCTGAGATAGAGAAGAGGAGATTATCTCGTGAAAGCACGTTGGCCGAAGATTCCGGTCAATCAGGGACCAACAAGTCAGCTCTACCACGCGTGATTTGACTCCCTATAAAACAAGTAAAACACTGTCTTTTCTCTCTTTTTCTTTCGCTTTCAGTTGATATTCATATCGGTCGTGCTGTTGTCTTATCAAGGAGAAGTGTTCGTTTTCATATTTCTTACACTGTCTACTGGGCTTGCGAGAGCTTAATTACCTTTGAATATAATTTTTTTATTTGGGGTAATTTTTATCGGACTCGGAAGAAAAAATGGCCGAATACATCAGGACAGTTTAATTTTATTCGAATTTGATTTAGCAGAATTTGCATACAACCAGGAAGTTATGGTTTGCATGACTTCTATTAGCTCTTAATAACTCTAAATTTGGACATTATAATATCTAACACCAAGTGAGTTTTCTGAACTGTTTATATGATTTGTTTTCCCTATCGTTTTCTTATCGTTTTATTAATTTGCATACACCTTAAATACACTTTTCACTGATATCTACTGCATCGAATTACCCGCCTGGATAACTTTTTGCATTTTTGGACCACCATTCACAATTTGGATTATTTCTTAATGAACCTCTTTGATGTCTTGCCTGGAGTTATTTTAAACTTGTTGACGTGGATGAACTGTATAAGTTGACAAAAAAGTATGTTTTTAGCCCGTATATATTTGATGTTTTATATACCTTTATGTATGTTTATATATATATATTTTTATATATCTTCAAAGTTTATTTTTTATTACCTGCAGTAATGTCGTTGCGGTAATGGTCCACTGAGGAGAAGATTTTCTTTGAAAACTCATGAGTTAAAGACTTTAAAGAATTTGCCTGTACATTGAACTGTAATAAAATTTGATTCGCACCTTATTCTATTCTTTCATGTTATCTATTGCTATATATATATATATATATATATATATATATATATATATATATATATATATATATATATATATACGCGTGTGTTAATACGTACCTGCGCATATGCATAACTACAGACGCCTACACATATTTTTATACCCAGACATGTAGACATTGAATAACTATGTATATATACACACAACCATATTCATACGCATACTAGATACACACAGTTATATCTAAGCATTATATATATTATGTATATATACATTGAGTAGGGACGGAAATATTGAGTACTTAGTATGGAAAATTAAGAACGTGAGAGACACTGAAAATGTGTGTTAACAATACGAATAACTTTATTAGACTCTTGACTATACAAAGATGTCCCCCCGACAAGAGATTTCCTTATTGTTTCTGTATCAAGGGGGATAATGGGCGACGTTAGTTTGTCTTGTCTATAGTGATGGTTAGCATGTACATTCTCCTTTTTTTCGAAGTGTTTATTTATTTATTTTTTATTTTTTTATCTGTATCTACAGGGGAGAATTATTCGCAGTCCACCTTTTATAACCCGGACCCCACCCGCCTCTCTGACCCGTGGAGCCACATAGTCTCCACTCGTGTCTCTATCTGTGCTCACGCCTCTGGTTCTCTACACAGAGAGCTTGCAAGACCGTGAACACTCTTTTTGGCCGATAATCGTAGTGGCAATAAAAAAAATGATATGTCGAATTTCCTCCAGGTCGAGATAATGATTCTGTGAAGGCAAGGTTATTCAAGCAGAACAAATCAACAATAAAAATAAGTCAACAAACATCGGCGAGGTTTTTTGGTTGAAAATAATTATTAACAATTAAAGGAAAGAACTGATTTTACATGTCGAATTAAAGTTTATTGTATGGTAAATATCTTTTAGCTAAGGTATTTCGTCTTCTCTCTCTCGCTCTGCGTTTTTGCGGATCCCTTTACGATTGCAAGTTCTTAATTAAGTTGAACTAACTTGTCTACTTAAAACGATGGGTGTTACTTCGTCAGTCACGCATGCCTGGAATCGACATGCAAGCCGAGCCCCATGTCTGGACAGCCCCGGGTCCGGGCTCTGACTGCCCGTGAAACTGTGTTCTCGTTCTAAACCCAAAGTCCTTTCTCTTTCCGAAAGGGGAGTATTGTCACACCTTTTCTTTCTCAAACATCCCTCTTCCTCTCTCGGGAGTGGGTGGTGTGCGCGATACTGACTTACTCTCTTTCTCTCTCCTATCCCTTTTTCTGTGTCCCTCTTCCTTTTACCTTGAGTCTTTCTTCCTCTCTCGGAGTTGTTTGGGGTTGAATGGTACGCGTGGTACAGGCAATTGAAATTCATCGTTTAGGCTTTATCTACCTAGAAAACAATTATCCTTTTCCTCGCTGGGGGATGGAGACCTCTGCCCTAATTAATAGTGACAGCTTCTAGATGGCAATCTCTGACTTCGGCGGCTCAGCCCGCCCGACTAACATAGCACTGACACGCTTGACCATATGTTTTTCTTGTTGATGTATATTAGAATTTGTGATTAAGATACTGTCCAAACTTGTCCAGCTGGTCAAACTCATTGTCGTGCAGACTTAAATGCTATAGACAATTGTACATGACTTTTCCTAGAAAACCTAGACATTGGGTCGCCATTTTCTCTCCCTGCCGAGATAGCCGAGCCGTGTTGAGTATACGTACTAGCCTTATATCTCTACTGTGTTTCTACATAGGGTCCAGCATCATAACCAAGATGCATACCCGTGCACCCCCAGTACCGGATCCCCGTCGGTCCTAATTATTCTGTCATACTTTTGTGGTTTTATTTTTTGGAGTGTTGAATTCTGCAGTTGTGTTGTCTTTGTTTTCATGCGTTTTTGTTGAATTTAGAAATATATTTTCATAATCTATTTCTATCGTTATGCGAACGTTTTGTTTTGTTTAAAGAATGTGTTGTATATTTCGTTTGGTGTAGTAGGTATTTCATGATGTATTAGTGGTTCGGCTGATTGTTGATTTTTATAATCGATGCAGTATGAGAATGTGTTAATCATGTCTTTGATTTGAGCGTTAATTCCGGGCCAGTAAATACATTCCTTGTCTTGCTCTGTGCATGTTTCGATATTTCGGTATGTATTTCCTGTAGAGCTTCTCTACGTAATGACATAGGTACAATGATTCATTAACCTTTTAGAACGAGACAATCGGTATTTCATCACAAACAGAGATGAATGCTTACATTTTGTTAATATTTTATCTTTTGGGGATCATTTTGTTCTTGTATATGTGATGAGTGTCTGTAATAACGAGTTGTCTGTAGTCGCTTCTTCATACTCGTTTAATTTAGTGTCGGTTATGGGGTAATTTTTGTATGTTCGATTTCATATTTCGTAGAGCTACCGGGTTATTGAACAAAATCAAACTACATAGAGAATATACGCTTAAAAGGACGGTTTCAATTCTAAACAGATTCATCGATTGGAGTCGTTGAAAAAGCGGGCCAATGTCTGCCATTGTCGGTAATGCGCTACTCCCAGCAAAGATAAAAAGATAAGAAAATTGAAATGAAATCAAGAAGCTATAAAAGTATGTATACAATATGTGAACTTTACTGTTTTTAAGTCAATGATTGTGACATACGAATTTCCAGACAGGTTAAATATGTCTGTACCTACTTTGGTCCATAGTGTAGTAGTTATTTCATTATGTATTAGTGGTTCGGCTGATTGTTGATTTTATAATCGATGCAGTATGAGAATGTGTTAATCATGTCTTTGATTTGAGCGTTAATTCCGTGCCAGTAAATACATTATTTGGCTTGCTCTGTGTATGTTTCGATATTTTGGTATGTATTTCTTGTAGAGCTTCTCTACGTAATGATTAAGGTACAATGATTCTTGAACCTTTTAGAACGAGACCATTAACGATCGGTATTTCATCCCAAAGAGAGATGAATGCTTACACTTTTGTTAATATTTTGTCTTTTGGGGACCATTTTGTTTTTGTATATGTGATGAGTGTCTATAGTCGCTTCTTCATACTCGTTTAATTTAGTGTCAGTTATGGGGTAATTTTGTTTATTACTGCATGTATGTTCGTTTTCATATCGTCGTCTGATACTTCTGGAGTATCTGTAACAATTGATTCTTTACCAAAGGTCAAAATTGTATCTTTGTAATGCTAGTAGAAATATTTGGATTCGGGGGGGGGGGATTTAAAGATCGATCTTTTGAATATTTGTTTCAACAGTTTATGGCCGTTTTCGATTCTGAACTGAGTTCTACCTATAAACCCATGAGAAAAGCATACTGAGACCCCCGCTCTCAATCGGACAGTAACTTTGTTCCGCTGTAGTTGTTGCACGAGATGCAAACAGAACAGGTAACCATCTTTCGTTAATCTAATAATCAAGTATAGCTCCGAGTCCATGCTTACTAGCATCTGTAGTTATTTTTACTGGTAGATCTGGATCATACAATTGCAGCACAGGTTTTCGGGTAATCATTTTTTTTAGCTTTTTATTGCTTCGATTTGAGGTTTGTCGAATGACCATAACGTGTCAGTCACTCTGTAGAGAAGGATAACACAGGTGCACATACCAAGATAAGTCAGTGTTCCTAATGATTCTGGCATAAACAGAGCTGAGAGAGAAAAGATAACTAAATTACAACATAGAAAGAAACTGGAATCTTTAAACAGAGCTACATAGAGAATATACGCTTAATAAGACGGTTACAATTTTAAAAAGATTTCTCGATTGTAGTCGCTGAACTAGCGGGCCAATGTCTGGCATCCACAGGTATGCGCTATTCCCAGCAAAGATAAAAAGATAAGAAAATTGAAGAGAAATCAAGAAGCTATAAAAGTATGTAGACAATTTGTGAACTTTACTGCTTTTATAAAGATGACGGCAATTTGGTTTCCTACATGTATGACACAAGGTTGTAAAGCAACATTAGGAGTTAAGGGTTGATGAAGTATATTCAGGGAACTTCTGCCATTACTGACGAGTAGAGTGTTACAACTGACGTATTTGTACAGATTAACGCAACACAGTGTCTCCGCCTCGGGAAAAGACATTTCGGCCTAACATGAGACGCCAAATACCCGTTCCTACCTACCCTGTCAAAAATCGAAAGTACATATACATGTACCAGCGCCTCTTGGCACTTTCATGCTAGATACAAAATCACACACATTTATTTGGTTCAACCCAAGACTGTCAGCCAAGGTTATTCTTACTTACCTGCATGTATGGTTCGTTTTTCTTAGTGGCTTGAGGCCATACCACTAAGCGATAAATCAGCTGAAACCGCTTTGGTGTCCCAGCAACAATTACCACTGATTGTGGCAGACAGTTTGAATCCATCTTATTACAAGATACTTGGTATTAAACGTAGAAGGATAACTAATTATCAGTCAGCTTGTAACGTAATGATTGAGAGCTTTCATCGAAATTAAAAGCCTCATTACATGCAGCCCCTTATCTACAGCGTTGGACTGAGTACGTTCCAATTGTGTGCCTTGGCTGTCGCTCTGCTATGAAATAAGACTTGGGATAGTCACCAGCCGAACTGCTTTACGATACATCATTGGCATTACATGGTCACATTTTCACTCCTCCAGAATCAACACTCGTTAATTTTTAACTCTATGTTAACAGACTTATATGCTATTTAAGCAGTTTTCCACACATGAACACTCGTCATCAAAGCATCAAGACAGAATTACGTAAAGACATTGCAACATTGTAATCATTTAACTTTTGAACAAATGAACATTTGCTTTTTGCAATAACTGAACAGTTTTAACCTTTGAACAAATGAATATTTTCATTTTCTTACTTCAAATCATTACATGTTTGCTTCTTTTTCAGCAAAAAAGACATTTTGCCTTGTCAGCATAACAAAGAAATTTTAGTACCAATTTATCAATCATATACTCTTTTTTTGCATTTTCACATTCTTTCAATTGTATTTTTATGTGCTGCTACTAACAAAAAGTTTCTTTTGTTTAATTGTCTTAAAGCCTAAGTAGGGGTTATGTAAGAGTTATATGAATAAACTATTTTACTATCGGTTGATCCGTTTATAGATTATGTACTCATCGTCTTTTCACTGCACGAGATCTATACGCAATCAATCGTGTTTTGGCGCGAACACAAACCTCATCAATCTCCAGTTCAAGTCTGTATCTAAAAACGATAAGATGTAGATTCCTGCGCTCTCTATCAGGCGTGTGGTAGAAGAATTGTGGAACTCCAGGATAATGTTATTTCGCCCTGTCTATGTTAACCAACTCAGTGTATTACCTTCATTCTGTTTCTGTGTTTCCAGTCAATAAATCTGCACACCTCTTTAGTTGTAAATCCATTATTTCGAGAGGAATGGTGATCTCGTTTTGCTTATTCTATTTCAGTCAGACATGGCCGGACGAATTACTCTTCTAAGTCGTCATTCTCATTATCTTCTCGATATCAAAATTGGATCCCTCAGCACTAACTCTCAACAAACTACATTTCCAAATACTAGAACCCAACAGTATGCTCTTTTGAAAAAGCTCCCAAGAAGTTTTGGCTTTTAGTCATTTGGGCTTTTAACTCAGAGACAGAAAATAATTGAATAACTTAAGTATATTTATTCTAAATATTAAATATAAACATACATTATAATCGTTAAAATGTTTCTCCCTCCCTCTCCCTCTCTCTCTCTCTCTCTTTCTCTCTCTCTCTCTCTCTCTCTCTATATATATATATATATATATATATATATGGAGATAGAGAGCTTATGTTTGTAAGGGTATCGCGAACTGTCATTAGCTTTAAAAAGGCAATGCTCATTAGGTAAAAACTAATTCGAGCTCCGGCAATTGCAATGTTTACATTGAGATACAACTTACATTCAGTCGGTGTCGTATGATAATGTAGGGGTTAGCAGCGCCGACTATCAACTCGACGGTTGCGTTTCGATCCCGGCTTGAGGCACTAAGTGGTCTAGCTGCACTGATGAGCTGTGAAACAGCGAAAGAGTCTGTATAGTGGATGAATATATATATATATATATATATATATATATATATATATATATATATCAAAATACTTAGGTGTGTTCTATTAAAAATCTAAATATTTATTTTACATGTTCTGTTTTTTGTCATTATCATACCACACAGTTTACTTTTAAGTACTTTAGGCTTTTTTCTAATGTTAAAAAAGGTGAAAACATTATCTTTCAAAACAGATAATACAATCATCTTATATCTTATATGACAAAGATCGGAAATTTGAAACTTTACACATATTTTCATAATTTCTGAAGAATTTGTTATTTTCTTGTGCTTAGATTAAAAATGTCGAACAAATCTTTCATTGATCATTTCTTTAAATTGATTTTGATTAGCAAGGTCAATCATTTCCTATATTTATATCCTGTTTATTTTAAAAGGAGAAAGAGGGAAAACGACAATGTTTGCTAAAGGTACCGGTGGGTTACTTCCCCTTTGAGAGAAAGACCCAGACTACTAGAAGATATAGAAGAGTATTCATCATTGCGGACAGATCTCATGTTGTTGGATATAAAGGAACTCTGTCTTAGATTCGAAACTTCTATGGATGTTAGAGATCACCACATGTGGGGTGTAACTAGCCTTTTTTTATTGTATGTTCTTTTATGTGGTGTTACAAGTCTACTTTACGTTTGTCAATATATAAATAAAATGTGTATAGTGTATTTAGGCGTGATTTATCCTTATTAGCATTGAGATTGGTATATATGTTTTTAATTACAGTGTGGTGAAGGTAATGAAAAGATATACTCATAGTTGTGACCTCGAGCTTAGAACGACCAAACAAGGTGAAAAATGAAAAACCTCTAAGTTTAAAATAAATTCCATTTCTTTAAATTAAACTTTGTTGAAACACGAATTCCGTAGTATAGTTATATTTATTGATTTAAAGAAAAAAAAAGATGTTAAAGCATGAAATTCGTAGTATGAGTTAATTTATTAAAAAAACAAAACCAACAAAGTTTTTGTTGCATGACAAAATGCAACGATCTCTTTCAAGTCTAAATATTTCTTTTATTAAAATATTCGTTTTAAATATGGCCGCGTGTGTTCTTCTTCAACTCACACTTTGTGCCGGCCTTGTGATTGGCTGATTAAAACGGCTACGCAACACAGCCCTTTCCAAGTCATCAGTAGCTGATACTCCTACTAATACTATATAGGAAGCGTGATGCGTGAATTGAAACAGCCACGACACGCAGTAAGCATTAAAAATAAACAAATATACAATAACAAATGTAAATGGCGTCGCAAACATTCCGTTTTAATCTGATGTGTATACGCGACGACCCTAAATTATTCATTTCTAAGCTGGACTTGTTTTTTTGTTAGACAGAAAGCTATATCTGTACAGATAGATAGGTTCTGCTATGTGGCGTCGATCTTGCCTGAAGACAATTGCTGATGTAAGAAAATTAATTATCTCCTCTACCGCGGAAAAGTTATATGACGCGATTCGTGAGAGAGTTACAACTTCCATGACACTCTCAACGCAATTGTTAGAAAAAGAGACCCTGGAAGATAGTACACCCTAACAATTTCTAACACAAAATACAAAAGTTACTTGAGATAGGCGATTGATAAGAGCATCGGCAAACAAGTGCATAACCAAAATCTCAATAATATTTCATTTACTTTTCAACCAATTTTCTCGTTTTCACGAAATGAATGTATATTGTACACTTTTATTAAACAATATAGTTTTCAATTCAAGAGTCGAAATGTACGAAACATTGAAGAAGCATTTTTTTCTGTAAATAAGAGAATTTCAATTCAATATTGCAACGTATGTTGTTTCCCTGTCTTCCTTCTTATCATATGCATTCGATCCTTTTTTTTGTTAGAGATGGGCATTCACCTACTATTCTAATCGTACATGAAACTTGATATGTGATGAATACGGCTTCCTTAATGATTTTTCAATTTTTTAACGTAGTTCACTTCAAACAAGCCAGTCCGCCACTGTAAACGTAAGGGGCTACTGAGAAAAAGGGTGAAAGTTTTTAGAGGGTCAACCTAAATTGGGGGCTGCGCAGCGAGATATCTTTTTACATTAGTTTTAAATTTCTCTATGTCAGTTCCGTCAGCAAAACAGGGAGCAGGGAGAAAGTTCAAGAGTCCAGCAGCACAAGGAAGGAAGCTTTTGGAGTAGAAAACTTTATCTTTTTGTCAAAAAAGGAGCCACATATTTCGCAAGTATATCGTTTCTCTCCAGTATGTGTTCGCATATGACAAAACATACCATGTTTCTGATTAAAGTAAACATGTTTTTACTCAAGTATGTGTTCGTGTATACCGTGTTTCTCTGTAAAGGATGATCCACATACTTCACAAGAATATGGTTTCCCTTTTTCCATCCAGTATGTGTTCGCATATGACGCAACATACCTTGTTTCTCTTTAAAAAAGAGCCACATATATACCCCAATTATATGGTTTCTCTCAAGTATGTGTTCTGCATATTTTGCAGCAGGTAATAATTCATTGCAATTGAAATATCGAATACTTAATAAAAATATTTTTTCGCATATGTCTCAACATCCTTTATTTACATGTAAAAAACTATCCACATACTTCACAAAACTTTTGCTCCTGTATGGGATTGCATTTGCATTTGTGTCAACATTTTTTTTTCATTGCAAAATTGCCACATAATTAACGATATGATTTCTCCCCAGAATGCGTTCGCATATGTAGTAAGATACGACGTTTTCTTGTAAAGGAAAGGCTAAATATTCCACAAGTATATGGCTTTTCTCAAGTATGTTTTCGCATATGTAACAACATATCGTATTTCTGTTTAAAAGATGAGCCACATACTTTACAAGAATATGGCTTCTGTCCAGTATGTGTTCGCATATGATTCAACATATTTTGCTTCGTTGTAAAAGATGGGCCACATATTTCACAAGAATATGGTTTTTCGCCAGTATGTGTTCGCATATGAATCAACATATTTTGTTTCGTTGTAAAAGTAGACCCACATATATCACAAGTATATGGCTTCTCGCCAGTATGTGTTCGCATATGCCTCGAAATATTTGGTTTCCTAGCAAAACAAGAGCCACATATTTCACAAGAATATGGTTTCTCCCCAGTATGTGTTCGCATATGCATTAAGATACTTTGTTTTGTTGCAAAAGAAAACCCACATATTTCACAAGAATATGGTTTCTCCCCAGTATGTGTTCGCATATGATTTAACATACTTTTTTTCTGTGTAAAAGAAGAACCACATATTTCACAAGAATATGGTCTCTCGCCAGTATGTGTTCGCATATGTTTCAACATGCTTTGTTTCTGTGTAAAAGAAGAACCACATATTTGACACGAATATGGTTTCTCTCCAGTATGTGTTCGCATATGCTTCAACATATTTTGTTTTATTGTAAAAGAAGAGCCACATGTTTCACACGAATATGGTTTCTCTCCAGTGTGTGTTCGCATATGTCCTAACATACTTTGTTTTATTGTAAAAGAAGAACCACATATTTCACAAGAATATGGTTTCTCTCCAGAATGTGTTCGCATATGCGTCTGCATATGTGTTTTTGTTGTAAAGGAAGAGCTACATATTTCACAAATATATGGCTTCTCCCCAGTATGTGTTCGCATATGAATCAACATATTGTGTTTCGTTGTAAAAGTAGAGCCGCATATTTTACAAGAATATGCTTTCTCTTTTGTCTGTGTTCGCATAACTTTCAGCATAGTTTTTTTGTAAAAGAGTCACAAGGATATTTTCTATTTTCTGTTTGTTTCCTGTTGCCGTTTGAAATTGGAGAATCAGACAATTGGTTTCTGTGGATTTGTCAATATTCGTCTACTTTTGCAAGTACAGAAATAAATTAAATAGTCTAGTTATTCTTTAAACATTTTTTGAAAAATCCTTTCTTTTTAACTATAATTGATAACATATATATATTATATATATATGTATTGATTAAATATATTTTGTCCTTAAAGTAGTCTAATATAAATTGATTTACAATATTTTCATGGATGATTGTATAGATCTTATAATTTTTTTAGCACCTAACCAGGCTCTACATCCAGTTTGACAAATAAAAAGGATTCTTATTTTATTCTTTAAAATAAATTTAGGTGTCCAAATTTTTTAAATTTATTAAAGGGTGCATTGATGCCTTAAAATTTGGCACCCTACTTTAAGCATATACTTCAGCTAGGGTTTTACTAAATAAGATTGATAGAATATATATATATATATATGTGTGTGTGTGTGTGTGTACTTTACAAGTAAATTCTTTTGCAATAAATTTTTACCAAATTCGATAAAAATGATTCTACTAACTCATAAGAATATTATTTTTATCCTTTTGGACTTTTTAACGTCAATTTACATAAACAAATTCGAAATATCTCTTCCAAAGATCATTCCATGTTTCATGCTATAAAGTGAATGATAGTTCATTTTAATCCGATAATGAATTCGTTTTTCTCTTTTGATGAATCATTTAAATCCAATAATGGACTTGTTATGTCTTGATTGCTGGAGATTCTGCAAATATAAAATAAATTTTGCAAGATAATAATTCAAGAAATCATATTAATTTTTATACATGTTCTTTGAAACAAAATTATTTTTACATGTCGATCAGCTATAGACACACATCATTTTTAAATAGCCGACATATATATGCATAAACTGTTAGCCAACAAGCAACATTTCATTTATCATGTAGATTCTTATTTAAAAGTCAGCAAATTTATTATTAATTACATCCCATATAAAATGAGTACATTAGTTGCAATATTAATCTGTTATTTAATTAAAAGATTTTCTTTTTTTGGATAATATTAGATTAAAAATTCACGAACCTTAAATTAAGTGATTCAAAGTGTCGTTGTAATTTCTTTCCGTTGATGGAGACATACGTCTATAAAAGAAAGAAATAAGATAATATATCAATAAAAAGACAAATACTTTATTTTAACTGTTTTTGAAGATCATTAATAATCACATTGTGTTTAGAAGAGAGTTTTAATAATGTTTTCCATAAAGTTTAATAAATGGCAAATTTCTTCCTGTGTTATTATTATTTAAACTCCTGGGTGAAAAAATATCTCAATGTCCATGTGAGAGAAAGGTGTAGAGGTTGAAAAAAGAACATCTGAAAGGTGAGTTTAGAGACAAAGTAATTCGGTTATCAGATTCACTTCAGGAAGTGTAGAAGAACAAGTTCAACGATACACTGTTAAAAGTAACAGACCCACTTGTAGGAGGATGAAAAAGTCTCCAATGTTGTATGGTCTGTACTGCGTCTGTTTCTTTTAATTTGAAATGTTGTTTCGTATGGGTTAGGGTTAGGGTTAGGGGTAGGGTTGTCTAGATGAGATGAATCATGCTGATTATTTGATGCTTATGCAATAGAAAGTTGACTTGTGAAGTTAAAGACTTAGAGCAGGGGCGGGTAACCCCCGGCCCACGGGCCACACCCAGCCCGCGAAGGCTTAGCGTTCGGCGTGCCACCCTGCTAGGCTTTATTATTGCAATCCGGCCCGTGGACCTCCCAATAAAACTCATATCCTTTTGTGACATAGACGTAAAAGTAAGTTCAATTAAGATTTACAAATGTATAAATATCAGCGAACGATGATGCATGTATATTTCATTTTCCTTTAACTATTAATTACAAATCCTTGGCCTGAGATAAAAATAGAAAAAGAGAAAGAGAAACGCAAAAGGAAACGAGAGAAAAGGAAAGGGCATGACACAAAGAACTTATGTGAGGTGTGTCAAAACGAATGCTGTATGTGTATGCTTAAGAATATCAAACTATCCGATACCGTCCCAGCTACGGAAACATCTATGAAAAAACTAAAGATTAATATCATGTGAGAAGAAGCGGAAATAAAACGCCACGAACATTGAAGAAACTGATTACTGTAAGTCCTATCCTCTTTTCTCTCAGGTCAACATTTTATATACACGTATCTTCGCTTTCTATAGGATTAGAATTATTAGAACACCAACCCTATATTCTTGTTTTGTTTTAATATGTTTTCTTTCCCTTACAAATTTTGTAAATAAACATTGTTATTTTGAGTTTAAATTGCGTTGGTGTTCGTTGTTTCACATGTGTGTCTTTGTCAGGATATTTACGTTACAAGTGTCTGATATAGAGTGTCCCAACCCCGTGCTTGAAATATATGAATATTTTGATCCGAGGACCTTTCAAAAATTTGTTGTTTGACTTTTCTGCTGCGCAACTGTTTTGTCGTTCCCAACGAAACGCGAACGTAACAATTTATTAATTGCTGATAATTTTCTTCTTTTTGGGCTCATCATGTCTGCGAGCCAGCGTGTTAAGAAGTACTTCTTCATCGAGCCCTTTGGACAGGCCCAGTGCTTGATACGCTTGAAGACTATTGCTGTCCTAAAGAGTATAACATGCGCTGCCACTAGGTGACAGAGCACTGCTATTCAAACTTCACGTCGATGTCTGCCACCGAAAGGAAGGATGCCATCGTTAGACTATCAGGCAACTTGGAGAAACAAACTTCACTCTTCTGCAAACAGAATACTGAGGCCGAAAAGGTGACACGCGTCAGTTATGAAGTTTCCCGCATCCTTGCTCGCCAAATGAAGTTATTTGCAGATCCGGACTTCATCAAGGAATGCCTCCTCGCTGTAGTGGACTCCGTCTGACCATAGCAGCGTTCCGCATTTGTAAACGTGAGCTTTTCGCCCCGCACCGTTCGTCGCTGCATCGAGGATATGTCGGACAACGTGCACGACTCACTCAAAACACGCAGCTCGAATTTCGTCGCCTTTTCTCTCGCTCTGGATGAGAGCACCGACACAAAGGACACATCCCAGCTGTCCGTTTTCATCTGCGGCATAACCACTGACCTTCAAGTGTGTGATGAATTCTTCCAGCTTGTCCTGCTGTGCGACACCACCACTAGGCAAGACATCTGGGACGCTGTGCTTCTGTGTGTTGATCAGCACTCCCTAGACCTCTCACGTCTAGTGTGTGTGACGACCGACGGTGCCCTGAAGATGGTTGGTGAGAAAAAGGGCGGCGCTTCGCTGCTCGTGTGTTACTGTTAAACCGGCGGATACACTCAGCCCATTAACAAGATGCACTACATCATCCACCAAGAGTCCCTGTGAGCTAAGTCTGCCAACCTCGTTGGTGTCATGTCTGTCGTTGTGGAGGTCATAAACTCCATCCTCTCCCGCAGCCTTAACCATCGTCAGTTCCAGGAACTGATGGACGAGGTGAACGTTCACTACAACGACCTGCTCTAGTTCTGTGAGGTACGCTGGCTGAGTCGTGGGGGCATGCTGTCTTGGGTGTGCGACCTACAGCAGGAGACTGCCACCTTTCTACACCAGAGGAACCTACCCCACGCAGATCAATTCTCTGATCCGTGGTTGCTAGCTCGCCTGGCCCTGCTCACAGACATCACAGCACACCTGGACACCCTCAACATAAAGCTGCAAGGCAAAGACATTCTCGTGATAGAAATGTATGCGCATATCACTGCCTTCGAGGTTAAACTGCGCTTGTTTGAGGCTCAATTGGCTTCTGGACAGTTTGTGCATTTTCCTCGTCTTGCTGCATGTGCCCCTGACGATGTGGACCTGGGTTAGTGTCGTCAACTCTCTACGTGAAGAATTTGCCTCCGTTTTGCAGGAGTCAGGGTTCTGGCTGCAGACTTCAAGCTTTATACTGCTCTCTTTGACTTCCCCGTAGAAGATGTCCTTGCCTCCCTACAGATGGAGTTGGTGGATCTGCAGTGCAATGATGAAATAAAGGCGAAGTTCCGCACCTCTTCTCCATTGTCCTTCTTCAGCAACACCGTTCTCCCTTCTAACGATTTTGAAAAATATATTGCCCATGCCCAAGGCATTGTGGCCATGTTCGATAGCACCTACTGCTGTGAACAGCTGTTCTCGAAAATGAAGTACACAAAGTCTCACCTTCGCCCCCAACTCTTGGACCACCACCTCAATGACATTCTTCTGTTGTCTACCTCAACCATCGAGTCAGGCATGGAAATACTTCTTCATGGCAAACATCACCAGCAGTCTCATTGATTTGTAGAGTGTTCAATGTAATTTCTGTACAATTTATTCATGTAAACAAAATATAGTAATTCTGAGATTTCGTTTTTTATTCCGGCCCGCGATCTCCTTCAAAAAGTCTCATCTGGCCCTCACTCTGAAAAGGTTGCCCGCCCCTGACTTAGAGGAATGCTATGGAAAGTAAAGGTCTGAGAGTAAATGTTACCAAGTATGAAAATAAAGGTAAACTTGTTGATTTAGAGGTTAGTGTTAGTAGACTCTGGGCATAATATAGACACGGATATGACGTCACATGCCTCAAGTTAGAGACTTAGAGGAATGCTACGGAAAGTAAAAGTATGAAAGAAAATGTTACTATAAAATGGTTGGTTGAGAATAACCACAAATTAAAGTTGAGTAAAGGCAACTTGGTTAGGTTAGGATTATTAGACTGTGAGCATTAATAGACACGGATAGGACGTCACATGGCTTAAGGGGAGAATGAGAGAGAAAGAGAAGAGTGAGTAGGTCTTGAATCAAGCAACGCAAGGACATGAAAATTGAGATGAGTTGAAAAAACATGATTAAACAGTGATTATCCATCGCTCTGTCTCTCCCAACAAACTGGTCAATGATTTGGAATGAAGATCAAATTGAATAAACCTCTTTGGTTTTCCAGTCTCGGTCTTTTTAGAAAGTATAATGTTTTTCAGGTTGCTGTTGGTCTAGAAGGATAACAGAGGTATGGATACTAGGAGAAATCCTTAACGATGCTGGCTTAAACCGAGCTGAGAGGGAAAATATAACTAAATACCAAGGTCTTATGCACGACATGAAAAGAAGAAGAGATCTCTATAATTCTAGTGATCATTACAGCTACAGGGTTACTGAAAAAGTTTTTTAAAACTACACGGAGAATATACCCGGTGAACCACTTGCAAGACAGATACAAACAATTATGCTTAAAAATACGGTTACAATTCAAAAGAAATTTGGTTAGAGTCGCTAAAATAACAGGTCAATGTCTGGCATCCTCGAGGATGCGCCACGCCCAGCAAAAATAAAAAGATAAGAAAATTGAAAAAAATGACAAGAAGCTATATAAGCATAAATAAATGACTTTACTAGTTTTATAACGATTACACACAACGTTGAATCGCAACATCAATAGTTAGGAGTTGCATTACTAACCAGTAGAGTGTTAGGGTGGCATTACTAACCAGTAGAGTGTTAGGGTTAGGGTGCCAATTACTAATCAGTAGAGTGTTAGGGTTAAGGTGCCATTACTAATCAGTAGAGTGTTAGGGTTAGGGTGCCATTACTAACCAGTAGAGTGTTAGGGTTAGGGTGCCATTACTAACCAGTAGAGTGTTACTACTGATGAGTGAAATGACGAGACTATGAGACATGTGCGCGTAGTTTGACGTGACTTAATGACAGGCTTAGATCTAATAATGTTAGAGGAAGATAAAACTTTGAGCGTATAAAGAGATGTTTACATATCAGGAGACTTGATTAGTTTTGTCAAATTCAAAGGATAGATTAGAGGTTTGGGGTTTATAGATGTAGACCACGTGAGATAGCAGGGTCTGTTGTATAAGGAAGGCTAAGCAAAATATTGGGAAAATTTATAAGGATGGATCTGAGAGAAAGAATGATAAATCAAGACCTGGCCGAAGATAGTTTAGTTTAAATGTCAAATTGTGGAAATCCGTGTAACACATGACAGCACAGAAAATAGATGTTAAACCGCATATGATAATGACTTAATAAATGTTCTTTCATGTATTTTATTACCCAGATATGCTTATTTGCGTCCTGCAACATACGGCTACATATTTATATGAGTTTGTTATTTTTCCAGTCATGTAATCAATTGATGCTTCAACTTTTTTTTTATTCTTGATTTTTCGCTTTGACGAACTGTCAAGTAATTTTGTCGTTCTCGTTGGCCAAATTTTATCCATTTACAGTTGACATGTGGCCTCTTCTTGCGTTCTATTTTGATTAGAATTTTGTGTTTTTTTTCGAAATGCAATTATGAAAATAAATATTAGTTTCATATAAAATGCCTTGCCCACTTTTTAATCAAGTGTTCAGTATTCAGTCTGGCATTAAGGTTAACTTAGCGAAATTAATTAGTACGGTATTACTGGATAGATGGTTATATATATATATATATATATATATATATATATATATATATATATATATCTAGAGAGAGAGAGAGATAGAGATAGAGAGAGAGAGATAGAGAGAGAGAGAGATAGAAAGAAAGCAACTTTCAACTCGGACAACTATAGTAAAAATCGCACCATTATCCTGTAAAATCGGTTTTAAAATTGTTTTTTATTGCAATAACCTTTTCTTTGAAGAATACTAATTTCATTATTTTCTGTCAAAGAAAGTAGTATTATATATCTAAATAATTTTTAATGCATTTAAACGAATTAAATTCCTTAAAAATCAAAACCTGATGAAGAAAATTAACTTCTAAAAGTTTAAGCAAATTATTGATAAAAATATTTGAAAGTCAACCTTTTATATAATTTAAAAGTGAACGTTTTGTCAAATAAAAAGCATAAAATTTCTGTGAATCTTGAGATTGCCCACAGCCACACATTAGATGAATTCTGAAATAAAACTGCGATTTCTTGTCCAACGAGAACAAATAGACTGCAAGTCTATAAATAACGTGAGGAGGGCGGTAAAATTAAATATCAATATTCACTAGAATGGCACAATGAACTACAACGATATGAAATTATGAAATAAAACTGCTTTGTCATAACTGACCGGTGTAATATTTAACATGGTTCCCTCTGTAAAGAAGTCCATCAATCTCTTAACATGTTTTTCATTAACACACCTGTAGTGTCGAAGATCACGTACCAACGTGATCGGTACGAGAGCAGGAAGCAGCAGCAGCAGCGACATAGCTAGGGACATATATATATAGAGAGATTACGACCGTTGATACACACATGTTGTTATAACCCTTGTTAAATAAAGATATGTTTACAACCACCACAATTGACTGTTGTTTATTACCAAACACCACAAACTGGCGACGACGATGAGATGAAATTCTACACAAAAAAAAAGCAAAGAAAGACATCTAAAAAAAAAAAAGTGCAAACAACGAACTTTTCTACGGAAAAAAAACACGAAAAAAGAGGTCACACGTGCTACAAGAGAGAAAGAAAAATATACTTTTTTTCTTCCAAAGGAAAAGTACAGAAAAAAAACGAGAGATAAGTAATTCGTTTATCACATTTATTGTCTTTAAATAACAATCCTTTTGTTATTCACATCTTATTGTCCTTTTAAACAACAATATGGCAAAATTCGTCACATTGGGGGGGCTAAGCCCTCCACGTGCGTTAGATACGATCGGAGATCCAGAGTCTTTACATAAAAGATGGGTAAATTGGAAAACCGATCTGGAAATTTTCATACTAGCTTCAGGTGTCATAAATTCTGAGCAAAAAAGAGCTATCCTTTTGTTAACAAGAGGCGAGGGTCTGCGTGAAATTTGGACGAATTTCACGGACGAACAAAAAGCCGGACACGAGGCTAATAAAGAAAGAGTCGATGTATTCCGAACAGCTATAGAACTGTTTGACAAAACTTTCGCTCTAAAGGAAAATATCCCTAAAGCGCGTTCAAGATTTTGGGAGTCTGAACCAAACACGGGAGAAACCGTGAATAATTATATCACTCGCTTAAAGAGTTTGGCGAAGGTGTGCGGTTTCACTCCAGAACCGAACGAATTCGTCAGAGACAAGATCCTTCTTCACATAAAGGACGCGGAACTAAAAGCCAAATTATATGGTGAAAGCAACTTGACGTTGGATCTGTCTCATCCAAATTATTGGGACGTACCACCACAAAGAGGCCCTAATTTTAGGATCTACTTGTACGTCTGATATAAATAGATTAAGCGACAGACAAAAACCTAAACCAAGCCACAATGTGTCATCTGCATGTTATAAGTGTGGGGGGAATGGACATTTTGCAAGAGATTGTGTTAGAAGCAAGCATCACAAGTGTGGAATCTGTGGGAAAAAGGGACATTTTGAAGTCTGTTGTTTCTACAAAAACAAACAAACAAAAACGCAGAATAGAAACGAACATGACAGAGCCCCAAAATACAGTCGTGGTGGACGAAAGCATTATCATAACAAAGGAATTCAACAGAGTGTAGGGGAAAGGGAAGATAACAAAACTGGTGGCGCTAATGGGTTTAATTTATTCAAAATATCAATGAGTGAAAATGTAATAAACCTCAAAGTCAGAAACACCACCATCCCTTTAGTGATAGACTCAGGAGCACAGCATAATACATTATCTGTAGAGGACTTCAAGAAAATAGAAAAAGAAGGACCCAAAATTAAGCTCCAGCCAGATTCTACTAAACTATACCCCTATGCTAGTGAAAAACCACTTCCCCTTCTAGGAAAGTGCATATTGAAGGTTGAAGTTCCTAGCACAAATCGCTACATAACAGTTCCATTTTTTGTCATACCACAGGCCCAAGCGTCACTTTTAAGTGGTAGAACTAGTAAAATACTAGGACTTTTAAGTGTGGGCGTTAACGCCAACATCTTGAACTGGAACTGGATATATGGACAAGAATACTAAAAGAATTTCCAAAGGTTTTCAGTGGATTGGGAAAACTGAAAAACTACCAATTAAAATTCAAAATAAATCCAGAAATTATACCTGTCACTCAGCCAGTACGTCGGATACCATTCAAGCGGCGGCAATGTGTCCTAAACAAATTGCAAGAACTGGTTGATCTGGATGTAATTGAGAGGGTCAGGGAACCTTCTCAATGGGTGAATCCTTTAGTGACAGTGGAAAAAAGGCCCGAGGACAATGGAAAAAGCGATGTGAGGATATGTATCGACATGCGTAGAGCAAACGAAGCTATCGTTCGAGAACGTCATCCAGTGCCCACGATTGAGGAAACCATACAAGAAATGGCTGGAGGCAAATATTTCTCAAAAGTAGATTTGAATATGGCCTACCATCAAATAGAGTTGCATCCAGACTCCAGAGAAATCACAACATTTGCTGCACCTGATGGGCTATACCGGTATAAAAGACTTATGTTTGGGGTAAACATGGCCTCAGAAAAATTTCAGCAAATCATAAGTCAGGTTATAGCTGGCTGCCCAGGAGCATACAACATGTCAGATGACATCATAGTAGTCGGGAAAACAGAAAGTGAGCACGACACTAGACTCGCCAAAGTTTTCCAACACCTAGCCGAACAAGGACTGACCGTCAATGGAAAGAAGTGCCAGATTAAAATGACATCTATAAGATACATGGGCCACATTCTGACACAAGACGGCTTGAAGGTCTCGGACGAAAAGGTGAAGGCTGTAGTTGATGCTCCTCCACCAAAAGATGCATCACAGATGAGGAGTTTCTTGGGACTGGCCCAATTCTGTGCTAAGTTTGTGCCCCATTTTGCTAGTGTAACTGCACCACTTTGGGATCTTACAAGACTAGATTCTGATTGGAGATGGGAAGAAGAGGAACAATATTCCTTTAACAAACTAAAGAAAGGGTTAATTGAAGCGCCAGTCATGGCATACTACAGTGTTGAGTTGCCAACTAGAATCACAACTGATGCTTCTCCCGTTGGCGTGGGTGCAATCATTGAACAACAGCAGCTAAACGGATACTGGAAACCAGTATACTATGCCAGTAGGAAGCTCACACCAACAGAGTCCCGATATTCTCAATTTGAAAGAGAAGCACTGGGAGTATTCTGGGCATGCAAAAAGTTCAGTCTGTACCTCATTGGATGTGACTTTCAGATCCTGACTGATCACAAAGCGCTGGTAAAGGTACTATCACCTTCCTCGAAGCCCCCTTCAGCAAGAGTGGAGAGATGGCTGTTGTTTCTACAACAGTTCACCTACAAAGTCATCCACATTCCTGGCCGAACCAATAAGGCGGACCTGCTGAGTCGACAGCCCGTTGAAAACCCAGACAAAACTGAGGAAAAGGAAACAATGGACTACATCTACAGTATCATTAAAGATACTGTACCTCAGGCACTGACTCCCTGTGAAGTGGAAAAAGCTTCAAAGGATGATGCTACGATCTCCAAACTTCGGCAAGCTATATCCGAAAATGACTGGACCCATTTCAAAGGTACTGCATTTCATGCAATCAAAGATGAACTCTGGATAGCAGGACAGATGGTCATCCGAGGACGCAGGATCATAATCCCTGAGGCACTTCAGGGGCGGGTAGTTGTACTGGCTCATGAAGGACACCAAGGGATTGGGCGAACCAAAAATCGCCTACGGTCCAAAGTTTGGTGGCCAGAGATGGATGGAATGGCAGAAAAGCGAGTAAAAGCGTGTTACCCATGTCAAGTGGTTGGCAAAAATGCCCCTCCAGAAGAACTAGAGAGTACACCGCTGCCTGACCAACCCTGGACCTATGTAGCTGTTGACCTACTGAGTGTCTCCGAAGGGAACTACCTGCTGGCTGTTGTCGACTACTACTCAAGATGGCCAGAAGTTGCGCATATGAAAATAGCAAATGCCAAAAATGTAACGGGTGCACTAGAAATGATGTTCAATCATCATGGATATCCCAACTATCTGAGCAGTGACAACGGACAGCCATTCTCATCAAGAGAATTCAATGAGTATATGAATACTCACGGCATCACCCAGGTGAGAGAGATCCCGTATTGGCCACAGTCCAACGGCGAAGTGGAACGGTTCAACAGAACAATCCTAAAGGCAATTAAGATCGCCAAAGTCGAAGGGAAAGACTGGAGGACTGAACTAATGGATTTTCTGTTCCAATACCGAACCACCCCTCACACAGTAACCGGAGTATCCCCAGCGAAGTTACTAATGAACCGCGAACTCCGAGGTAAGCTGCCAAGTATTGTAGGAGCGTCCACTGATTTTAGTGACGTACATGATAAGGATGCTCTACACAAACTAAAACGCAACATAGCTGCTGACCAGAGAAGAGGAGCCAGAGACCAACAGATCCAGAGAGGGGACACAGTATTGTGTAAAAATTTACACAGAACAAACAAGCTGGACGCTCGGTTCGAGTCTCAGCCCTATCAAGTTGTGGAAAAGAAGGGAAATGCTGTTCTAATACAACAACCCCAAGGCCAAGTGAGAATGAGAAACGCTGCCCATGTAAAAAAGGTACCCGGCGACATGCAGTATAGTCCTGACTACACCGACGTCCCTAAAGCAGTTTACTCTCCCCCTGATACAACCCACTGGCCCCCTACTTCTACAACAGATATCGAAGACACACACATCAACCCAATCGATGCACTTCCCATCTCCAGTCCAGACCCTAAGGAAACTGCTCAAGAACCCCTAACACCGGCCCTAACTGCCCCTAGTGGTTCAATCAGAACACCTAGAGTAAGATCCACCCCAGTGTGGGAAGAAGACTTTATAGTGACATAAATTTATAAAAAAAGATGGAGGATGTAGTGTCGAAGATCACGTACCAACGTGATCGGTACGAGAGCAGGAAGCAGTAGCAGCAGCGACATAGCTAGGGACATATATATATAGAGAGATTACGACCGTTGATACACACATGTTGTTATAACCCTTGTTAAATAAAGATATGTTTACAACCACCACAATTGACTGTTGTTTATTACCAAACACCACAACACAATAATAGAGTAAACGTATGACATATATGGTGCAATTTCTCTAAAAATGCAATTTTCTTCTGCCGTGAACAACATATCAAAATAAGCTAACATACGAGCATTAAAATGATCACAATCTCTAGATGGCATCTTCTTATCTCATTTTGAATATGGACTAATCTTCAACTTTTCATCATAAACCCGTCGAAGCATCCAATTCTTAACAGTCATTGCTGACTGATGAAGAACACATAATCGATTTGTCATAAGAGATTGTTTTACAAAACACAAAGAAAGGAAATAAGATGAATTAAGCCATAGTTTTATGTCCGTCTTAATACAAATTTGGTGCAAATGAGGAATTGCAGTCGTGACCTAAGCAGTTCCAAGTACGAATGGAGAATCCCGAAGCCGAAACAAGATAAAAAAATAACACTTTTCATCCAATAAATTGAAAACGAGCAAACAAAAACAATTGCACAAAGCAGTTCTATTTTATATCCTAAAAAATAAAATAACAGAAAATAAAATTAAAATAACAAGAAACAAAAGTTCCATTTTATATCCTAAAAAATAAAATAACAGAAAATAAAATATAAATAAAAATAACAAGAAACAAAAGTGTTCATTGAGCAAAAAGAAAAAGACAAAAATTAAATAAAGCACAGGTGTTATGAGGTCTGCCTTATTTACATGAGAAAATTATTATATATGTTAAAGTTAAGAATAGCCACACGGAAAATTGCAGTCGTGACTACAGCAGTTCCGAGTACGAACGGAGAATCCGGAAGCAGAAACAAGGGTAAAAGTATCACACTTTGCGTTTCATTAATTAAAAAAATCAGTATGGATGGTCGGAAAGGCAATAATCTCGGTGAAAATCTAAAATCTAGGTCAATGACTTTTTTAAAAAAGTAATCACATAAAGTTAATATAATGGAAAAAATTTAAAATGTCTTCGAATTTTTTTTGCTTACATTTTTATTTCGTTATTGCAACCATTGTAATATTTTCTTACAATCACTTGTTTCGCTAAACAGTTCATTCAATGATAGATCCGAAGCTGAAAGAACGTTTTCAACAGTTTTTTCATAACGATAATGAAACACAAATGTGGAAGATCAATCGAAATAACAATGAAAAAAAAAACGTAAAAAATCAATGGAAATCACAACGATAAACAAGGTGGAAAATCAATCGAAAGCACAATTGAAAAATGTGGGGTGGCACTTTTACCCCTCGCCCCCCCCCCGACCCCCGTAGCCAGCATTTTGGCTCACGTGACTCAATCGTAGTCACTTATAAACAGAATAATCTTCCGTATTAACAATTTGCATAGATTCCCCCATGCATTTTTTGTTGTTTATTGTTTTGTTACCTTACGAAATAGAATTAACATTAAGAGTTTGCTCCCGATTTAAATATATTGTACTATTCGGCGTTTTATACCGCCCTCCCCCCCCCCCCACAACGAATACAATATTTTTCTTTTCGGTTTATCTTTATTTTGTTATTTTTCAACATAGATCGACCGCACAAGGCATTTGTTTCACATCGATCTATCAATCTCGCAAAACCGTGCCACACGTCCAATGCCAGTATTTTGACTCACGTGACTCAATCGCCGTCATTTATAAATGGTCAATTCATCCCCCCCCCCCAACAAATACATTTTTTGTTGTTTATTATTTTGTTACCTTACAAAACTGGTGTTGCGCACGGCCCACTAGCCAGTCAGCCGGCCCTTGTTATGCGTTTTACCGGTTTAGGGTTTAGGATTTAGAGTTAGGGTTAGGTTTAGGGTAATGTTTAGGGTTTAAATGTATTTGCACACAAAAAGTAGAATTTTAACTTTTTTTAGGGGGTAAACTGCGCTGGGTAAGATAGTAAAAAAATATCAAAATCTTTTTACATTTTGGGGATCGGCCATTGATTTTGCACGTACCTAGATATTAGTCATTGTTTACATACAAAATTGAAACGTTGACTCATTTCCATAAGTATTCATAATGATCGGCGGCGCCCCTGTAATAAAAAAAGAACCGCTAAAAGCAATTCAATCCAAGGAATACTTACATGTTGTGTGCCAATCTGCTTTCAACAAAGAAAGACTAAAAGATGTGTTAATTAATACGCTACGGTTTGGACGGGTGGAAGTCGGCATTTAAGATGGCGACCGGAAAAGAGGTTCGCAGAAAATGAAAGAGGAGCGAATTTAAATGAACCATTTCGAAACAGGTCCAATCTATTTGGTGAATATTATGAGCAAAATTACGATTATTTTATTTATCGCAATATTTTAATGGTGAAAAGAAAAATATATTTAGTTCTTATTCTACCTTTAAGATAAGTACATCGATTACAGAGGAGACGCAGGTTCTTAATTTTGTGGGTGTCCACCGGAGACGTCTTACAGTGGTCCATTCTTAATACTGTCTGCACCATTTTAGGCACAATCAAGGGGAAACAATCAGCGATGCTCAGAACCGGTGCACCATCTGAATTGGTTCCCTACAACTCTAACCATTATGTCAATTAAGCCGGTTTCGTTATGAATATTGTTATTGTTATATATATATAAATGGACGGCGGCACCGGGGGGCAGGGTGGGGGCTCAATCCCCCCCCCCTTTTTAACTTGCCCCCCCCCACCCCCTCACATTTTTCGGTCATCAATAATAAGTTATATATGCATGTGTTTAACCGCCCCCCCCCACTTTTTAGGAGACCCAACAGACACCTTTATAACTGTCACACCGGTTCTGATATATATATATATATATATATATATATATATATATATATATATATATATATATATATATATGCGTGTATATATATACATATATATATATGTATATATGTATACATGTATACAGATATGTATATATATATATATATTATATATATATATATATATATATATATATATATATATAATATATATATATATATATATAATATATATATATAATATAATATATAATCTATTAGTAATGGAGTTTATGTATCTGTCTGTCTGTCTGTTATTCTGTCTGTCTGTCTGTCTGAAGCCGAAACTTCATCAGAGTAGTATGACTATTTACTAAGTCCGCCAGCTTCATTATATACTACTAAAACACCGCCGTAAACACTATGCGCATTTCTCAATTCACATAATCAATTGCTTTTGAACTTCTAATGGATCAAGACAACAATAGGGACCCAGATCATTAACACAACACGCGGGACATATTTGGGAATCACCGGTTGACCTCGCAATACACGTGGTCTCTATTTACAAAACACTTGTAAATAGATTTTTTATTTATGTTAATAAATGCAGTATATTTCGGAAAAGGCAGAGAGTTCATAAATAAAACAAATAAAATATTAACATGTTTTCTTTTAAAACATGTTTTTGTGTCACTATTTACAAAACAACTCGGGTTTTTTTTCTTTTAACATGTATACGCTTTTTTAAAAATCGGCTGACTTGTAATCTGTCGTTTTGCAATAAATAAAACAATTTATCATTTTTTTTTTTACTTTTATTTACTAAATAAAAAACAAATTTTAAACGCAATTCTATATTTCGTGTTGTGTATTTTAAGAAAAAGTGGATACTTTTTTTTCTTTTCGTAGGGAGGCGAGTAACTAGCGAAGTTTTATTTATTTGTTTATAATTGTTGCTTACAGAAAAAAAAGGAAAAAACTTCATAAATTTTAAATTGCTTCCGTTTGGAAACTGATTTTTGAAGTCTAACTCCGCCCTCGTGGGGAGGCAAAACGAAAGATTACAAGTCAGCCGATTTTTTAAAAAGCGTATATATTTCGTTTATTTATTAAAATAACTTGCGTAATCATCCGTTTTGCCTCCTCAGGCTAGGAGCAATGTGTAGTATGGAAAAATCCTTCTAAACTGAGGTAAGATCCAGAGTGCCCCTTTTTGGGAAGCTTGATGTTTTCCCTACAAAACGAAAGATTACTTAAGTACGGTGATAAATATTTAATACCCCCCCATTTCTGCCCTCGTGGGGAGGCAAGTAAATAGTGACACAAAAACATGTTTTAAAAGAAAACATGTTAATATTTTATTTGTTTTATTTATGGACTCTCTGCCTTAAAATAAATATTAACATGTTAAAAGAAAAAAAATTCCGAAATATACTGCATTTAGTAAAATAAATAAAAGATCTATTTACAAGTGTTTTGTAAATAGAGACCACGTGTATTGCGAGGTCAACCGGTGATTCCAAAATATGTCCCGCATCTTGTGTTAATGATCTGGGGTCCCTATTGTTCTCTTGATCCCTTCTAATAAATTAGTATTCGCAAATATACACTCATGATTGTTTTCTTCAGATTTCCACATTATTTACGCAATCTTGCTCGCTAATAATCTTACTTATCAATTATAATTATTGAATCAAATTGTTTAATTTAAATAATTATTAATTTTCATATTTATAAGTTACGTAGTTATTTTATCTACGTCCAACTGATTGAACAGCGAACGGTAATCCATTTAAACTACCTCCCTCCGTCAAATTAGTATGGACGGAAGACGAGCGCGTTATTTCAAATGTAAACAAAACACCTGGCAGTTAACCGTGTTACTTTAAAACGTTCTGAGTTTGTTTATTTTCTTAATCTTATTAACCATTATGTTTTAAAACACACAATTATTGAATCAAATTGTTTAATTAAAATAATAATTGATTTAAAAATTAATAAGTTGCGTAGTTATTTTATCTACGTCCAACTGATTGAACAGCGAACGGTTATCCATTGAAACTACCTCCCTCCGTCAAAGCAGTATAAAAGCAAGACGAGCGCGTAATGTAAAATGTAAACAAAACGCTGGTATTTACCGTGTTACTTAAACTTACGCTGTTACGCATTTAATCACAAACTGTTTTTATTATTCCATGTTTTATTTATTAAAATAAAAGACTGATTTTTTTCTTTACTGTCAACAAAAAAATAATATAACTGATTTTAGAAACAAATTGTTTCATTAAAAAACGGTCATTAAACAAACACACACACACACACATTCTAACAAATGTAATTTAGGTAAACTTTTTTCCGAGACCATTTAAATAACTAAAAAAATTGTGAAGGGAGCGGTCAAATAATTTTTTGTGGTCTTTTCTTAACTAAAAACATTCCTATGTATGGGTAAATAATTAATTTGAAGAGGCGGGGTCCAAAAAAAATTTTTTCTATATTTTTTAAACTAAAAATATTTCTATTTACTGAGTTGTTTTTATTTATTTACATCTTGGTCATAAATAAAGAATATCAACGTCTAACCACGAAATATGAGTGAGGCAGCATAGCAAAAATATGCGACCAGAGCATATATTTGCTAGTATATATAATATTTACATATATATAATATATATATATGATATATATATATCATACAATACATAATATATATAATAAATATATAATATATATATGATATATACATGATATATAATACATATATTATATATATAATATATATATTATATATATATAGATAAATATAATATATATATATAATTATATATAATATATATATAATATATATATAATTATATAATATATATATATAATTATATAATATATATATAATATACAGGGTGTTTCAAAAGTCTTGGGAACATAACGATTTTTAATAACTCAAAAACTATTAGGAGTTGAAAAATGAAATTGGTACCGTTGGAAAGGTTAAAGTTTCAAGTTTTGTGGGGAATCTTCAAAGTTGCTCAATATGAGCACCATTCGTCACACGGCAGACATCTAGTCGATAGTCCATTTCCTGCCAAACGCGTTCCAGCATCTTGACGTCAATGGTTCCCACAACTGCCGTTACTCGAGCCTTTAGTTCGTCAATATCTCTTGGAAGGGGCGGCACATAGACTTGTTGCTTGACAAAGCCCCAAAGGTAAAAGTCACACGGGGTAAGATCTGGAGACCTAGGAGGCCAGGGCATGAGAACGTCATCACCTCGCCCAGATCTCCCAATCCATCTACCAGGCAGCCTTGTGTTAAGAAACTGCCTTACTCTAAGACTCCAGTGTGGTGGTGCACCATCTTGTTGAAAAATGAAGTCATCAGATTCTGCTTGTTCCAACTGAGCCATTAACCAGTCTTCCAGCATGTTGAGATAGGATTCACCAGTGATAGTTGCCTCTTCAAAGAAGAACGGTCCATAGACACCTTTCTTGGAAATTGCACAAAACACGTTCACTTTTGGTGAATCTTGCTCGTGCTCAAGAAGTTCATGAGGATTCTCAGTACCCTATATGCGAGTGTTATGCTTGTTAACTTTGCCATTCAAATGGAAGGTCGCCTCATCGCTAAAAACAAGCCGGTCATCAAAGCCGTTATCTTCCAACTTCTCTTGCATTGCAATGCAAAAGTCACGGTGAAGTGGCTTATCAGTGTCCTTCAACTTTTGGACCAACTTGAGCTTGTAAGGTACCATTTGCAGTCGTTTCCTTAAGACACGCCAGACAGTTGCTGGAGCAAGCTGAAGTTCCCTGCTGGCTCTTCTCACTGATTTACGAGGGCTCCGCTGAAAGGCTGTCCGAACTTGCTCAACTGCTTCTTCTGAAGTTGAAGGGCGACCTGTTCGCTTACTTGGGCACAAACACCCATCTTTCACAAATTTAGCATGCCATCTGACAATGGATTTCCTTTCAGGGGCTTCTTTTTTAAATTTCCTGCGAAATGCACGCTGAACACATGTCCACGAGTCAGTCTTTGCAAATTGGAGGACGCAAAATGCCTTGTCTTGTTTAGAGAACGCCATTACTGCACCTGGAAAGATAACACGAAAATCATTAGTATGACCTAAAACTTGATTAAGCAAGCTTTAAAATGACACCAGTTTCATTTTTCTACCTGGAATAGTTCATGAGATATACGCATTTGTAATGTTCCCAAGACCTTTGAAACACCCTGTATAATATATATAATATAGATATTTATATATAAAAAATATATATAATAAAAATATTATATATAATATATATATATATATCATATATATATTATATCTATATAATATATAATATATATATAATATATGTAATATATATATTATATATAATATATATATAATATATAGTATATATATATATTATATATATTATATATAATATATATAATATATAGTATATATATGATATATAATATATACATATTATATATAATATATATATAATATATAGTATTTATATATTATATATATTATATATAATATATATAATATATAGTATATATATGATATATAATATGCATATAATATATAATATATATATTATATTATATATATAATATATATATATAATACATAATATATATAATATATATTATATATTATATATATATAGTATATACATATAATATATAACATATATAATATATATCATATATATATAATATATATATATATATATATATATATATAAGTATAAATTTTTATTTATACAAACATTATTGCTTACATATGTGCATACATGTTTCGGTTGCACTTTTCCAAGAAAGTCAACCTCATCAGACCAAGAATTTTTCAGGATTTGATGGATTTGAAGGATTTTCTATCCTAAATAACTCTATTTTGGGATCTAGCATCTTCTATTTCTTATGAATTAGTATCGGGTTACCTATTTCACTAGTTGACTTTTTTGCCAGTGGTTGTCTCATCCCTTTTTTTATTACTCTTTATGGCGTGTCCATTGCCTTTTCTTGTCCTCATTTTATTGCTCTCGGTGAGAAAATTGAAATTGTAAGTTTCTACGGATTTACATTTACAGAAACTAATACAATACATGTACGATATATATATATATATATATATATATATATATATATATATACTTTGATACTTTGATACTTTGATACTTTTCTCTAGAAAAAAGGCTACTCAGCCTGTGACACCTGCCCCATGCCTGGTCTTATAGTTTCAGTAGACGCATGCGCAGGTCGAACAGTGTATTACTTACTGGACCAGTACTTGTCTAGTTTGCTTTTAAAGTCAATTGTGTCTTTTGCATTTACAACTGAATTGGGAAGCTCATTCCAGTTGTTAACTACTCGAAGTCCAAACGAATGCTTCCTAGTGTTGAGTCTGCTGTGCTTCTTGGACAGTTTGAAGTTTTTTCCCCCTTGTCCTGGAATTGGTATTGAGTGGTAGAAGTTGTTTTTGGTTGATGTTGATCTTGCCTGTTAATATCTTGTACACTTCTATCATATCACCTCTTTCACGTTGGTAGTGCATTGACGGTAGTCTCATCTCTTTGAGCCTCTCCTCATATGGCAGGTCTTTGATTGAGGAACACAACTGTGTTGCTCTTTGCTGAACTCTTTCGATTTTGTCGTTATCTCCGGCATATTGGTGGATTCTTGCGGCGTTTCCATATTCCAATATTGGTTGTGAATACTTTCTTTATGATGATCTTGTCACGACAAACAAACGTTCTTCTAATCAGTCCTAAAATATTATTCGCTTTTTTGACGTCATCAGCAACATGTTGGTGAAAAGAGTGTTTATTGTCGATGTGCAATCTGAGGTATTTTTCGTTTTCGGATTCCTTTAGTTCTTTTATTTCTCCATTACTGTCCTTCATTGTGTACGGTGTTCTGTTGTTACCATGCCCGAAATGCATTACACGACACCTGCCTGCATTGAACCGTAATTGCCACTCCTCCGACCACTTAGATAATTTGTCCATATCACTTTGTATTGATGATGTGTCTTCTGGTGTGGTATAATATATATATATATATATATATATATATATATATATATATATGTAATATATATATAATATATATGTATATCATATATATATAATATATATAATATATATAATATATATGTATATATAATATATATGATATATATAATATATATGTATATAATATATATATATAATATATATATATCATATATATAATATAATATATATAATATATATATAATATATATATAATATATATGTATATATAATATATATATAACATATATAATATATATAATAGATATATTTAATATATATATATGATATAATAAATATATAATATATGTATATATATATATAATATAATCTATATATAATATATATATTTGTGAAAAAATTACAAACGGAAAACAAGTTAAAGTACAGGAGAAAAACAAAAACAAGAGATTTTTTGACCAGTTTCGTTCGTGGCGAACGTCTCCAGAAAATGAAGATATGGAAATAATTTTATTTTGAAGGCACACACATGGGATGAGGGAAGGATGATCTGATTCGACCATATGAGAAGACATTAAGTGATGTTGGAATATGATAAGTGGGTGACACATTCTTCTATGTTTCTTATTCTTTTGTTTATATTTTTATTTATTTTCTTTCTCTCTTTTACTATCACACCTAATGAGCTAGTATGGAGAAGGCGGTGGGGAGGGGGAAAGGCGACAAGAGGGAAGAAAGGACAGAGAAACTGGCTAAGATTAACAAATAGGGTGGGGATAAAATTGATACACTGGATGTTAGAACCCAAAGATCAATAAGAAAGAATCAGGGATAGGTCTGATAATTTGTCACACATTAGGTTTTTAAAGAGCAATTCATGAAAATGAAAAGCCGTGGTGGACAAAATGTATGAAAAATGAAACAGACGGGAAAAACAGGTTAAAGAGTAGGAGAAAAAACTTGTTTTTTAAATATATATATGGATTTCAAAAATAGAAAATAAGGGTTAAGTTAGCGAAAGATGTATTAAAATGATTTGATTATCAATCAGAGCTTGCTATTATCACAAAATATATAAATATATACACACACATACACTCACCAAACTTTATGTGTGTGTAGACTGACCCTTCCGAGATTTTTCGAAATAAACAAAACAAATTTTAGCCGAAAAACACTTCTTAAAACTTACAAAAACTAAAGTATTGTTTTTTACACTGTGTTGAGTTTTTTAAGCAAAAATAATGTTTTCTAAATGAGGGTACGTTCCTTAGGGCTAATACGGCTCATGCTTGCTTCGGAAGGAGTCCTTTACTTATTCTAAAAAAAAAAAATCAATAAATAAAAAAGTTATGAATTTTAAAAAATAGGACCCTTATTTTTGCCCACCCTGTATATGTATATATATATCTATACATACGCATACACATATACACACATACACACATTTTCTAATATATATATATATATATATTCAATCAGGGTCGCAGTGGTGCAATATATTGCATTGTTTTAGTGCGACTTTTGCTAAGTGTCTGCTTAGGGTATATGAACCGGGCCATAGGTTGAAGTTTGATGGTGAAGAAAGAAGTATAGTTGCGCTTTCAATGCATTTGTGACGTGAGAAGGAGTGTTCGCTTTTGAGGAGAGTGCAGTCTGAAATTGTGGGAGAGAGTGTTCCTGTGTATCACTAGAGCATTAGTGGAAATGTCGTGTTCGTAAATGCGAATTTTTACACATTTTGTCCACCACGACTTTTCATTTTCATGAATTATCGTGTACCTTACACCATAATATATATATATATATATATATATATATATATATATATATATATATATATATATAGAGAGAGAGAGAGAGAGAGAGAGAGATATATAAGTATGTATATAAAAAAATAAAATAATAATGTGAAAAAAAGTTTATATTGTGTTATAACTTTTTATTATTTATTTTTCTATTTATTTATTTTGTGACGTGTAGGAATATAAATTGTTCTGTAAAGAAAAATAGTTTTTTCTTGTTGATCGTATGGAGAACAAAATTTTCGACTGATCCTTCAGTCTTCATCGGTGTTTGGGGTTTGCGTGTGTACGGTGGGAGGTTTTATAGATATAGATATAGATATAGATATATATAATATTTACTATATATATATATGTAATATATGATATATATATATAATATATAATATGTATAACATATATAATATATAATATATTTATAAATATATATATAATATATAAATATATACATATATATACATATATATATATGTATATACATAGTACACATTTTTATTTATAATATATATATAATATATATATGTATAATATATATATATATACATATAATATATATATATATACAGTATACGGTTTTCTTTATACAAGCGTTGTTAATTACATATGTGCGTACATGTTTCGGTTTTACTCTTCATGAAGAGTCAAACTCATCAGACTATAACGATGATTTTAAATGAATGAGATCAGAAATATTTTTCCTTGTATAATGTAGCAGACGCTACTACGACCAAGGGATATTTGTTTCGACTTTTTTTCTTTCTCTATTTGATCAACCTTTCTTCGTCTCTGAGATAGAGAAGAGGAGATTATTTCGTGAAAGCACGTTGGCCGAAGATTCCGGTCAATCAGAGACCAACAAGTCAGCTCTACCACGCGTGATTTGACTCCCTATAAAACAAGTAACACACTGTCATTTCTCTCTTTTTCTTTCGCTTTCAGTTGATATTCATATCGGTCGTGCTGTTGTCTTATCAAGGAGAAGTGTTCGTTTTCATATTTCTTACACTGTCTACTGGGCTTGCGAAAGCTTAATTACCTTTGAATATAATTTTTTTATTTGGGGTAATTTTTATCGGACTCGGAAGAAAAAATGGCCGAATACATCAGGACAGTTTAATTTTATTCGAATTTGATTTAGCAGAATTTGCATACAACCAGGAAGTTATGGTTTGCATGACTTCTATTAGCTCTTAATAACTCTAAATTTGGACATTATAATATTAAACCAAGTGAGTTTTCTGAACTGTTTATATGATTTGTTTTCCCTATCGTTTTCTTATCGTTTTATTAATTTGCATACACCTTAAATACACTTTTCACTGATATCTACTGCATCGAATTACCCGCCTGGATAACTTTTTGCATTTTTGGACCACCATTCACAATTTGGATTATTTCTTAATGAACCTCTTTGATGTCTTGCCTGGAGTTATTTTAAACTTGTTGACGTGGATGAACTGTATAAGTTGACAAAAAAGTATGTTTTTAGCCCGTATATATTTGATGTTTTATATACCTTTATGTATGTTTATATATATATATTTTTATATATTTTCAAAGTTTATTTTTTATTACCTGCAGTAATGTCGTTGCGGTAATGGTCCACTGAGGAGAAGATTTTCTTTGAAAACTCATGAGTTAAAGACTTTAAAGAATTTGCCTGTACATTGAACTGTAATAAAATTTGATTCGCACCTTATTCTATTCTTTCATGTTATCTATTGCTATATATATATATATATATATATATATATATATATATATATATACGCGTGTGTTAATACGTACCTGCGCATATGCATAACTACAGACGCCTACACATATTTTTATACCCAGACATGTAGACATTGAATAACTATGTATATATACACACAACCATATTCATACGCATACTAGATACACACAGTTATATCAAAGCATTATATATATTATGTGTATATACATTGAGTATGGACGGAAATATTGAGTACTTAGTATGGAAAATTAAGAACGTGAGAGACACTGAAAATGTGTGTTAACAATGCGAATAACTTTATTAGACTCTTGACTATACAAAGGTGTCCCCCCGACAAGAGATTTCCTTATTGTTTCTGTATCAAGGGGGATAATGGGCGACGTTAGTTTGTCTTGTCTATAGTGATGGTTAGCATGTACATTCTCCTTTTTTTCGAAGTGTTTATTTATTTATTTTTTATTTTTTTATCTGTATCTACAGGGGAGAATTATTCGCAGTCCACCTTTTATAACCCGGACCCCACCCGCCTCTCTGACCCGTGGAGCCACATAGTCTCCACTCGTGTCTCTATCTGTGCTCACGCCTCTGGTTCTCTACACAGAGAGCTTGCAAGACCGTGAACACTCTTTTTGGCCGATAATCGTAGTGGCAATAAAAAAAATGATATGTCGAATTTCCTCCAGGGCGACATAATGATAGCTCCGTTGATTCTGTGAAGGCAAGGTTATTCAAGCAGAACAAATCAACAATAAAAATAAGTCAACAAACATCGGCGAGGTTTTTTGGTTGAAAATAATTATTAACAATTAAAGGGAAGAACGGATTTTACATGTCGAATTAAAGTTTATTGTATGGTAAATATCTTTTAGCTAAGGTATTTCGTCTTCTCTCTCTCGCTCTGCGTTTTTGCGGATCCCTTTACGATTGCAAGTTCTTAATTAAGTTGAACTAACTTGTCTACTTAAAACGATGGGTGTTACTTCGTCAGTCACGCATGCCTGGAATCGACATGCAAGCCGAGCCCCATGTCTGGACAGCCCCGGGTCCGGGCTCTGACTGCCCGTGAAACTGTGTTCTCGTTCTAAACCCAAAGTCCTTTCTCTTACCGAAAGGGGAGTATTGTCACACCTTTTCTTTCTCAAACATTCCTCTTCCTCTCTCGGGAGTGGGTGGTGTGCGCGATACTGACTTACTCTGTTTCTCTCTCTCATCCCTTTTTCTGTGTCCCTCTTCCTTTTACCTTGAGTCTTTCTTCCTCTCTCGGAGTTGTTTGGGGTTGAATGGTACGCGTGGTACAGGCAATTGAAATTCATCGTTTAGGCTTTATCTACCTAGAAAACAATTATCCTTTTCCTCGCTGGGGGATGGAGACCTCTGCCCTAATTAATAGTGACAGCTTCTAGATGGCAATCTCTGACTTCGGCGGCTCAGCCCGCCCGACTAACATAGCACTGACACGCTTGACCATATGTTTTTCTTGTTGATGTATATTAGAATTTGTGATTAAGATACTGTCCAAACTTGTCCAGCTGGTCAAACTCATTGTCGTGCAGACTTAAATGCTATAGACAATTGTACATGACTTTTCCTAGAAAACCTAGACATTGGGTCGCCATCTTCTCTCCCTGCCTAGATAGCCGAGCCGTGTTGAGTATACGTACTAGCATTATATCTCTACTGTGTTTCTACATAGGGTCCAGCATCATAACCAAGATGCATACCCGTGCACCCCCAGTACCGGATCCCCGTCGGTCCTAATTATTCTGTCATACTTTTGTGGTTTTATTTTTTGGAGTGTTGAATTCTGCAGTTGTGTTGTCTTTGTTTTCATGCGTTTTTGTTGAATTTAGAAATATATTTTCATAATCTATTTCTATCGTTATGCGAACGTTTTGTTTTGTTTAAAGAATGTGTTGTATATTTCGTTTGGTGTAGTAGGTATTTCATGATGTATTAGTGGTTCGGCTGATTGTTGATTTTTATAATCGATGCAGTATGAGAATGTGTTAATCATGTCTTTGATTTGAGCGTTAATTCCGGGCCAGTAAATACATTCCTTGGCTTGCTTTGTGCATGTTTCGATATTTCGGTATGTATTTCCTGTAGAGCTTCTCTACGTAATGACATAGGTACAATGATTCTTTAACCTTTTAGAACGAGACAATCGGTATTTCATCACAAACAGAGATGAATGCTTACATTTTGTTAATATTTTATCTTTTGGGGATCATTTTGTTCTTGTATATGTGATGAGTGTCTGTAATAACGAGTTGTCTGTAGTCGCTTCTTCATACTCGTTTAATTTAGTGTCGGTTATGGGGTAATTTTTGTATGTTCGATTTCATATTTCGTAGAGCTACCGGGTTATTGAACAAAATCAAACTACATAGAGAATATACGCTTAAAAGGACGGTTTCAATTCTAAACAGATTCATCGATTGGAGTCGTTGAAAAAGCGGGCCAATGTCTGCCATTGTCGGGAATGCACTACTCCCAGCAAATATAAAAAATAAGAAAATTGAAATGAAATCAAGAAGCTATAAAAGTATGTATACAATATGTGAGCTTCACTGTTTTTAAGTCAATGATTGTGACATACGAATTTCCAGACAGGTGAAATATGTCTGTACCTAATATTGTCCATGGTGTAGTAGTTATTTCATTATGTATTAGTGGTTCGGCTGATTGTTGCCTTGTGTAATCGATGCAGTATGAGAATGTGTTAATCGTGTCTTTGATTTGAGCGTTAATTCCGTGCCAGTAAATACATTATTTGGCTTGCTCTGTGCATGTTTCGATATTTCGGTATGTATTTCTTGTAGAGCTTCTCTACGTAATGATTAAGGTACAATGATTCTTGAACCTTTTAGAACGAGACCATTAACGATCGGTATTTCATCACAAACAGAGATGAATGCTTTAATTTTTGTTAATATTTTGTCTTTTGGGGACCATTTTGTTTTTGTATATGTGATGAGTGTCTATAGTCGCTTCTTCATACTCGTTTAATTTAGTGTCGGTTATGGGGTAATTTTGTTTATTACTGCATGTATGTTCGTTTTCATATCGTCGTCTGATACTTCTGGAGTATCTGTAACAATTGATTCTTTACCAAAAGTCAAAATTGTATCTTTGTAATGCTAGTAGAAATCTTTTGATTCGGGGGGGGGGGGGGAATTTAAAGATCGATCTTTTGAATATTTGTTTCAACAGTTTATGGCCGTTTTCGATTCTGAACTGAGTTCCACATATAACTCCATGAGAAAAGCATACTGAGACCCCCGCTCTCAATCGGACAGTAACTTTGTTCCGCTGTAGTTGTTGCACGAGATGCAAACAGAACAGGTAACCATCTTTCGTTAATCTAATAATCAAGTATAGCTCCGAGTCCAATCTTACTAGCATCTGTAGTTATTTTTACTGGTAGATCTGGATCATACAATTGCAGCACAGGTTTTCGGGTAATCATTTCTTTTAGCTTTTTATTGCTTCGATTTGAGGTTTGTCGAATGACCATAACGTGTCAGTCACTCTGTAGAGAAGGATAACATAGGTGCACATACCAAGATAAGTCAGTGTTCCCAATGATTCTGGCATGAACAGAGCTAAGAGAGAAAAGATAACTAAATAACAACATAGAAAGAAACTGGAATCTTTAAACAGAGCTACATAGAGAATATACACTTTATAAGACGGTTACAATTTTTAAAAGATTTCTCGATTGTAGCCGCTGAAATAGCGGGCCAATGTCTGGCATCCGCAGGTATGCGCTATTCCCAGCAAAGATAAAAAGATAAGAAAACTGAAGAGAAATCAAGAAGCTATAAAAGTATGTAGACAATTTGTGAACTTTACTGCTTTCATAAAGATGACGGCAATTTGGTTTCCTACATGTATGACACAAGGTTGTAAAGCAACATAAGGAGTTAAGAGTTGATGAAGTATATTCAGGGAACTTCTGCCATTACTGACGAGTAGAGTCTTACAACTGACGTATTTGTACAGATTAACGCAATACAGTGTCTCCGCCTCGGGAAAAGACATTTCGGCCTAACATGAGACGCCAAATACCCGTTCCTACCTACCCTGTCAAAAATCGAAAGTACATATACATGTACCAGCGCCTCTTGGCACTTTCATGCTAGATTCAAAATCACACACATTGATTTGGTTCGACCCAAGACTGTCAGCCAAGGTTATTCTTACTTACCTGCATGTATGGTTCGTTTTTCTTAGTGGCCTGAGGCCATCCCACTAAGCGATAACTCAGCTGAAACCGCTTTGGGGTCCCAGCAACAATTACTACTGATTGTGGCAGACAGTTTGCAATCGTGCTTATTACAAGATACTTGGTATTAAACGTAGAAGGATAACTAATTATCAGCCAGCTTGTTACGTAATGATTGAGAACTTCCATCGAAATTAAAAGCCTCATTACATGCAGCCCTTGATTCACAGCGTTGGACTGAGTACGTTCCAATTGTGTGCCTTCGCTGTCGCTCTGCTATGAAATAAGACTTGGGATAGTCACCAGCCGAACTGCTTTACGGTACATCATTGGCATTACATGGTCACATTTTCACTCCTCCAGAATCAACACTCGTTAATTTTAACTCTATGTTAACAGACTTATATGCTATTTAAGCAGTTTACCACACATGAACACTCGTCATCGAAGCATCAAGACAGATTTACGTAAAGACATAAAGACATTGCAACATTGTAACATTGCTACTAACAAAAAGTTTATTTTGTTTCATTGTCTTACAGCCTAAGCAGGGGTTATGTAAGAGTTATATGAATAAACTATTTTACTATCGGTCGATCCGTTTATAGATTATGTACTCATCGCCTTTTTACTGCACGAGATCCATACGCAATCAATCGTGTTTTGGCGCGAACACAAACCTCATCAATCTCCAGTTTAAGTCTGTATCTAAAAACGATAAAATGTAGATTCCTGCGCTCTCGATCAGGCGTGTGGTAGAAGAATTGTGGAACTCAAGGATAATGTTATTTCGCCCTGTCTATGTTAACCAACTCAGTGTATTACCTTCATTCTGTTTCTGTGTTTCCAGTAAATAAATCTGCACACCTCTTTAGTTGTAAATCCATTATTTCGTGAGGAATGGTGATCTCGTTTTGCTTATTCTATTTCAGTCAGACATGGCCGGACGAATTACTCTTCTAAGTCGTCATTCTCATTATCTTCTCGATATCAAAATTGGATCCCTCAGCACTAACTCTCAACAAACTACATTTCCAAATACTAGAACCCAACAGTATGCTCTTTTGAAAAAGCTCCCAGGAAGATTTGGCTTTTAGTCATTTGGGCTTTTAACTCAGAGACAGAAAATAATTGAATAACTTAAGTATATTTATTCTAAATATTAAATATAAACATACATTTGAATCGTTAAAAATGTTTCTCCCTCCCCCTCTCTCTCTCTCTCTCTCTCTCTCTCTCTCTCTCTCTATATATATATATATATATATATATATATATATATATATATATATATATATGGAGATAGAGAGCTTATGTTTGTAAGGGTATCGCGAACTGTCATTAGCTTTAAAAAGGCAATGCTCATTAGGTAAAAACTAATTCGAGCTCCGGCAATTGCAATGTTTACATTGAGATACAACTTACATTCAGTCGGTGTCGTATGATGGCGTAGGGGTTAGCAGTGCCGACTATCAACTCGACGGTTGCGTTTCGATCCCGGCTTGAGGCACTAAGGCACTGATGAGCTGTGAAACAGCGAAAGAGTCTGTATAGTGGATGACTATATATATATATATATATGTATATATATATACCAAAATACTTAGGTGTGTTCTATTAAAAATCTAAATATTTAGTTTAATGCTCTGTTTTTTGTCATTATCATACCACACAGTTTACTTTTAAGTACTTTAGGCTTTTTTCTAATGTTAAAAAAGGTGGAAACATTAGCTTTTAAAACAGATAATACAATCATCTTATATCTTATATGACAAAGATCGGAAATTTGAAACTTTACACATATTTTCATAATTTCTGAAGAATTTGTTATTTTCTTGTGCTTAGATTAAAAATGTCGAACAAATCTTTCATTGATCATTTCTTTAAATTGATTTTGATTAGCAAGGTCAATCATTTCCTATATTTATATCCTGTTTATTTTAAAAGGAGAAAGAGGGAAAACGACAATGTTTGCTAAATGTACCGGTGGGTTACTTCCCCTTTGAGAGAAAGACCCAGACTACTAGAAGATATGGAAGAGTATTCATCATTGCGGACAGATCTCATGTTGTTGGATATAAATGAACTCTGTCTTAGATTCGAAACTTCTATGGATGTTAGAGATCACCACATGTGGGGTGTAACTAGCCTTTTTTATTGTATGTTCTTTTATGTGGTGTTACAAGTCTACTTTACGTTTGTCAATATATAAATAAAATGTGTATAGTGTATTTTGGTGTGATTTATCCTTATTAGCATTGAGATTGGTATATATGTTTTTACTTACAGTGTGGTGAAGGTAATGAAAAGATATACTCATAGTTGTGACCTCGAGCTTAGAACGACCAAACAAGGTGAAAAATGAAAAACCTCTAAGTTTAAAATAAATTCCATTTCTTTAAATTAAACTTTGTTGAAACACGAATTCCGTAGTATAGTTAGATTTATTGATTTAAAGAAAAAAAAGATGTTAAAGCATGAAATTCGTAGTATGAGTTAATTTATTAAAAAAACAAAACCAACAAAGTTTTTGTTGCATGAAAAAATGCAACGATCTCTTTCAAGTCTAAATATTTCTTTTATTAAAATATTCGTTTTAAATATGGCCGCTTGTGTTCTTCTTCAACTCACACTTTGTGCCGGCCTTGTGATTGGCTGATTAAAACGGCTACGCAACACAGCCCTTTCCAAGTCATCAGTAGCTGATACTCCTACTAATACTATATAGGAAGCCTGATGCGTGAATTGAAACAGCCACGACACGCAGTAAGCATTAAAAATAAACAAATATACAATAACAAATGTAAATGGCGTCGCAAACATTCCGTTTTAATCTGATGTGTATACGCGACGACCCTAAATTATTCATTTCTAAGCTGGACTTGTTTTTTGTTAGACAAAAAGCTATATCTGTACAAATAGATAGGTTCTGCTATGTGGCGTCGATCTTGCCTGAAGACAATTGCTGATGTAAGAAAATTAATTATCTCCTCTACCGCGGAAAAGTTATATGACGCGATTCGTGAGAGAGTTACAACTTCCATGACACTCTCAACGCAATTGTTAGAAAAAGAGACCCTGGAAGATAGTACACCCTAACAATTTCTAAAACAAAATACAAAAGTTACTTGAGATGGGCGATTGATAAGAGCATCGGCAAACAAGTGCATAACCAAAATCTCAATAATATTTCATTTACTTTTCAACCAATTTTCTCGTTTTCACGAAATGAATGTATATTGTACAATTTTATTAAACAATATAGTTTTCAATTCAAGAGTCGAAATGTACGAAACATTGAAGAAGCATTTTTTCTGTAAATAAGAGAATTTCAATTCAATATTGCAACGTATGTTGTTTCCCTGTCTTCCTTCTTATCATATGCATTCGATCCTTTTTTGTTAGAGATGGGCATTCACCTACTATTCTAATCGTACATGAAACTTGATATGTGGTGAATACGGCTTCCTTAATGATTTTTCAATTTTTTTAACGTAGTTCACTTCAAACAAGCCAGTCCGCCACTGTAGACGTAAGGGGCTACTGAGAAAAAGGGTGAAAGTTTTTAGAGGGTCAACCTAAATTGGGGGCTGCGCAGCGAGATATCTTTTTACATTAGTTTTAAATTTCTCCATGTCAGTTCCGTCAGGAAAACAGGGAGCAGGGAGAAAGTTCAAGAGTCCAGCAGCACAAGGAAGGAAGCTTTTGGAGTAGAAAACTTTATCTTTTTGTCAAAAAAGGAGCCACATATTTCGCAAGTATATCGTTTCTCTCCAGTATGTGTTCGCATATGACAAAACATACCATGTTTCTGATTAAAGTAAACATGTTTTTACTCAAGTATGTGTTCGTGTATACCGTGTTTCTCTGTAAAGGATGATCCACATACTTCACAAGAATATGGTTTCCCTTTTTCCATCCAGTATGTGTTCGCATATGACGCAACATACCTTGTTTCTCTTTAAAAAAGAGCCACATATATACCCCAATTATATGGTTTCTCTCAAGTATGTGTTCTGCATATTTTGCAGCAGGTTATAATTCATTGCAATTGAAATATCGAATACTTAATAAAAATATTTTTTCGCATATGTCTCAACATCCTTTATTTACATGTAAAAAACTATCCACATACTTCACAAAACTTTTGCTCCTGTATGGGATTGCATTTGCATTTGTGTCAACATTTTTTTTTCATTGCAAAATTGCCACATAATTAACGATATGGTTTCTCCCCAGAATGCGTTCGCATATGTAGTAAGATACGACGTTTTCTTGTAAAGGAAAGGCTAAATATTCCACAAGTATATGGCTTTTCTCAAGTATGTTTTCGCATATGTAACAACATATCGTATTTCTGTTTAAAAGATGAGCCACATACTTTACAAGAATATGGCTTATGTCCAGTATGTGTTCGCATATGATTCAACATATTTTGCTTCGTTGTAAAAGATGGGCCACATATTTCACAAGAATATGGTTTTTCGCCAGTATGTGTTCGCATATGAATCAACATATTTTGTTTCGTTGTAAAAGTAGACCCACATATATCACAAGTATATGGCTTCTCGCCAGTATGTGTTCGCATATGCCTCGAAATATTTGGTTTCCTAGCAAAACAAGAGCCACATATTTCACAAGAATATGGTTTCTCCCCAGTATGTGTTCGCATATGCATTAAGATACTTTGTTTTGTTGCAAAAGAAGACCCACATATTTCACAAGAATATGGTTTCTCCCCAGTATGTTTTCGCATATGATACAACATACTTTTTTTCTGTGTAAAAGAAGAACCACATATTTTACAAGAATATGGTTTCTCGCCAGTATGTGTTCGCATATGTGTAAACATACTTTGTTTCTGTGTAAAAGAAGAACCACATATTTCACACGAATATGGTTTCTCTCCAGTATGTGTTCGCATATGCTTCAACATATTTTGTTTTATTGTAAAAGAAGAGCCACATGTTTCACACGAATATGGTTTCTCTCCAGTGTGTGTTCGCATATGCCCTAACATACTTTGTTTTACTGTAAAAGAAGAACCACATATTTCACAAGAATATGGTTTCTCTCCAGAATGTGTTAGCATATGCGTCTGCACATGTGTTTTTGTTGTAAAGGAAGAGCTACATATTTCACAAAAATATGGCTTCTCCCCAGTATGTGTTCGCATATGAATCAACATATTGTGTTTCGTTGTAAAAGTATAGCCACATATTTTACAAGAATATGCTTTCTCTTTTTTCTGTTTTCGCATAACTTTCAGCATAGTTTTTTTGTAAAAGAGTCACAAGGATATTTTCTATTTTCTGTTTGTTTCCTGTTGCCGTTTGAAATTGGAGAATCAGATATTTTTATAACAATTGGTTTCTGTGGATTTTTCTATATTCGTCTACTTTTGCAAGTACAGAAATAAATTAAATAGTCTAGTTATTCTTTAAACATTTTTTGAAAAATCCTTTCTTTTCAACTATAATTGATAACATATATATATATATATTATATATATATGTATTGATCAAATATATTTTGTCCTTAAAGTAGTCTAATATCAATTGATTTACAATATTTTCATGGATGATTGTATAGATCTTATAATTTTTTTAGCACCTAACCAGGCTCTACATCCAGTTTGACAAATAAAAAGATTCTTATTTTATTCTTTAAAATAAATTTAGGTGTCCGAATTTTTTAAATCTATTAAAGGGTGCATGGGTGCCGTAGAATTTTTCACACTACTTAAAGCATATACTTCAGCTAGGGTTTTACTAAATAAGATTGATAGAATATATATATATATATATATATATATATATATATATATATATATATATATATATATATATATATATGTGTGTACTTTACAAGTAAATTCTTTTGCAATAAATTTTTACCAAATTCGATAAAAATGATTCTACTAACTCATAAGAATATTATTTTTATCCTTTTGGACTTTTTAACGTCAATTTACATGAACAAATTCGAAATATCTCTTCCAAAGATCATTCCACGTTTCATGCTATAAAGTGAATGATAGTTCATTTTAATCCGATAATGAATTCGTTTTTCTCTTTTGATGAATCATTTAAATCCAATAATGGATCTGTTATGTCTTGATTGCTGGAGATTCTGCAAATATAAAATAAATTTTGCAAGATAATAATTCAAGAAATCATATTTGAAACAAAATAATTTTTACATGTCGATCAGCTATAGACACACATCAATTTTAAATAGCCAACATAGATATGCATGAACTGTGAGCCAACAAGCAACATTTCATTTATTATGTAGATTCTTATTTAAAAGTCAGCAAATTTATTATTAATTACATCCAACATAAAATGAGTACACTAGTTGCAATATTAATCTGTTATTTAATTAAAAGATTTTCTTTTTTTTGATAATATTGAATTAAAAATTCACGAACCTTAAATTAAGTGATTCAAAGTGTCGTTGTAATTTCTTTCCGTTGATGGAGACATACGTCTATAAAAGAAAGAAATAAGATAATATATCAATAAAAAGACAAATACTTTATTTTAACTGTTTTTGAAGATCATTAATAATCACATTGTGTTTAGAAGAGAGTTTTAATAATGTTTTCCATAAAGTTTAATAAATGGCTAATTTCTTCCTGTGTTATTATTATTTAAACTCCTGGGTGAAAAAATATCTCAATGTCCATGTGAGAGAAAGGTGTAGAGGTTGAAAAAAGAACATCTGAAAGGTGAGTTTAGAGACAAAGTAATTCGGTTATCAGATTCACTTCAGGAAGTGTAGAAGAACAAGTTCAAGGATACACTGTTAAAAGTAACAGACCCCCTTGTAGGAGGATGAAAAAGTCTCCAATGTTGTATGGTCTGTACTGCGTCTGTTTCTTTTAATTTGAATGTTGTTTCGTATGGGTTAGGGTTAGGGTTAGGGGTAGGTTTGTCTAGATGAGATGAATCATGCTGATTATTTGATGCTTATGCAATAGAAAGTTGACTTGTGAAGTTAAAGACTTAGAGCAGGGGCGGATAACCCCCGGCCCACGGGCCACACCCAGCCCGCGAAGGCTTAGCGTTCGGCGTGCCACCCTGCTAGGCTTTATTATTGCAAACCTGCCCGTGGACCTCCCAATAAAACTCATATCATTTTGTGACATAGACGTAAAAGTAGGTTCAATTAAGATTTACAAATGTATAAATATCAGCGAACGATGATGCATGTATATTTCATTTTCCTTTAACTATTAATTACAAATCCTTGGCCTGAGATAAAAATAGAAAAAGATAAAGAGAAACGCAAAAGGAAACGAGAGAAAAGGAAAGGGCATGACACAAAGAACTTATGTGAGGTGTGTCAAAACGAATGCTGTATGTGTATGCTTAAGAATATCAAACTATCCGATACCGTCCCAGCTACGGAAACATCTATGAAAAAACTAAAGATTAATATCATGTGAGAAGAAGCGGAAATAAAACGCCACGAACATTGAAGAAACTGATTACTGTAAGTCCTATCCTCTTTTCTCTCAGGTTAACCTTTTATATACACGTATCTTCGCTTTCTATAGGATTAGAATTATTAGAACACCAACCCTATATTCTTGTTTTGTTTTAATATGTTTTCTTTCCCTTACAAATTTTGTAAATAAACATTGTTATTTTGAGTTTAAATTGCGTTGGTGTTCGTTGTTTCACATGTGTGTCTTTGTCAGGATATTTACGTTACAAGTGTCTGATATAGAGTGTCCCAACCCCGTGCTTGAAATATATGAATATTTTGATCCGAGGACCTTTCAAAAATTTGTTGTTTGACTTTTCTGCTGCGCAACTGTTTTGTCGTTAACAACGAAACGCGAACGTAACAATTTATTAATTGCTGATAATTTTCTTCTTTTTGGGCTCATCATGTCTGCGAGCCAGCGTGTTAAGAAGTACTTCTTCATCGAGCCCTTTGGACAGGCCCAGTGCTTGATACGCTTGAAGACTATTGCTGTCCTAAAGAGTATAACATGCGCTGCCACTAGGTGACAGAGCACTGCTATTCAAACTTCACGTCGATGTCTGCCACCGAAAGGAAGGATGCCATCGTTAGACTATCAGGCAACTTGGAGAAACAAACTTCACTCTTCTGCAAACAGAATACTGAGGCCGAAAAGGTGACACGCGTCAGTTATGAAGTTTCCCGCATCCTTGCTCGCCAAATGAAGTTATTTGCAGATCCGGACTTCATCAAGGAATGCCTCCTCGCTGTAGTGGACTCCGTCTGACCAGAGCAGCGTTCCGCATTTGTAAACGTGAGCTTTTCGCCCTGCACCGTTCGTCGCTGCATCGAGGATATGTCGGACAACGTGCACGACTCACTCAAAACACGCAGCTCGAAGTTCGTCGCCTTTTCTCTCGCTCTGGATGAGAGCACCGACACAAATGACACATCCCAGCTGTCCGTTTTCATCTGCGGCATAACCGCTGACCTTCAAGTGTGTGAGGAATTCTTCCAGCTTGTCCTGCTGTGCGACACCACCACTAGGCAAGACATCTGGGACGCTGTGCTTCTGTGTGTTGAGCAGCACTCCCTGGACCTCTCACGTCTAGTGTGTGTGACGACCGACGGTGCCCTGACAATGGTTGGTGAGAAAAAGGGCGGCGCTTCGCTGCTCGTGTGTTACTGTTAAACCGGCGGATACACTCAGCCCATTAACAAGATGCACTACATCATCCACCAAGAGTCCCTGTGAGCTAAGTCTGCCAACCTCGTTGGTGTCATGTCTGTCGTTGTGGAGGTCATAAACTCCATCCTCTCCCGCAGCCTTAACCATCGTCAGTTCCAGGAACTGATGGACGAGGTGAACGTTCACTACAACGACCTGCTCTAGTTCTGTGAGGTACGCTGGCTGAGTCGTGGGGGCATGCTGTCTTGGGTGTGCGACCTACAGCAGGAGACTGCCACCTTTCTACACCAGAAGAACCTACCCCACGCTGATCAATTCTCTGATCCGTGGTTGCTAGCTCGCCTGGCCCTGCTCACAGACATCACAGCACACCTGGACAACCTCAACATAAAGCTGCAAGGCAAAAACATTATCGTGATAGAAATGTATGCGCATATCACTGCCTTCAAGGTTAAACTGCGCTTGTTTTAGGCTCAATTGGCTTCTGGACAGTTTGTGCATTTTCCTCGTCTTGCTGCATGTGCCCCTGACGATGTGGACCTGGGTTAGTGTCGTCAACTCTCTACGTGAAGAATTTGCCTCCGTTTTGCAGGAGTCAGGGTGCTGGCTGCAGACTTCAAGCTTTACACTGCTCTCTTTGACTTCCCCGTAGAAGATGTCCTTGCCTCCCTACAGATGGAGTTGGTGGATCTGCAGTGCAATGATGAAATAAAGGCGAAGTTCCGCACCTCTTCTCCATTGTCCTTCTTCAGCAACACCGTTCTCCTTTCTAACAATTTTGAAAAATATATTGCCCATGCCCAAGGCATTGTGGCCATGTTCGATAGCACCTACTGCTGTGAACAGCTGTTCTCGAAAATGAAGTACACAAAGTCTCACCTTCGCCCCCAACTCTTGGACCACCACCTCAATGACATTCTTCTGTTGTCTACCTCAACCATCGAGTCAGGCATGGAAATACTTCTTCATGGCAAACATCACCAGCAGTCTCATTGATTTGTAGAGTGTTCAATGTAATTTTTGTACAATTTATTCATGTAAACAAAATATAGTAATTCTGAGATTTCGTTTTTTATTCCGGCCCGCGATCTCCTTCAAAAAGTCTCATCTGGCCCTCACTCTGAAAAGGTTGCCCGCCCCTGACTTAGAGGAATGCTATGGAAAGTAAAGGTCTGAGAGTAAATGTTACCAAGTATGAAAATAAAGGTAAACTTGTTGATTTAGAGGTTAGTGTTAGTAGACTCTGGGCATAATATAGACACGGATATGACGTCACATGCCTCAAGTTAGAGACTTAGAGGAATGCTACGGAAAGTAAAAGTATGAAAGCAAATGTTACTATAAAATGGTTGGTTGAGAATAACCACAAATTAAAGTTGAGTAAAGGCAACTTGGTTAGGTTAGGATTATTAGACTGTGAGCATTAATAGACACGGATAGGACGTCACATGGCTTAAGGGGAGAATGAGAGAGAAAGAGAAGAGTAAGTAGGTCTTGAATCAAGCAACGCAAGGACATGAAAATTGAGATGAGTTGAAAAAACATGATTAAACAGTGATTATCCATCGCTCTGTCTCTCCCAACAAACTGGTCAATGATTTGGAATGAAGATCAAATTGAATAAACCTCTTTGGTTTTCCAGTCTCGGTCTTTTTAGAAAGTATATTTTTTTCAGGTTGCTGTTAGTCTAGAAGGATAACCGAGGTGTGGATACTAGGAGAAATCCTTAACGATGCTGGCTTAAACCGAGCTGAGAGGGAAAATATAACTAAATACCAAGGTCTTATGCACGACATAAAAAGAAGAAGAGATCTCTATAATTCTAGTGATCATTACAGCTACCGGGTTACTGAAAAAGTTTTTTAAAACTACACGGAGAATATACCCGGTGAACCACTTGCAAGACAGATACAAACAATTATGCTTAAAAATACGGTTACAATTCAAAAGAAATTTGGTTAGAGTCGCTAAAATAACAGGTCAATGTCTGGCATCCTCGAGGATGCGCCACGCCCAGCAAAAATAAAAAGATAAGAAAATTGAAAAAAATGACAAGAAGCTATATAAGCATAAATAAATGACTTTACTAGTTTTATAACGATTACACACAACGTTGAATCGCAACATCAATAGTTAGGAGTTGCATTACTAACCAGTAGAGTGTTAGGGTGGCATTACTAACCAGTAGAGTGTTAGGGTTAGGATGCCAATTACTAACCAGTAGAGTGTTAGGGTTAGGGTGCCATTACTAACCAGTAGAGTGTTAGGGTTAGGGTGCCATTACTAATCAGTAGAGTGTTAGGGTTAGGGTGCCATTACTAACCAGTAGAGTATTACTACTGATGAGTGAAATGACGAGACTATGAGACATGTGCGCGTAGTTTGACGTGACTTTATGACAGGCTTAGATCTAATAATGTTAGAGGAAGATTAAACTTTGAGCGTATAAAGAGATGTTTACATATCAGGAGACTTGATTAGTTTTGTCAAATTCAAAGGATAGATTAGAGGTTTGGGGTTTATAGATGTAGACCACGTGAGATAGCAGGGTCTGTTGTATAAGGAAGGCTAAGCAAAATATTGGGAAAATTTATAAGGATGGATCTGAGAGAAAGAATGATAAATCAAGACCTGGCCGAAGATAGTTTAGTTTAAATGTCAAATTGTGGAAATCCGTGTAACACATGACAGCACAGAAAATAGATGTTAAACCGCATATGATAATGACTTAATAAATGTTCTTTCATGTATTTTATTACCCAGATATGCTTATTTGCGTCCTGCAACATACGGCTACATATTTATATGAGTTTGTTATTTTTCCAGTCATGTAATCAATTGATGCTTCAACATTTTTTTTATTCTTGATTTTTCGCTTTGACGAACTGTCAAGTAATCTTGTCGTTCTCGTTGGCCAAATTTTATCCATTTACAGTTGACATGTGGCCTCTTCTTGCGTTCTATTTTCATTAGAATTTTGTGTTTTTTTTTCGAAATGCAATTATGAAAATAAATATTAGTTTCATATAAAATGCCTTGCCCACTTTTTAATCAAGTGTTCAGTATTCAGCTGCTATAGTTTCTTTTCCGAAGTCAAGATCATTAATTCCCTGCTGAGAATTCAAGACTAAACTTAATGGGAATGTGTATTAATCCTTCAGACAGCAGATCATACGCTTAACAAGGTCTGACATTAAGGTTATCTTAGCGAAATTAATTAGTACGGTATTACTGGATAGATGGTTATATATATATATATATATATATATATATATATATATATATATATATATATATATCTAGAGAGAGAGAGATAGAGATAGAGAGAGAGAGAGATATAGAGAGAGAGAGATAGAAAGAAAGCAACTTTCAACTCGGACAACTATAGTAAAAATCGCACCATTATCCTGTAAAATCGGTTTTAAAATTGTTTTTTATTGCAATAACCTTTTCTTTGAAGAATACTAATTTCATTATTTTCTGTCAAAGAAAGTAGTATTATATATCTAAATAATTTTTAATGCATTTAAACGAATTAAATTCCTTAAAAATCAAAACCTGATAAAGAAAATTAACTTCTAAAAGTTTAAGCAAAGTATTGATAAAAATATTTGAAAGTCAACCTTTTATATAATTTAAAAGTGAACGTTTTGTCAAATAAAAAGCATAAAATTTCTGTGAATCTTGAGATTGCCCACAGCCACAAATTAGATGAATTCTAAAATAAAACTGCGATTTCTTGTCCAACGAGAACAAATAGACTGCAAGTCTATAAATAACGTGAGGAGGGCGGTAAAATTAAATATCAATATTCACGAGAATGGCACAATGAACTACAACGATATGAAATTATGAAATAAAACTGCTTTGTCATAACTGACCGGTGTAATATTTAACATGGTTCCCTCTGTAAAGAAGTCCATCAATCTCTTAACATGTTTTTCATTAACACACCTGTAGTGTCGAAGATCACGTACCAACGTGATCGGTACGAGAGCAGGAAGCAGCAGCAGCAGCGACATAGCTAGGGACATATATATATAGAGAGATTACGACCGTTGATACACACATGTTGTTATAACCCTTGTTAAATAAAGATATGTTTACAACCACCACAATTGACTGTTGTTTATTACCAAACACCACAAACTGGCGACGACGATGAGATGAAATTCTACACAAAAAAAGCGAAGAAAGACATCTAAAAAAAAAAAAGTGCAAACAACGAACTTTTCTACGGAAAAAAAACACGAAAAAAGAGGTCACACGTGCTACAAGAGAGAAAGAAAAATATACTTTTTTTCTTCCAAAGGAAAAGTACAGAAAAAAACGAGAGATAAGTAATTCGTTTGTTATCACATTTATTGTCTTTAAATAACAATCCTTTTGTTATTCACATCTTATTGTCTTTTTAAACAACAATATGGCAAAATTCGTCACATTGGGGGGGCTAAGCCCTCCACGTGCGTTAGATACGATCGGAGATCCAGAGTCTTTACATAAAAGATGGGTAAATTGGAAAACCGATCTGGAAATTTTCATACTAGCTTCAGGTGTCATAAATTCTGAGCAAAAAAGAGCTATCCTTTTGTTAACAAGAGGCGAGGGTCTGCGTGAAATTTGGACGAATTTCACGGACGAACAAAAAGCCGGACACGAGGCTAATAAAGAAAGAGTCGATGTATTCCGAACAGCTATAGAACTGTTTGACAAAACTTTCGCTCTAAAGGAAAATATCCCTAAAGCGCGTTCAAGATTTTGGGAGTCTGAACCAAACACGGGAGAAACCGTGAATAATTATATCACTCGCTTAAAGAGTTTGGCGAAGGTGTGCGGTTTCACTCCAGAACCGAACGAATTCGTCAGAGACAAGATCCTTCTTCACATAAAGGACGCGGAACTAAAAGCCAAATTATATGGTGAAAGCAACTTGACGTTGGATCTGTCTCATCCAAATTATTGGGACGTACCACCACAAAGAGGCCCTAATTTTAGGATCTACTTGTACGTCTGATATAAATAGATTAAGCGACAGACAAAAACCTAAACCAAGCCACAATGTGTCATCTGCATGTTATAAGTGTGGGGGGAATGGACATTTTGCAAGAGATTGTGTTAGAAGCAAGCATCACAAGTGTGGAATCTGTGGGAAAAAGGGACATTTTGAAGTCTGTTGTTTCTACAAAAACAAACAAACAAAAACGCAGAATAGAAACGAACATGACAGAGCCCCAAAATACAGTCGTGGTGGACGAAAGCATTATCATAACAAAGGAATTCAACAGAGTGTAGGGGAAAGGGAAGATAACAAAACTGGTGGCGCTAATGGGTTTAATTTATTCAAAATATCAATGAGTGAAAATGTAATAAACCTCAAAGTCAGAAACACCACCATCCCTTTAGTGATAGACTCAGGAGCACAGCATAATACATTATCTGTAGAGGACTTCAAGAAAATAGAAAAAGAAGGACCCAAAATTAAGCTCCAGCCAGATTCTACTAAACTATACCCCTATGCTAGTGAAAAACCACTTCCCCTTCTAGGAAAGTGCATATTGAAGGTTGAAGTTCCTAGCACAAATCGCTACATAACAGTTCCATTTTTTGTCATACCACAGGCCCAAGCGTCACTTTTAAGTGGTAGAACTAGTAAAATACTAGGACTTTTAAGTGTGGGCGTTAACGCCAACATCTTGAACTGGAACTGGATATATGGACAAGAATACTAAAAGAATTTCCAAAGGTTTTCAGTGGATTGGGAAAACTGAAAAACTACCAATTAAAATTCAAAATAAATCCAGAAATTATACCTGTCACTCAGCCAGTACGTCGGATACCATTCAAGCGGCGGCAATGTGTCCTAAACAAATTGCAAGAACTGGTTGATCTGGATGTAATTGAGAGGGTCAGGGAACCTTCTCAATGGGTGAATCCTTTAGTGACAGTGGAAAAAAGGCCCGAGGACAATGGAAAAAGCGATGTGAGGATATGTATCGACATGCGTAGAGCAAACGAAGCTATCGTTCGAGAACGTCATCCAGTGCCCACGATTGAGGAAACCATACAAGAAATGGCTGGAGGCAAATATTTCTCAAAAGTAGATTTGAATATGGCCTACCATCAAATAGAGTTGCATCCAGACTCCAGAGAAATCACAACATTTGCTGCACCTGATGGGCTATACCGGTATAAAAGACTTATGTTTGGGGTAAACATGGCCTCAGAAAAATTTCAGCAAATCATAAGTCAGGTTATAGCTGGCTGCCCAGGAGCATACAACATGTCAGATGACATCATAGTAGTCGGGAAAACAGAAAACCCGCACGACACTAGACTCGCCAAAGTTTTCCAACACCTAGCCGAACAAGGACTGACTGTCAATGGAAAAAAGTGCCAGATTAAAATGACATCTATAAGATACATGGGCCACATTCTGACACAAGACGGCTTGAAGGTCTCGGACGAAAAGGTGAAGGCTGTAGTTGATGCTCCTCCACCAAAAGATGCATCACAGATGAGGAGTTTCTTGGGACTGGCCCAATTCTGTGCTAAGTTTGTGCCCCATTTTGCTAGTGTAACTGCACCACTTTGGGATCTTACAAGACTAGATTCTGATTGGAGATGGGAAGAAGAGGAACAATATTCCTTTAACAAACTAAAGAAAGGGTTAATTGAAGCGCCAGTCATGGCATGCTACAGTGTTGAGTTGCCAACTAGAATCACAACTGATGCTTCTCCCGTTGGCGTGGGTGCAATCATTGAACAACAGCAGCTAAACGGATACTGGAAACCAGTATACTATGCCAGTAGGAAGCTCACACCAACAGAGTCCCGATATTCTCAATTTGAAAGAGAAGCACTGGGAGTATTCTGGGCATGCAAAAAGTTCAGTCTGTACCTCATTGGATGTGACTTTCAGATCCTGACTGATCACAAAGCGCTGGTAAAGGTACTATCACCTTCCTCGAAGCCCCCTTCAGCAAGAGTGGAGAGATGGCTGTTGTTTCTACAACAGTTCACCTACAAAGTCATCCACATTCCTGGCCGAACCAATAAGGCGGACCTGCTGAGTCGACAGCCCGTTGAAAACCCAGACAAAACTGAGGAAAAGGAAACAATGGACTACATCTACAGTATCATTAAAGATACTGTACCTCAGGCACTGACTCCCTGTGAAGTGGAAAAAGCTTCAAAGGATGATGCTACGATCTCCAAACTTCGGCAAGCTATATCCGAAAATGGCTGGACCCATTACAAAGATACTGCATTTCATGCAATCAAAGATGAACACTGGATAGCAGGACAGATGGTCATCCGAGGACGCAGGATCATAATCCCTGAGGCACTTCAGGGGCGGGTAGTTGTACTGGCTCATGAAGGACACCAGGGGATTGGGCGAACCAAAAATCGCCTACGGTCCAAAGTTTGGTGGCCAGAGATGGATGGAATGGCAGAAAAGCGAGTAAAAGCGTGTTACCCATGTCAAGTGGTTGGCAAAAATGCCCCTCCAGAAAAACTAGAGAGTACACCGCTGCCTGACCAACCCTGGACCTATGTAGCTGTTGACCTACTGAGTGTCTCCGAAGGGAACTACCTGCTGGCTGTTGTCGACTACTACTCAAGATGGCCAGAAGTTGCGCATATGAAAATAGCAAATGCCAAAAATGTAACGGGTGCACTAGAAATGATGTTCAATCATCATGGATATCCCAACTATCTGAGGAGTGACAACGGACAGCCATTCTCATCAAGAGAATTCAATGAGTATATGAATACTCACGGCATCACCCAGGTGAGAGAGATCCCGTATTGGCCACAGTCCAACGGCGAAGTGGAACGGTTCAACAGAACAATCCTAAAGGCAATTAAGATCGCCAAAGTCGAAGGGAAAGACTGGAGGACTGAACTAAGGAATTTTCTGTTCCAATACCGAACCACCCCTCACACAGTAACCGGAGTATCCCCAGCGAAGTTACTAATGAACCGCGAACTCCGAGGTAAGCTGCCAAGTATTGTAGGAGCGTCCACTGATTTTAGTGACGTACATGATAAGGATGCTCTACACAAACTAAAACGCAACATAGCTGCTGACCAGAGAAGAGGAGCCAGAGACCAACAGATCCAGAGAGGGGACACAGTATTGTGTAAAAATTTACACAGAACAAACAAGCTGGACGCTCGGTTCGAGTCTCAGCCCTATCAAGTTGTGGAAAAGAAGGGAAATGCTGTTCTAATACAACAACCCCAAGGCCAAGTGAGAATGAGAAACGCTGCCCATGTAAAAAAGGTACCCGGCGACATGCAGTATAGTCCTGACTACACCGACGTCCCTAAAGCAGTTTACTCTCCCCCTGATACAACCCACTGGCCCCCTACTTCTACAACAGATATCGAAGACACACACCTCAACCCATTCGATGCACTTCCCATCTCCAGTCCAGACCCTAAGGAAACTGCTCAAGAACCCCTAACACCGGCCCTAACTGCCCCTAGTGGTTCAATCAGAACACCTAGAGTAAGATCCACCCCAGTGTGGCAAGAAGACTTTATAGTGACATAAATTTATAAAAAAAAGAGGGAAGATGTAGTGTCGAAGATCACGTACCAACGTGATCGGTACGAGAGCAGGAAGCAGTAGCAGCAGCGACATAGCTAGGGACATATATATAGAGAGAGATTACGACCGTTGATACACACATGTTGTTATAACCCTTGTTAAATAAAGATATGTTTACAACCACCACAATTGACTGTTGTTTATTATAAAATAACAAGAAACAAAAGTTCCATTTTATATCCTAAAAAATAAAATAACAGAAAATAAAATTAAAATAACAAGAAACAAAAGTTCCATTTTATATCCTAAAAAATAAAATAACAGAAAATAAAATTAAAATAACAAGAAACAAAAGTTCCATTTTATATCCTAAAAAATAAAATAACAGAAAATAAAATTAAAATAACAAGAAACAAAAGTTCTATTTTATATCATAAAAAATAAAATAACAGAAAATAAAATTAAAATAACAAGAAACAAAAGTTCCATTTTATATCCTAAAAAATAAAATAACAGAAAATAAAATTAAAATAACAAGAAACAAAAGTTCCATTTTATATCCTAAAAAATAAAATAACAGAAAATAAAATTAAAATAACAAGAAACAAAAGTTCTATTTTATATCATAAAAAATAAAATAACAGAAAATAAAATTAAAATAACAAGAAACAAAAGTTCCATTTTATATCCTAAAAAATAAAATAACAGAAAATAAAATTAAAATAACAAGAAACAAAAGTTCCATTTTATATCATAAAAAATAAAATAACAGAAAATAAAATTAAAATAACAAGAAACAAAAGTTCCATTTTATATCATAAAAAATAAAATAACAGAAAATAAAATATAAATAAAAATAACAAGAAACAAAAGTGTTCATTGAGCAAAAAGAAAAAGAAAAAAATTAAATAAAGCACAAGTGTTATGAGGTCTGCCTTATTTACATGAGAAAATTATTATATATGTTAAAGTTAAGAATAGCCACACGGAAAATTGCAGTCGTGACTACAGCAGTTCCGAGTACGAACGGAGAATCCGGAAGCAGAAACAAGGGTAAAATTATCACACTTTGCGTTTCATTAATTAAAAAAATCAGTATGGATGGTCGGAAAGACAATAATCTCGGTGAAAATCTAAAATCTAGGTCAATGACTTTTTTTAAAAAGTAATCACATAAAGTTAATATAATGGAAAAACTTTCAAAAGTCTTAGAATTTTTTTTGCCTACATTTTTATTTCGTTATTGCAACCATTGTAATATTTTCTTACAATCACTTGTTTCGCTAAACAGTTCATTCAATAATAGATCCGAAGCTGAAAGAACGTTTTCAACAGTTTTTTCATAACGATAATGAAACACAAATGTGGAAGATCAATCGAAATAGCAATGAAAAAAAAACGTAAAAAATCAATGGAAATCACAACGATAAACAAGGTGGAAAATCAATCGAAAGCACAATTGAAAAATGTGGGGTGGCACTTTTACCCCTCGGCACCCCCCCCCCCGCGACCCCCGTCACCAGCATTTTGGCTCACGTGACTCAATCGTAGTCACTTATAAACAGAATAGTCTTCCGTATTAACAATTTGCATAGATTCCCCCATCCATTTTTTGTTGTTTATTGTTTTGTTACCTTACGAAATAGAATTAACATTAAGAGTTTGCTCCCGATTTAAATATATTGTACTATTCGGCGTTTTATACCGCCCCCTCCCCCCCACAACGAATACAATATTTTTCTTTTCGGTTTATCTTTATTTTGTTATTTTTCAACATAGATCGACCGCACAAGGCATTTGTTTCACATCGATCTATCAATCTCGCAAAACCCTGCCACACGTCCAATGCCAGTATTTTGACTCACGTGACTCAATCGCCGTCATTTATAAATGGTCAGTTTATCCCCCCCCACTAATACATTTTTTGTTGTTTATTATTTTGTTACCTTACAAAACTGGTGTTGCGCACGGCCCACTAGCCAGTCAGCCGGCCCTTATTATGCGTTTTTACCGGTTTAGGGTTTAGGATTTAGGGTTAGGGTTAGGTTTAGGGTAATGTTTAGGGTTTAAATGTATTTGCACACAAAAAGTAGAATTTTAACTTTTTTTAGGGGGTAAACTGCGCTGGGTAAGATAGTAAAAAAATATCAAAATCTTTTTACATTTTGGGGATCGGCCATTGATTTTGCACGTACTTAGATATTAGTCATTGTTTACATACAAAATTGAAACGTTGACTCATTTCCATAAGTATTCATAATGGTCGGCGGCGCCCCTGTAATAAAAAAAGAACCGCTAAAAGCAATTCAATCCAAGGAATACTTACATGTTGTGTGCCAATCTGCTTTCAACAAAGAAAGACTAAAAGATGTGTTAATTAATACGCTACGGTTTGGACGGGTGGAAGTCGGCATTTAAGATGGCGACCGGAAAAGAGGTTCGCAGAAAATGAAAGAGGAGCGAATTTAAATGAACCATTTCGAAACAGGTCCAATCTATTTGGTGAATATTATGAGCAAATTTACGATTATTTTATTTATCGCAATATTTTAATGGTGAAAAGAAAAATATATTTAGTTCTTATTCTACCTTTAAGATAAGTACATCGATTACAGAGGAGACACAGGTTCTTAATTTTGTGGGTGTCCACCGGAGACGTCTTACAGTGGTCCATTCTTAATACTGTCTGCACCATTTTAGGCACAATCAAGGGGAAACAATCAGCGATCATCAGAACCGGTGCACCATCTGAATTGGTT